>CM053266.1:67366500-67708459 GCA_028583415.1 Protea cynaroides | reverse complement strand
CACCATCACCAACACCACCACCACCACCACCACCATCGCCACCCACCACCATTGCCATTACCCACCACCACCACCCCCCACCACCCACCACCACCATCACCACCACCAACACCACCACTCACCACCACTACCACAACTGTTTTTCTAGACTTCGATTGGGGGGATAATGTGTTATCAAACATGTTTCTAATCCAAAGATGCTCTATAATCCATTTCAGAATTGTGTTATCAAACAAGTTTCTACTCCAAAACAATCCTAGAATAGCCTAGAGTAGAATCTAAATTTGAACCAGAATCCAGAATCCAGAAGCAGAAGTTTTACCAGACGGACCCTTAAAGCTCCGTCTATGAAATTTTACACATATTGAAAATTTTTCAACGTTTGTGTCCAAGAGTAAAATATCACGGTAAATTTTTCAATGTTTTGTTTGCTATTTATATTCCATGGGTAAAATTATTTAAAATAATTACATAATATACCATCTAAAGAATTTTTAATTAGGCAATCCATATTATATGTTGAAATGGACCCACAAATTCACATAGGTCTTATGTGATCCATCCAAGGCAAACATTGTTCAATGTGGGACGTTTCCATCTTCATATTTATTTTGCCAAAGGTTTTAGTTGATAGTTATTCATCATCTATTCAAGGGCCAAGGTGGGATTTTATTAGGGGAACATGTAACCATCTCAGACCATATCCGTACCGAAGCGGCGTACAAAGCCCACCCAAGTTCATTTTCTATTGTCATTGACCGATTGCTGGGGAAAACTATTAGAATAACATTGATAGGGTTCCATCACATGCCCTATCCCACATACAAATACCTAGAATGTAGAGAGATTAATATAAACAGTTAGAATGTTCCATACCTCTTGCAGACATTTGATTTTCGACCGTTACATGAAGTAACCCTTGAGAAGAGTCTTCCTCAGCCTTCTACTGGATATTCCTTTCTCCTTTATTATGGGTGCTGATGGAGAGATCTCAACCATAGCTGCGAGGGCTCACTACTCCTGTATTTATAACATAACAACTAATCCTAATTCATTCCCACAATGAATAGGGAAAGTCCTATCTTTGGCAATTGACAATCCATGGCTTAGACCAACCTACCAAATAATGTCAAACTCCCACCAGTAGATTAGATAAACAAATAATGTTGACCAACTAGATTTAGAAATAAATCTAACAAAAACAGCCAAGGCCTTTCTCGAGAAACAAGGGTCAGGGTACAACAAGCACTTGCTGCAGGGGGCTCACAAGCACCCAACCCATTACTTCTTCAGTAAAGCTGACCTATATGTATTCGATCTTGTATCGATTTCTAAAGTGACTATACTAATTTCAATTAAACTATGGGAAATAAGCCTAAATGCATGAGAGATAGTGCTAAGCAAAAACAAACAGAGCCTAAATACCAAAACCACCCTTATTGGACTCATGAGCCGACTTGATTATGGCAACAGTGACATGGAATGTTAAATGAGATATGTACCCCTCCCCATCTACATAGTATGATGTTATAAAGTGGGGTTATTTTGGGAGAAAATTTTGGGGCAACAAGCAGGATACCACCTAACGAACCCCTATTTAACGTTACATCGGCTTTGTTTGGTTACAAGGGGAAGGGAAGGGAAGGGAAATTTTTATACTTTAAATGGAAACTTTTGTAATAATTACAGCACATACTATCACATTACTCACTAATTCCAAATTATTCCACATTTAGTTATTAACTTACTCCACTTTATGTCCAAATCCCTCGCACCTAAAAAAGGAAACAAATTTTACATCTTATGAGTATCATTACTAAATATGTTAAGAAAAGTAAAATAAACTTTACATCTTATACAATCATATTGTGTTATCAGTACAAAAGTTTCCATTTAAAGTATAAAAATTCCGCTTACCTTCCCTTCAATTTCCCTTGCAACCAAACAAAGCCATTAGTAAAACATTTGATAATATGTTGTTAATGGGAAAAGCTAGTTGTCACCTAGGTAGATGACTTCAGCGAGTGTTTGACCTGTGAGATTTTACAAATCTAACAACCCTTCCCTTTGGAATATCAAAACTATCTCATGTATATTGTGATTTTCGTGATAACCCAATGAGTGTGCATTAAATGGAACATATGACACGAATTTTTGTCACCAGGTCTGTGACATTTAACTAGACCCTTTGTTGATTCCCAAGAGTTCTGGCCATCCAATTTGATCCAATAGCTTCACTGACACTTATGTAAGCAGCCCATGCATGGATTTAGGAATTGATAAATTTTGAAGCAAATTGAGCCTGAGCTGAAAAAAAAATCCTCTGTAGCACTCTGTTATAGCAGAGTGGATCCAAACCATTGAAAGTGCATCGGTCATGAATCCCGATGCACTCCCAATGGTCAGGAACAAATCTGCTATACCAAAGCAATGATCTTGACCCGCCTGAGCCTACCCCAACTCATTTGATTCAAAGTTATTAGAGCCTGAACTCAGTTTGACTTGCAACCATAATCATCATGGGCCTTAATAGACATATTTGGAACAATATAGCCTCATGGTCTATGAGCTTTCGGTTCTCAAGTGGCCAATATGTTGGCTACACAGCCTGGAAGCAGCACCTAAATGTAACACATACCATTGAACTTCACTCCCTAGTGAAAAGGGGAATATGGCATCTTCTCACGTTCTTACTTCCAAATTTGAAGACAACTTTGCTTGCTTAGTTGGTTGGTCATATCACAATAGAATGCAAATACCTAGGAGATCAAGGGTTTACTCTCATGTCTTTATTATGCAAAAAAGAGTCATGCAATTTCCCACCCTTATATCACGTCCTAGTGACACTTACGCTGCATTTGATATGCATTCTTATAATGTATTCCAGGTCAATAACATGTTTTGAGATTACAAAGATAGTGTTTGGTATGCATTCTCTTTCTTGAATCATGGAATGTGGTCCATTTTGGAATGTACTCTTTTGTTCATATTGTTTTGGAGCCTAGAACGGAAATGCCTCTCTCTTTAGTCCATTCTGCATTATGAACCCATAATGGAAATGCCTCACTCTTTAGCTCTTTTCTCATTTTATGTTAGGAATCCATTCTCCATACTATGGTTGCATTTGATAACTCTCGTGGAGAACAGTTCTTCTGTTTTGGCAAAATAGAAAAACTGTTCAGAACAGCCAAGAACAGCCAAAAACCGTTTGGCAAATCTGATTTGTTCTTTCATTCTCAAAGAACGAACCGGATGAAAAGAATATCCAAGACCAAAAATTGTAGAACATGGTTTACCATGTTCTTACGTTCTAGAACAAGTTTGAAAAAAACAAAATATAAAATTGTGCCCGATAAATCTCAAACCGAGGACCCCTCATTGGTTCATTCTCTGTGCACGAAGAAAAGGGTTCGTTCTCTGCAACAGGTATTCTTCCCTGTTGAGATCTCCATCACTCTCTCTCTCTCTCTCTCCCTCCCTCCTTGTACTTCTCCTTCATCTCCATTTATTCTCTTCTCTAAATTTTCTTTTCATGTTCATAGAGGCTCCTAGTTCGAGCATTACTTGCACTGTGGTTTCGCGACAGATCATAGAAGCTCTTCCTTTTCTACCATCTCCATAGGTGCAAGTTTCTTCTTTCTTTGTTCCAGGTATGGTCACCTTTTTCTTTCCTTCCTCCTCTCTCACTCTCTCTCTCTCTCACTTGGTACCTTGGGATATTTTTCGAATCGGTACCTAGGGTTTTATTATTTACGGTCTGGAAATATCTTCTTAATGAATTGCTTTTTGGCTACTGTTAAAATAGTCGCCCAACCTGTAATGTGCAGAAAGCTACTGCTATTCATGCATTGAATAGTCTAAATTTTGGCTTGTTTTGTCTAGTCCTAAACTATCTTCTTGCTTTTTGGCTACTGTTAAAATTTTGGCTTGTTTTATTTAGTCCTTTTCTTGAGTTCTGTTTCCATTTTCGTAACGTACTTAATTTCCTTACATAACGTATTTTTGAAGTTATTGCTTCGGGCACGTCATCTATATGATCGAATTGGGTTTCTTCTAATTACTGTTCTTTTTCATTTCTGTCTAGTCCTGGTTTACATTCAACTGCAAGGGTTCTGTTTTTCAGTTAAACCCTTAATTTTTTCCCTCCCATGTCACTCAAAACCTTATTTGAATTGTGTATAGTAACTAGACTCCATGTGTACTTTTTCATTTATGTCTGGTCCTGGTTTACATTCAACTGCAAGGGTTCTGTTTTTCAATTAAACCCTTGATTTTTCCCTCCCACTATCTGTAAGACCCGCACGCCACGAACTCGGTCTAACCTTACGTTCTCGTGTCGCGATCGATCTTTCCATCATAATCGGCTCAAGTGAATCAATTGTATGAAGAACCACAAGATAAGGTAAGCAACAAGTCAAATTTAGTTGGCGTGGTTGACTGGTTAAGTTTGTGGGGAAGAAACCAGTCAAAAACTAAAAATCAGTTAATTTTGGACGTGTGGTAGCAATTTTGAGGGGTGTGGTTGATACGTGTGGTCGCACATGAGACCACATGTAAGACCTGTATCGAACTAATCGGTCTTACCACCTTATACCAGGTCTACCTATCATGGTCGAGCCAAATGGATCAAGTGCGTGAAGAAACCACAAAACTAGGTATGAAATTTAACTAAAAAACAGTCAAATATGAGTGTGTGGTCGCATGCCTAAACAGGTATGACCAACCCCACCTCAAAAGATTCCAACCCATGACTTTTGATCGTGGGGTCGCATGTTTTAAAAAACGTAGGGTCGACGGATTCTGCGACCCTACATTCGACCCCATGGAACCTAGTCAGAAACCGAATTTAGGAAACCTTCCTAATCCGAGGGAGGTTCTTTCCTAAACTCATTAGGGCATATTTGGAGGGTTTTTCTCTATAAATAGGACGTCCCTTAGCCTCTTTCACTCCTTTAGAACCCTAATTGAAAGTGAGAGAAAGAAAAGAGAAGGAAGAGAAGGAGAATTGAGGAAGAAGACTAAGGAAGAGGAAGTTCAGAAAAACCTCTGAATCTCAGCAAACCTAAGGTTTGAACTTAATTCCTTACATGAATTAAGAGCTTATAATAGTTTATGAAGAAGGTAGGATTAGGAGAAACCCAAATCGTCCATCCATGGATAAATTTCAAGAGAATCCATGGAGAAAATCATTGTGGACAATGGATAGTGTGTAAAAATTATAGTTTTGAGCCATAGAATAATCTTAGGAAGGACCATGAAGATAAGTCAAAGGATTCCAACATGAAGGAATGAACTTAAGAGTGAAAGGTCGACCATAACACGTGTGGTCGCACGTAGGGTCGCATGATATCCGACCCTATGAGACCCACATGTTTGACCACATGCCCTCGGGAAGTTTCCAGGAAGGGTTTGGTCGCATGTAGGGTCGAAGTATATTCGACCCCACCTATGACCCTACACCCTGGCGTCGCAGAAACTGATACCCCAGGTGCTACCCTACCCTGCGACCCTACGCTCTGTGGTGGCAAAACTGAGACCCCAGGTGCTACCCCACCTATGACCCCTCAGCTTCTGTTAGTCTAAACTTATGGGAATTAATTCTAATTAAAATCTATTAACTTGATTAGGTTTTCAAGTGATTTAAAAGTGATTCATAAAGCTTGAACGAGGATCTACTAGCAATCAAAGGTGAGGGAACAAAACCTAAACTAATTGGATAATAATAAACTGTTTTTTTTTATTGAGTCTGATGCCATGAATAATTCTATGCTTGTATGCGTGCAATGTGCATTTAACATGTCATCCAATATTCCTGCTATTACTGCTCATGCATATTTAATTTCGTTTATTTATAACATGATGATGATGAGGATGCTAGGAATAGGCATGTGAATGTTTGTGTGTGGTTAGTGTACTTGATGAGAGTGGGGCATCAGGGGGAGGACGTGACACTATGGTTCATCCTGGTCACCAGACTCTAGCTCTATCTCTACTCAAGTCTTGTCCACTAACATCGTCGTATCGCCATTACCTTAGCAGAACTATTACGTCGTAGGGCATCAGGGGAGGTGGTTTCGGACAGTGTAGTCTCTGACTCTGTTGGGGGGCCTTAGCTCTATCTCTATGGACGTATTGAGGGATGCTAGGGTAAAGCCTTGGATACACTGTTTGACATTAGGATTGGTTAGTTGCGAGCCCAGTTTGCAAGCCCTCGCCAATAGGGGCTTACGTGTTGGTATGGGTAGGGCATTAGGGGAAGTGTGATGCTGTAAGACCCGTATCAAATTAATCGGTCTTACCACCTTGTACCAGGTCTACCTATCATGGTCGAGCCAAGTGGACCAAGTGCGTGAAGGAAATCACATGACCAGGTATGAAGTTGACGCAAAAACAGTAAATATGAGGGTAGGGTCGCATGCCTAAACAGGTAGGGTCGACCCCACCTCAACAGAAGTCCAACCTATGATTTTCTAGTCTTAGGGTCGCATGACTAGAAAAACGTAGGGTCGACGGATCCTACGACCCTACGTGCGACCCTATGATGACAGACAGAAATCGTAAATTAGGAAACTTTCCTAATTTCTAGGGGTTCTTTTCTAAACTCGATGGGACTTAATTTGGAGGGTTTTCCTCTATAAATAGGACGTCCCTTAGCCTCTTTCACTCCTTTTAGAACCCTAATTTAAAGTGAGAGAAAGAGAAAGAGAAGGAAGAGAAGAAGAGAAGGAAAATTGAAGAAAAAATTAAGAAAGAGGAGGAACTTCAGAGAATCCTCTGAATCTCAGTCAACTTCAGGTATGAGTCTAATTCCCTTCATAAATTAAGAGCCTAGAATGGAATATGAAGAAGTTAGGATTAGGAGAAACCCAAATCATCTATCCATTGATGAGTTTCAAAGGAATCCATGGAAGTAATCATCATAGGCAATGGAAAGTATATAAGAATCATAGTTATGAGTCATAGAACAATCTTAGAATGGACCTACGTCAGACCTACCATCGACCCTAGCCTCTCGGTTTTCTGACAGAGAACTAGGGGTCGGACCTAGGGTCGGACAATTACCGACCCTAGCCTCTCGGTGAATTGACAGAAAACTAGGGGTCGGACATAGGGTCAGACAACTACCAACCCTACCATCGACCCTAGCCTCTCGGTAAGCTGACAGTGTTTCTCAGGGTCGCATACCCTGGGGTCGCATAAGGACCGACCCTACCATCGACCCTACGATGGAAAATACAGTATTTTGTCAGAAAGATCTAAAAAATTTGAAATTTATATTGATTAGTTGGATTTTTGACTTGAGAACAACTTATATTGATTGCCTCACATGTGCTATGATTGTTTGCAGACATTACCACCACCAGAATAGGAAATGGCTAGGCGAAGAGTGACCAGATAAAGCCGTAACCCAATTCCACCACCACTACCTGTGGAGGAAAACAGCCATATAAATCCTAAAGCGCAGGAGAATCTGAATACGGAACCACCAGTAGCTAGTGGCCAGGAAAATTCTACAAACTTGCTAGCCCCATCTACGGATTTGGCCACAGCCGTAATGAACTTAGCACAACAGCTACAACAAATACAGCAGGTTCAAGTCAATATGCAAGCTGCTATAGGGATGGCTTTTCCAGCTGTCTATACAACACCTCTGCCAGCAGGGCAAGCCAGCACGATACCAGGGGGAAGTAACACGGTACCCCACGCACCTCAAACACCAGTCATGTAGGCCTAAGTACAGAATCCCAAGGTAGCTCAAGGCAGTTACCAGTATCAACCACCTATGTATGGGGCCTATGCTTCGTATCAGTTGGACCACTCCCGACTGATCGAGCATTTTCTGAAGATGAAGCCCAAAGAACATAATGGTAAGCCAACAGATCCTTTGTGGCCAGCACACTAGATCGACGAAATAGAGAGAAATTTCATGATGATGGCAGTTAATGAGGAGGAGAAAGTACTATGTGCAACATTCATGCTGAAAGGCGATGCACACCACTGGTGGAAGTCCACACGGACTTATCTGTTAACAAAGCATGCCCAATTGACCAGGGCTATATAAAGAAGCATTCTTTGAGAAGTACTTCCCCAGGAGTTTCAGAGATGCTATGGAAAGAGAGTTCCTGAGTTTATATCTGGGATAGATGACTGTCGATGCATATCAACAGCGTTATGAGGAGCTATTCTTCTTTGCACCAGTCAGTATGCAAGAGGAAGATACGAAGACCCGAAGGTTTGTCATGGGACTTAGGGGAAGTATTCGTGAACATGTTCTGGGACTTGAGAAGAAAGTCCACAATGAAGCTGTACAAATTGCTCGAGTGATAGAGTCGAGCCAGAAAGAGAGCTATTTTTCTCAAAATAGGGGTATCAAAAGGCCTAATAGGAATTCTTATAATGCAAGGAACACCAAGACATTCAAACCCTTCCATACTCAAAGCTTCAATACTACAGCCAAGACTACTTCAGCAGCCCCATCGCAACCAAAGCAAAATAGTAAAGGAGTAAGGTGTTTTAACTGCAATCAAGTGGGACATATTTCAAGGGAGTATCCTAAGCCTAGAAAGCAGCTACAGCAAGGAAGAGTTTACACTGTTACATCCGAGGATGCTGCCGCATCGCCTGATGTGGTCACAGGTATGACCCAAACCTTTTAAATTGTGTTACATTGTATGAGCATGTAGACTAAATTAAAACAAATCACAGGTATCATACCTATTAATGGCATTCCCACCAGAGTGCTCTTTGATTCTGGAGCTACTCATTCTTTTATATCTGTGTCATTTGGAAAGAAGCTAAATCTACCCCTCAAATCTTTAGACTACAAACTGCTTGTACGATCGCCTATGGGATTAGAAGTGACATTAAAAAAAGGATATGGACCATGTCCAGTTCTTATTGACGAGAAGACTTTGGATGCAACCTTGATTCAACTTGAGATGACAGACTTTGACGTCATCTTGGGAATGGACTGGTTCGCTCGACATTCTGCAAACCTATTATGTGTGGAAAAGAAGCTGACATTTTAAGACAAGGAAGGAGCAGAGTTTAGTTTTGCGGGAACCAAACTTCTCCGTAAACGAAAACTCATCCTCTCTGCAATAAAGGCTAGGAAATGCCTCAAGAAAGGAGGAGTTGGATATCTAGTATCAGTGGTCGACCTCACCAAGGAAGCACCATGAATGGAGGATATTGATGTGGTGTGTGACTTTCCAAATGTATTTCCTGAAGAACTACCAGGACTACCACCCGATCGAGCTACAGAGTTTGTTATAGATCTGATACTCGGAGCCGCACCAGTATCTAAAGCACCCTATCAAATGGCTCCTATTAAATTGAAGGAATTAAAAGTACAGTTACAGGAACTACTGGACAAGGGTTACATCAGACCTAGCGTATCACCATGGGGTGCGCCAATATTATTCATAAAGAAGAAGGACGGTAGTGTTCGACTGTGTATAGACTACCGAAAATTGAATAAGCTGACAATAAAAAATCGGTACCCATTGTGCCACACCCCAATTCCGGCTGAACCAGAAGTGTGAGTGAACTGTCTCTAAAACCACGGTTCACACTAGGATCTCAATAGACCGTGTCAACTAACCATTCCAAACAATCTAACATAATCAGAGAGTAATACATGGCAGCGGAATCAAAAGATAAATGAACTGAGTTCTATGTTGTAATTAAAATAATTATCCAAATTATTCAATCATTCACAAAATTAAATAATAAAATATTACAATGTATTATTTAAAAATAATCATCTTTACAGGAAAACACAGAATGAGCACTCGCATGATGCATCATGCTCGTCCTCTACTGCATGTGTATCCAGGGCAACGACTGTACTGTACGCTGGGGTAGTCATGAAGTCCTCGACGGTATACCCTGCATCGAGATCTGAAAAGAATAGAATATATATTTATATATATTCGGGTGAGCTCACAACTTAGCTCAGTAAATACAAAACCAATGCAACAAACAAAATGCATGAGATAACATTACAATTTGGGTTAGGTATAACTTGTAAAATGCTATGGTAAGGTTTGGTGACCACCGCACCACCATGCACGAGAGTGTGAGCACACCCAACAGTCAGGAAACAATCCACACTACTGTTGTTGCCCCACATCACTCACTCCGGTATAGATATAGAGCTAAAGTCTGGCGGGCAGGCTGAGCCACCATCCCACGTCCTCCCCCTGATACCCTATACCGTACCAATACCTAAATCCCTATTGGCAAGGGCTTGCAAGTGGGTTCCATTTCTAACCAGTCCTATATGTCAATGCAGTATCTATGGCCCTACCCCAGCATGACTCCCTATGACATAGAGATAGGGCTCGAGTCTGGTGGGCTGGATGAACCACAATCCCACGTCATCCCCCTGATACCCTATTCGCACTAAGTTTTCTAAGGTAGATGGCGATACAGAAAAGGTGTTAGTGTAAGGATATATCCAGGGTTTCACTCCCCTTCACATTCCACACACTAACTAAAAACATCTACATTCCTAAACATTCAACAACCTAGCATATGAAATGCATGAACAGATAATAATAATTTAAAAAACTACCATGGCATGTGAAATGCACAAACATCAGGCAAGCAATACAGATATAAATTTAATCACAAAGGTTTACAGTTATTTAATTAATTAGGGTTTGGGGTCTTGTCCCTTACCTGACAAGTGATAACTATTCCGTTCTGCGTCACAGGATCTACTCACGCTGTCTACAAGTCCTACATAATCATACCCATAAGTTAGAATTCATTTATTAAGGTCACAGCTGGTCAGAACCATGTTTGGTCAAGCAAACAAGGCTCAGAAGGCATACCGGCCGCAGTACCGGTCTCAGTAGGGTGAGACCGGTATATGCCTACGGTATATACCGCAGGACCTTGTGTCCAACCGGTATGTTATGTGGTTTGGATCCGATAACCCGATCTCGGATCTCCCTTCCACGTCGATCGTCAGCTTGGTTTCTAGGGTTTGTCCTAACCCACTCTAAGGTCCAAATACTCTATTAGCCTTCTAGGTTTTGACTAGGATGCCGTATCATACCCAGATTAGATCTAAATGAGAAAACTAGGATTTATTGAAAGTCCTAGGATTTTAGATCGTTGCGCCGCTTCACGGCTCCGATCCAGAATCTTATCATTGCTAAGAGGATTGAGCACTTACCGGTGTTTGTCAGTTGGTGACGTGCTCCTCCAAAAAAAAGCCTCTTCTTGAGCGGTTTCCTCCCTCCTTTCTCCTTCTCAGATCTCTTCCAGACGGCTAGAGTTTTGGGAAGGATCCAAGGAGGGTCAAGGTGTCTATTAATAGTGGAGACCATTCTAAGAAGGTTTCCCACGGCTAGAACTTCCCAAAATTTTGATTCGGAGTGTGGAACCCACTGGAGTCCATCTCCAGCCTAAATTACACATATCGATTGCACATACCGGTCTCACTGAGTGAGACCGATACCGAGACCGGTATGTAAACTTTACAGTTTTACACATGGTTCTTGAACTTGGATTATGTGGTTCATCACCCGGCTTCGTCTTCCGATCCAGTTATGATTGGGAGACCTGTCACCATTTAAAACCATCGGTTAGATCGGATTTTCAAAGCATGGTTCTTACAACTATACCACCCTTAAAAGAAATTTCGTCCCCGGAATTTGCATGTAGGTCTCACAATTCCCCCACCCTGAAAAGAAATTTCATCCCCGAAATTGTATGTACCTTTAGAGTCGAAAAGATGAGGGTATTCTTGTCGCATGGCATCCTCCTCCTCCCAGGTAATTTTTTCTACATCCTGACTTTTCCAAACTACCTTGACGTAGTGTATAACTCGCTTTCGAAGCTGTTGTATCTTTTTACTGATTAGCTTGATTGGTGCCACCTCGAAGGTTAAGTCTTCTGTCAAATCTGGGGGGTCTGCAACAAGAATATACGAAGGGTCTCTCACGTACTTCTTCAGTAAGGACACGTGGAAGACGTTGTGGACACCAGATATCGTTGGTGGCAATGCAAGTTGATGGGCCACTTTGCCGCATCAGGACAGAATCTCATATGGTCCCACATATCTAGGACACAGTTTTCCTTTCCTTCTGAACCGCTTTAGGCCTCTTACTGGTGACACCTTCAAAAATACTTTATCACCGACAGTGAATTCGAGGTCTCGTCGCCTATTATCAGCATAGTGCTTTTGGTGCACTTGAGCTGTCTTTACTCGGTTCTTGATCTGATCCACTGCTTTGCAAGTTTCTTCCACAAATTCTGGTCCTACGATCCGTCTTTCTCCAACCTCGTCCCATAACAATGGTGTCCGATATTTCTTACCATACAAGGCCTCATATGGGGCCATCTGGATTGTAGCCTGATAGCTATTATTGTAGGCAAACTCGATGAGTGGAAGCTTCTCATCCCAAGCCCTCTTAAAGTCGATAGCACATGCTCAAAGCATATCTTCTAGGATCTGGATGGTCCTCTCTGACTGACCATCTGTTTGAGGGTGGAAGGCTGTGCTGAACTTTAGTTTCGTTCCCATAGCCTTCTGTAGTCCCTCCCAAAATTTTGATGTGAAGTGCGGATCTCTATCTGATACTATACTTTCTGGGACACCGTGGAGTCTAACAATATTTTCTACATATAACTTTGCCAACCTTTCCATGGTGTATTGCGGTCTGATCGGGATAAATCTTGCAGTCTTGGTGAGGCGGTCTACCACTACCCAAACTGCATTCATTGACCTCGGAGTCATAGGTAGGTCAGTGACGAAATCCATGGTAATACAATCACATTTCCATGCTGGCTCAGGTAATGGTTGCAATAAACCTGCGGGCCTCTGTCTTTTTGCTTTGACTTGCTGGCAATAAACATTGAAATACATATCTAGCCACATCTACCTTCATACCCCTCCACCAGTATAACCTCTTTAGGTCATGGTACATCTTTGTGCTCCTAGGATGTACTGAATATGGAGTAGAGTGAGCTTCTAACATGATGCAGTTTTTATTTTCAGGTCCTCATTCTCAGGTATGCATAATCGTCCATGATATTTGAGTACCTTGTTTGCATCCAAGGTGAAATCAGGATTGGCTCGACCCTTTTCTAAATCTTCTTGCACTGTCCTGAAGTATGGGTCCTGTAGGACAGCTGTTTTTATCTCCTCTTTCAGGTCAGGTAAAATCTTCAGTGCTGTAAACATAAGAGTGAACTTGTGTATCAACCCTTGCTCAATTGGATCGTCTGTTGACTTTAATAAGAGCTGTTTTTCATTCTGTGATGAGCCAGAAACTGCAGCACACAAAACTGCATTTATACTTGGGCCTGCTTCGGGGTTCGATGCTCATTTCTTGCTCAGAGCATCAGCTACAATATTAGCTTTTTCAGGATGATACTGAATGTCACAGTCGTAGTCCTTGAGTAATTCTAACCACCTCCTCTGCCTCATGTTCAAGTCTTTTTGGGTGAAAAGATACGTCAAGCTTTTGTGGTCAGACTTAATCTGGAATTTCTCACCATACAGGTAATGCCTCCAAGTCTTGATAGCATGAATGACCGCCGCCAACTCTAGGTCATGTGTAGGGTAGTTCTTCTCATGCTCATTCAGCTGTCTTGAGGCATAGGCTATCACCTGTTCTCCTTGCATCAGCACACAACCCAGTCCCAAACCTGAAGCATTTGTGTATAGTGTGAATGGAAGGCCTGGAGCAGGGATAGTCAATATAGGTGCTGAGACCAGTCTTGATTTCAGTGTCTGAAAGCATCTCTCACATTCTTCAGTCCATACGAATTTTTCTCCCTTCTTGGTTAACCAGGTCAGTGGAACGACAATCTTGGAATAATTCTCCACAAACCTTCTGTAGTATCCAACAAAGCCCAGGAAGCTACGAATTTCAGCAACTGTCTTCGGCGCCTCCCATCCTACTATGGCTGAAATTTTTGCTGGGATCTACCTTAATTCCTTCAGCAGACACCACGTGACCTAGGAAGGCCACTTCGTCTACCCAAAACTCACATTTCTTAAATTTTGCATAGAGTTTATCTCTTCTTAGTCTTTGTAATGCTGCTCTTAAATGCATTGCATGCGTCTCCTTGTCCTTAGAGTATACTAAAATATCATCTATGAATACTATAACCGACATTTCCAACATGTCATGGAATACTCGGTTCATTAGCTCCATAAACGATGTAGGTGCATTGGTCAACCCAAAGGACATCACAAGAAACTCATAGTGTCCATATCTTGTCCTGAAAGCTGTCTTGGGAATATCTGCCTCCTTGATCTTGAGTTGATGATACCTTGACCTCAGATCAATCTTTGAGAATACACTTGAACCTTGCAGTTGATCAAACAAGTCATCTATTCTAGGTAGCGGATGCTTATTCTTGATGGTGAGCTTGTTCAACTCTATATAGTCCATACAAAGACATACGCTACCATCCTTCTTCTTGACAAATAACACCGATGCTCCCCAAGGTAAGATACTCGGCCTTATGAAGCCCTTGTCTAATAATTCTTGTAGCTGGGTTTGCAATTCCTTCAACTCTGTGGGAGCCATCCTGTAAGGTGCCTTGGACACAGGTGCCACCCCTGGTAGGAGATCTATCACAAACTCAGTCACCCTGTCTGGGGGTAATCCGGGTAGGTCTTCTGGAAACACATCAGGAAACTCCCATACTACCTCGATATCTTCCATTTTTGGCAATTTTGCGGTCACATCCACAACTGTTACGAGGTATCCTACTCCCCCTTTCTCTAAGCACTTCCTTGCTTTTAGGACTGAGAGTATAAGCTTCCTCTTCCTAGGCAACTTTGTTCCTTTAAGGTTGAATTCCATTCCTTCCTTGTCCTTGAAAACTAACTTCTTCTCAGCACATAACAGGTTTGCTGAATGTTTAGATAACCAGTTCATTCTCAAAATGACATCGAAATCTGACATCTCAAGCTGGACTAAATTGTCTTCCAACTCTCATCTTTCAATATGTATTGGGCAAGGCCCATAATACTCTTCTAATATCACTTCCATTCCCATGGGGGACCGAACTAACAGACTTGGTTCCAAAGTCTTGATGGATTGATCTAGTCTCTTCCCGAATGATACTGACACAAAGGAATGGATGGCCCCTGAGTCAAATAGGACTCTGGCGGATACCCCTGCTATATTTACTGTACCTGAGGTTTTTAATTTTTCCTTTAGTTTTATATGCTCAAACAATTAATGCAGTAGCTAAAGAGTAAGTATAGAATCATACCTGTAACCACATCTGGTGATGCGGATGCCTCCTATGTAGTAACGGCATAAACCTTGCCTTGCTGCTGCTCCCTCTTTGGTAGTGGGCATGTTTTGGCATAATGACCCACCTGTTGGCAATTCAAACACTTCACGTTGGGGTTCTGTCCTGTTGCCTATGGGGTTCCTGCAAGAACAGGTCTGGGTGGCACAGTACTAGCTGGTGGCCTGAATGGACGGTATGGTCTGTTGCTTCTTCCGCCTTAGACCTCAGGGTTAAGCTTCTTTAGACCCCTATTCTGTGCAAAGAAGCTATCCCTCTAGCTTGCTTCGATGATTCGAGCCACCTGTACAGTTTCATTATAGATCTTCAGCCCTCGCCCCAACACATGTTCTCTTATGACACCCTAAAGACCCATGGTGAAACGACAAGTCTTAGTTTCTTCCTCCTGCATACTAGTTGGGGCGAAGAAAAATAACTCCTCATATCTTTGTTGGTATGCCTCTATGGTCATTTGGGATTGCTGCAAATTAAGGAATTCCCTTTCCATCTGATCACGAAAACTCCTGGGAAATTATTTCTCAAAGAAGGCCTCCTTGAATATGGGCCAAGTGATTATCTGGTGCATTGTTTCCAAATACGCTCTGGTTGAATTCCACCATCCATTGGCTTCTTCCTTTAGCATGTGGGTAGCGTATAACACTTTTTCCCCATCAAGACACTCCAACAGGCGGAAGTTCTTCTCCATCTCGGCTATCCACTGTGCTGGCCATAGTGTTTTTCCTGACTTTCCTGTAAAAGGTGGTGGCTTTAGCTTTAAAAATCCATCCACCGCTCTGGAAAGACTACTCTGTCCATATGGGACCTGTCCATATGGTGCTTGTCCATACCCTGTCTGACCATACCATTGTGGCTGGTAAGAGTAGCCACTCTGATTTGCTCCCTGATTCCCACCATAGTATACACCCTGATATGGACCCTGATATCCACCCTGATCCTGGTTAGGGGTGGGCGTCCCTGTAACCGGGTGGGGAGCTGTGTTGGGTTGGTTCTGTTGTTGTGGTCCCTCAGTAGTCGTACTAACCCCCACTGGTACCGTATTTAAATTCTTGACATTTGTGGAACTTCTAATATTTGCCCCTGCTCGATAGTTCCGTAGCTGGTTTTTTCGAACGTTTTCTAGGATCAAAAGGAACCGCTCCTAAGACGCTTTCGCTCCTATACCTTCCAAGGTTAGCAAATTGCTTGAACCGCTGAGCTCGCCCTCGAGCCCTGGGCAGGTCGACCGGGTCTTTCCCTGTTGTTCTGTTCCCGCTGGCAAATATGGAGGTGCCGGTATAGGCCCAGTTGGCCTAAACATTTTCAACATTTCATCGAAAAACATCTTCTGTTGTGCCTCCATGTGAGTGACTAAATTTGCCATCATTGTTTCAGAGTCTGTAGGTGTCTGTTCCGACAGTGGAGAATCTTCATTGTCTCTCACCTGATTTCCATCTTCATTTAGGAGGTTAAGTTGTCACACCCCAATTCCGTACTATTCAGAATGGTGTGATGAACCGCTAATAAGCCAACGGTTCAATCAGGATCTCAAATAGGCTGTGTCCGTTTGCTTAAACCATACACATCCACAACCATAATCAGAATAAATACACAATAGCGAAAGTCTTAATATTAAATGAACTGAGAATCTAAATGTGATAATCATAAATAAAATATCCAATTATGTTGTATCAATCGATACATAAGTAAATAAAATATATCAAATTACATTTTCTTAATGGTTCAAATAAAAATCTAATCAAAAACGCATAAATTGCACTCGCATGATGAGTCATGCGTCTCCACTAAATCTTCAGCATCCATTGCAGCAACGTACCCGTATGCGGGAGCATTCATATAATCTTTCACAGTCGTACCTACATCATTAACTAAAAATATTCGAATTCGAAAGGGTGAGCACACATCATGGCTCAGTGAGCAAACAAAACAATGCAACTAACATATGCATGCAATTCAATTCATATCTGTGGTCTGGTATATAAGTTTGCAATGTGCTATAGAAAGGTTTGGAGGCCGCCGCACCTCTATACACGAGTATATGGAACCGCTCAACGGATCAAACACCATTGTCGCCCCCACATGCACCCACCATGTAATAGAGATAGAGCTAAAGTGCTTAGGACCGCACCGCATCACACTTCCCCTGATGCTCTACCTATACTAACACGTAAGCCCCTATTGGCGGGGGCTTGTAAACTGGGCTTGCAACTAACCAATCTTAATGTCAAACAGTGTATCCATGGCCTCACCCCATCATCTCTCAATACGTCCATAGAGATAGAGCTAAGGGCCCCCGACAGAGTCGAAGACACATGGTTCGAGACCACCTCCCCTAATGCCCTACGATGTAATAGTTCTGCTAAGGTAATGGCAATACGACGATGTCAGTGGACAAGACTTGAGTAGAGATAGGGCTAAAGTGCTTAGGACCGCACCGTATCACACTTCCCCTGATGCCCCACTCGCATCAAGTACACTAACCACACACAAACATTCACATGCCTATTCCTAGCATCATCATCAACATCATGTTGTAAATAAACAGAATTAAATATGCATGAATAGTAATAACAGAAATAGTAGATGACATGTGATATACACATTACAATCATACAATCATAGAATCATACATGGGATTGGACTCAATAAACAAAAATGGTTTATTATTATTCAATTAGTTTAGGTCTTGTTCCCTCACATTTGCTTGAGTGTAGATCATCTTTCAAGCTTTAAGAATCACCTTTATATCAATAGGAAAACCTAACAAGTCGATAGATTTTAATTAGAATTCATTCCGACAGTTTTAGGCTTGCTGTAAAGCTAGGGTCGCAGGATGGGTCGTAGGTATCTGAGACCCCAAGGTATAGGGTCGATCATATGGTCGGTTATCCATCGACCCTAGGTGCGACCATAGCTTCCCTGGACTTCCCGAGAGCTAAGGGTCGATCCTGTGGTCTGATAAGGTCAGTTACCAGTCGACCCTAAGTGCGACCAGATGTAATTTGAGTCGACTTTTCATCCTACAATCCACTCTTTTGTGTTTGGATCCTTTGGCTTACTTTCATGGTCCATTCTATGATTGTTCTATGGCTTAAACTCCAAGTTACTTCCTTTACTTTGTTTACCATGATTCCCTCCATGGATTCCATGAAATCTTTCCATGGATGGATGATTTGGGTTTCTCCTAGATCCTACCATCTTTATATACTATTCTAGGGTCTTACACAATTTATGGAGAATGTTTTCATACACCTTAGTCTTGCTGAATTCAGAGATTCCTCTGAAACTTTTCTCCTTAGCCCTCTTCTCCAATTTTCCTTTTCTTCCTTCTCTTTTCTTCTCTCACTTTCAATTAGGGTTTCAAAAGGAGTAAAAGAGCCTAAGGGACGTCCTATTTATAGAGGAAAACCTCCCAAAATACGTCCCAACGAGTTTAGGAAAGGTTCCCTTTGAATTGGGAAAGTTTCCTAATTTTCGGTTTCTATCAGTTTGCCTAGGATCGATCCTAGGGTCGCAGAATCCGTCGACCCTAGGGTCTCAAGTCATCCGACCCTAGGAATCAAAAGTCATGGGTTGGACCGTGCTAAGGTGGGGTCGACCCTATCTGTTTAGGCACGCGACCCTACCCTCCATTTTATTGTTTTTGGGTCAATTTCATACCTGGTTTTGTGATTTCCTTCACGCACTTGGTCCACGTGGCTCGACCATGATAGGTAAACCTGGTACAAGGTGGTAAGACTCGTTAGTTTGGTACGGGTCTTAAAACTCCCCCCTGCTTATAAAAATTTCGTCCTCGAAATTTATACATACCTTCCGAGTCGAAAAGATGAGGGTATTGCTTTCGCATAGCATTCTCTTCTTCCCATGTGATTTCTTCTATATTTCGGCTTCTCCAGGTGACTTTAACTTAATAGATGTCACGGTTGTATAGTCGTTGAACCTTTCGGCTGGTGATTTCAGTTAGTGCTACTTCAAATGTCAAATCATTAGTCAAATCAACGTGCGTTGGATCTCTGACATACTTCTTTAGTAAGGAGATATGAATTGCATCATGCACACTTGACATAGATGGTGGTAGTGCTAACTGGTAAGCCACTTTTCCACGTTTAGCTAGAATGTCATATGGTCCGACATATCTCGAACTTAGTTTCCCTTTCTGTCCGAACCGTTTCAAACCTCACATAGGTGATACTTTGAGGAATACCTTATCACCTACGGCAAATTCAAGGTCTCGGTGCCGAGTATCTGCATACTATTTCTGACGATTCTGAGCCGTTCTTACTCTTTCCTTAATAATGTCGACTACTCGACATGTCTCTTCAACAAATTCTGGTCCAACAATGCTAGGTTTTCCAACTTCATTCCAAAATAAAGGAGTTCGACACCTCTTACTATACAGTGCTTCATAGGGTGACATCTGTATAGTAGCCTGATAGCTGTTGTTGTAAGCGAACTCGATCAGTGGTAATTTTTCATCCCATGATCCTTTAAAATCAATTACACAGGCTCGGAGCATGGCTTCTAAAATCTGAATGGTACACTCCAACTGTCCGTCTGTCTGAAGATGGAATGCAGTACTAAACTTCAATGTTGTACCCATAGCTTTTTGCAATCCTTCCCAAAACTTCAAAGTAAATCGTAAATCCCTGTCGGACACAATGCTTTCAGGTACACCGTGTAATCTAATAATATTATCCACATACAACTTAGCTAACCTCTCCAGTGTATACTGAGGTCGTATAGCTATAAATTGTGCCGTTTTAGTCAGGCGGCCTACAATCACCCAAACCGCGTCAACTACTCAGGAAATCAATGGTAACCCGATTACGAAGTCCATAGTGATGCAGTCCCATTTCCATGCTGGTTTTGGTAACGGTTGTAATAGTCCTGCAGGTCTTTATCGTTCAACCTTCACCCTCTGACAATTTAGGCATTGAGACACGAATTTAGCTACATCTGCTTTCATTCCTCTCCTCCAATATAATTTCTTTAGATCATGATACATTTTTGTACTTCCAGGATGTATCGAATAAGCGATGGTATGGGCTTCTTTCATTAGTCGGTGTCTAATGTCCAAACTTTCTGTTTCAGGTACACATATTCTTCCTTTGTATTTCAGTACCTTTTCATCATCTAAGGTGAACTCAGGAATAGTCCTACCTTTTTCGATGTCTTCTTGTACCGTTCTTAGATAAGGGTCTGATTTAATAGTTGTTTTTACTTCATCAATTATATCAGGTACAATCTTCAATGTGGCAAACATATTTGAAAACCAATGGATAAACCCTTGGTTGGTTGATTCACCTGGTGCATCTATCACAAACTGCTCATTACTGTAATTGAACACTTTTTCGGTGGTACACATTGTGGCAGTTGTGTTAACCTCTCCTTGAGATTTTATCATCACTTTTCTACTCAGCGTGTCAGCAACCACATTAGCTTTCCCCGGATGATACTGGATATCACAATCATAGTCTTTCAATAGTTCCAGCCACCTTCTTTGTCTCATATTCAGCTCCTTCTGATTAAAGAGATAAGTAAGACTCTTATGATCTGATTTAATTTGAAATTTCTCTCCGTACAAGTAATGTCTCCATATCCTGACAGCATGTACCACTGCCACTAATTCCAAGTCATGAGTAGGATAGTTCTTCTCATGTGTCTTCAGTTTTCTTGAGGCATAAGCAATTACTTGTTCCCCTTGCATAAGTACACATCCTAAACCCAATCCTGACGTATCAGTGTACAAAATAAATGGCTGTCCTGGTATAGGAATAGTCAAAACCGGAGCTGATATCAATCTAGTCTTCAATGTTTGAAAATTCTGCTCACATTTATCAGTCCAAACAACTTTTTGCCCTTCTTAGTCAAACTGGTGAGAGGTACGACAATTCGGGAATAGTCTTCCACAAATCGTCGATAATACCCAGCTAGACCTAAGAAACTATTAATTTTTGCAACGCTCTTCGATGCTTTCCACTTCACAATAGCTTCAATCTTGCTAGGATCCACTTTAATTCCTTCAGCGGATACAACATGGCCTAGGAATGCGACCTCATTTAGCCAAAACTCACACTTTGTAAATTTGGCACAAAGCTTCTCTTTTCGTAATCGCTGCAGAGCGGCGCTTAGATTCATAATATGAGTTTCCTTGTCCTTGGAGTAGACCAATATATCATCAATGAATACAATGACCGACGTGTCCAACATATCATGGAATACCCGATTCATAAGTTTCATAAAAGTTGCTGGTGCGTTCGTCAATCCAAAAGACATGACCATAAATTCATAATGTCCATATCTGGTCCTGAATGTTGTCTTGGGAATATCACCGTCCTTAATCTTCAACTGATGGTATCCGTTCTGAAGATCGATCTTGGAGAACACCTTGGCACCTTGCAACTGATTGAACAGGTCATCGATCCGAGGCAATGGGTACCGATTCTTGATTGTCAGCTTATTCAGTTCCCAGTAGTCTATACACAGTCGAACACTACCGTTCTTCTTCTTTACGAATAATACTGGCGCTCCCCATGGTGATATGCTAGGTCTAATGTAACCCTTGTCCAGTAGTTCTTGTAGTTGAACTTTTAATTCCTTTAGTTCAGTAGGAGCCATTTGATAAGGTGCTTTAGATACTGGTGCGGCTCTGGGTATCAAATCTATAACAAATTATGTAGCTCGGTCAGGTGGTAGTCCTGGTAGTTCTTCAGGAAATACATCTGAAAAGTTACGCATGACATCAATATCCTCCATTCGTGGTACTTCCTTGGTGAGTTCGATCACTGAAACTAGATACCCAACTCCTCCTTTCTCAAGGCATTTCCTAGCCTTTAATGCATAGAGGATGAGCTTTCGTTTACGGAGAAGTTTGGTTCCCGCAAAACTGAACTCTGCTCTTCCCTTGTCTTTAAATGTCAGCTTCTTTTTGGCACATAATAGATTTACAGAATGCTGAGCTAACCAGTCCATTCCCAAGATGGCGTCAAAGTCTGCCATCTCAAGTTGAATCAGGGTTTCATCTAAAGTTTTCTTGTCAATAAGGACTGAACATGGTCCATAACCTATTTCTAAATCCACTTCTAATCCCATCGACGATCGTACAAGCAGTTTATAGTCTAGATATTTGAGTGGTAGGTTCAGCTTCTTGCCAAATGATACAGATATAAAGAATGAGTAGCTCCTGGATCAAAGAGTACTCTGGCGGGGATGCCATTAATGGGTACTATACCTATGATTTGTTTTAATTTAGTCTACATGTTCACACAATGAAAGGTTCAGGTCATACCTGTGACCACATTAGGTGATGCGGTAGCATCCTCAGAGGTAACAACGTAAACTCTTCCTGTTGTGTTTGCTTTCTGGGCTTGGGGCACTCCTTTGAATAATGTCCCATTTGATTGTAGTTAAAGCATTTTACTCCTTCATTAATTGACTTTTGTTGCTGTTGAGCTGCTGGGGTAGTCTTGGCTGCAGCATTAAAACCTTGAGTACGGAAGGGTTTGAATGTCCTTGTATTCCCTCCGTTATATGAATTTCCAGTTGGCCTCTTAATACCCCTGTTTTGAGCAAAATAGCTCTCTTTCTGTCTCGACTCTATCATCCGAGCAATTTGTACAGCTTCATTGTAGACTTTCTTCTCGAGTCCTAGTACATGTTCATAAATACTTCCTCTAAGTCCCATGACGAACCTTCGGGTCTTTGTATCTTCTGCTTGCATACTGACTGGTGCAAAGAAGAACAGCTCCTCATAACGCTGTTGATATGCATCGACAGTCATCTGTCCCTGATACAAACTCAGGAACTCTTTCTCCATAGAATCTCTGAAACTCCTAGGAAAATACTTTTCAAAGAATGCCTCTTAATATATATCCCAGGTCAGTTGGGCATGCTTTGTCAACAGATACGTTCGTGTGGACTTCCACCAGTGGTGTGCATCGCCTTTTAGCATGAACGTTGCACACAACACTTTCTCCTCTTCGTTCACCGTCATCATCATGAAATTCCTTTCCATCTCATCGATCCAATGTGCTGGCCACAACGGATCAGCTGGCTTACCAGTATACTCTCTGGGCTTCATCTTCAGAAAACGCTCAACTTGTCTGGAATGGTCTAGTTGATGAGGAACATAAGCCCCATACATAGGTGGTTGGTATTGATATCCACCTGGAGCTACTTTCGGGTTTTACACTTGAGCTTGCATGATGGGATTCTGAGGTGCATGGGGTATTGTGTTACTTCCCCCTGGTATTGTGCTTGCCTGTCCTACTGGCATCGGTGTCGTCTGTGCAGCTGGAAAAGCCATGCCTATGGTAGCTTGCATAGTAGCTTCTACCTGTTGTATTTGCTGCAGCTGTTGTGCCAAATTCATTACGGCTGTAGCCAGGTCTGTAGGTGGAGCTGACAGATTTGTAGGATTTGTTTACCCATTAGCTACGAACTGTGCCGTGTTCAGATTCTCCTGTGTTTCAGGATGTATATGGTTGTCTTCCTCCACAGGTGGTGGTGGTGGAATAGAGTTTCGGCTTTGTTTGGTTACTCTTCGCCCAGCCATTTTTCTGTTCTGAAGATAGTAGTGTCTGTAAGTAACCATAGCACATGTGAGGCAATCAATATAATTGTTTTCCAGTCAAAATTTCAACTAATCAAGATAATTTTCAAATTTTTCAGATCATTCTGTCGAAAATACTATATTTTCCATCGTAGGGTTGATGGTAGGGTCGATCCTTATGCGACCCTAGGGTATGCGACCCTGAGAATCACTGTCAACTTACCGAGAGCCTAGGGTAGATGGTAGAGTCGGTATATGTTCGACCCTAGGGTCGACCCCTAGTTCTCTGTCAGATCAGCGAGAGGCTAGGGTCAATGAGGGGGTCGGAGGTAGGGTCGCATGTTTTGGTCGAATTATGCGACCCTAGGACTCAGAATCAGGTTTTAAATCCCGATTTTTTATTCATTTCTCATTCTTTCTCCTCCTTTCCGACTCAGCTCATTCCTCTGAGTTGCTACAGTGACAACTCCGACCCGTTGGTGATTCTATCATACTTTCGAGACTCTCACTCCTTCTCTTCAGGTATGTGCTCTACTGTTGCATGTTTTTAAGGTTTCCTAACTAGGGTTTCGCCCATTTCTATCGTTTTCTTCAAATTAAAATTTCTCCAACCATAAAAATTCGATTTTTATTGGGGGATTTTTCTGTTGGTGACTCAATGGACGAAAGCCCTAAAAAATATTCAAGTTTCATCGGTTGGTTATCGAGAAACTTGAAATTTTCAAATTTTGACCTAATTTTTCGATATTTTTGAATTTCTTGAAATTTCTACAAATTCAATCTTCTTAGATAAAATTTCCAACTGTATAAATCTTGTAGGATAGTTTAGAATCTATATAAGTCCTCATGCCCATGTGTATGGGTGAAAAGTGAGGCTTTTGCCCAATTTATACCGTTATAATGCCGAAATTTTTGGGTTTTTCACCATTAATAAGCTATTATCTGTTTTTCTTTATTTTTGCAGATAATATGGCTCGTACCAAAGTACCTAGGGTTCATGACCTAGTTCATTTCTTTTCTAACGAGGCCGAGGCTCAGTATGCCCGCTACGCTCGTAAGAAGGTAGAGGGAGGTCGTCGTGTGGACTTGGCTAGCCTAGCCTTGTTCGACGTGGAGAGAGCATTTGGTGACATGGGCTGGCTTTCCGTGATCACCTACGATGCCTGTACTCGTCCGGTTCTGGTGAGACAGTTCTATTGTAATCTCCATGTGGTGGGAGATCACAATGACACTAAGAGGGGTAGGGAGCTCAGGATCATGAGCTACGTCAAGGGAGTAGAGATTTCCTTTGACTGCAGAATAGTTAGCGGACCTCTTAGGCATTTCATATGATGGCCCCTTGGTATACTGTGCTCCCAGATAGCCCCAGTTCTTTTCTTTGAATATGCGGCCTGAGATCGACTGTCAGCTTATCAGAGAGGATCGCTAGGAGATGAAGGCGATCAACCTCCGTCCAGAGCCTCGGGTGTACTGTAAGATCATCTAGCACAACCTGATACCCCAGAGTGGACACTACGAGAGGATCTCCCAGTTGACCCAGTATTTGCTTTAATGTATCTACACTAGGCATCCTGTCTGCCTACCTTATATTATTATGCAGACGATGATCTGTGCTACCCTGTCTGGTCAGATAGGTAACCTGCCCTATGGACGTCTGATCACTACCCTGCTTATCTGCCTGGGTGTTGATTTAGTGGATGAGAGGATTCAGGAGAAGACCTTCTCATCAGTGCTGGACTGGGAGGCTATCTGTAGGATGGGCATGCGAGACATCCAGGTCAGTAATGAGGAGAGGAACGCTCTGGTGCATCCTCGTACTCGGGTGGAGGTGGCAGACGCTGAGGCAGCAGTAGCAGTCGCTGGAGCAGGGGTTCATGGGGGTGATGCTGAGGATGAGGATCGTATGTACATGGATGTGGACTCCATACCTCCTCCATCACCTCTGCATTCTACTAGAGCTGGTCCATCACAGACTCCTTCGTGTACGGCTGGTCCTTCACGCCCACCATCAGATGATGTGATGGGATTACTTCGTGAGATCAGGGAGGCTCGGCGTGTGATGGATTCGAGGGTGGGAGAGCTTCTAGATGCTCAGCGTGCGTCTGATCAACGGATGACTGCGTTGACGGCTAGTCTCCAGACGACCCTGACTCAGGTAGCTTGGTTGACTAGAGTCTATGCCGAGGATTATGACAGAGACCACGAGGCACCGCCTCCCCCATCACCTCCAGCTTCATGATGTATTTTTCTTTCCTTTGTATTACAGAGTAACTGTCCGGGTTGTGGACTGTACTCTGCTTTGGATATGTATATAAACTTGCTTTGGTTTAACATGTATATACGTTTGTCTTTCACTCATGTGTATATGAACTTGTTTCTCATTTAATAGATGCATTATTCTCTTTCTAAATTTTATCTCAAACAACACAGGTGCTTATAGTGTGTTATTATTACAGCTTTAAAATTTTATCCTATCTCAGTTCACGAACTTTTGTGGTAGTATACTGGTTTAACAGACAGGGCCTGAGAGCTCTGATACCAAGTTGTCACACCCCAATTTCGTACTATTCAGAACAGTGTGATGAACCGCTAATAAGCCAACGGTTCAACCAGGATCTCAAATAGGTTGTGTCCGTTTGTTTAAACCATACACATCCACAACTATAATCAGAATAAATACACAATAGCGAAAGTCTTAATATTAAATGAACTGAGAATCTAAATGTGATAATCATAAATAAAATATCCAATTATGTTGTATCAACCGAGACATTAGTAAATAAAATATATCAAATTACATTTCCTTAATGGTTCAAATAAAAATCTAATAAAAAACGCATGAATTGCACTCGCATGATGAGTCATGCGTCTCCACTAAATCTTCAGCATCCATTGCAGCAATGTGTCTGTATGCGGGAGCATTCATATAATCTTCCACAGTCGTACCTGCATCATCAACTAAAAATATTTGAATTCGAAAGGGTGAGCACACATCACGGCTCAGTACAATGCAACAAACATATGCATGCATTCAATTCATATCTGTGGTCTGGTATATAAGTTTGGAATGTGCTATAGAAAGTTTGGAGGCCGCCGCACCTCTATACACGAGTGTGTGGAACCGCTCAATGGATCAAACACCATTGCCGCCCCCACATGCACCCACCATGGAATAGAGATAGAGCTAAAGTGCTTAGGATCGCACCGCATCACACTTCCCCTAATGCTCTATCCATACCAACACGTAAGCCCCTATTGGCGAGGGCTTGCAAACTGGGCTCGCAATTAACCAATCCTAATGTCAAATAGTATATCCAAGGCCTCCCCCCGGCATCCCTCAATACGTCCATAGAGATAGAGCTAAGGCCCCCCGACAGAGTCGAAGACTACACGGTCCGAGACCACCTCCCTTGATGCCCTACGACGTAATAGTTCTGCTAAGGTAATGACGATACGACAATGTCAGTGAACAAGACTTGAGTAGAGATAGGGCTAAAGTGCTTAGGACCACCGCATCACACTTCCCCTGATGCCCCACTCGCATCAAGTACACTAACCACACACAAACATTCACATGCCTATTCCTAGCATCATCATCAACATCATGTTGTAAATAAACAGAATTAAATATGCATGAACAGTAATAACAGGAATAGTAGATGACATGTGATATGCATATTACAATCATACATTCATAGAATCATACATGGGATTGGACTCAATAAACAAAAACGGTTTATTATTAGCCAATTAGTTTAGGTCTTGTTCCCTCACCTTTGCTTGAGTGTAGATCCTCTTTCAAGCTTTAAGAATCACCTTTATATCAATAGGAAAACCTAACAAGTCGATAGATTTTAATTAGAATTCATTCCGACAGTTTTAGGCTTGCTGTAAAGCTAGGGTCGCAGGATGGGTTGCAGGTATCTGAGACCCCAGGGTATAGGGTCGATCATAGGGTCGGTTATCATCGACCCTAGGTGCGACCATAGCTTCCCTGGACTTCCCAAGAGCTAGGGGTTGATCCTGTGGTCTGATAGGGTCGGTTACCAGTTGACCCTAAGTGCGACCAGATGTAATTTGAGTCGACTTTTCATCCTACAGTCCACTCTTTCGTATTTGGATCCTTTGGCTTACTTTCATGGTCCATTCTATGATTGTTTTATGGCTTAAATTCCAAGTTACTTCCTTTACTTTGTTTACCATGATTCCCTCCATGGATTCCATTGAAATCTTCCCATAGATGGATGATTTGGGTTTCTCCTAGATCCTACCCTCTTTATATACTATTCTAGGGTCTTACACAATTTATGGAGAATGTTTTCAAACACCTTAGTCTTGCTGAATTCAGAGATTCCTCTGAAACTCTTCTCCTTAGCCTTCTTCTCCAACTTTCCTTCTCTTCCTTCTCTTTTCTTCTCTCACTTTCAATTAGGGTTTCAAAAGGAGTAAAAGAGCCTAAGGGACATCCTATTTATAGAGGAAAACCTCCCAAAATACGTCCCGACGAGTTTAGGAAAGGTTCCCTTTGAATTAGGAAAGTTTCCTGATTTCTGATTTCTGTCAGTTTGCCTAGGGTCGATCCTAGGGTCGCAGAATCCGTCGACCCTAGGGTCTCAAGTCATCCGACCCTAGGACTCAAAAGTCATGGGTTGGACCCTGCTGAGGTGGGGTCGACCCTACCTGTTTAGGCATGCGACCCTACCCTCTATTTTACTATTTTGGGTCAATTTCATACCTAGTTTTGTGATTTTCTTCACGCACTTGGTCCATGTGGCTCGACCATGATAGGTAGACCTGGTACAAGGTGGTAAGACCGGTTAGTTCGGTATGGGTCTTACATAAGTTCTTCCCCACTTTCTCTCTCTTCATGTTCTTCAGAGTTTTCTGTCCCTGAATTCCTTTCCATTGGAGGTGCCCTTGAGTGACGGCGTCTGCGAGGAATTCTACGGCCATTTCCTCTTACCATTGTAGCTACTGAATTTCCTGTATGATATTTGAATGCATTGAACACACATGAGAAAAATGAGACAAATTTTTTTTTTTAAAACGATAATGTTCAGTCTCAACACATATGCACTATAAGTATTCATCAATCGAGAAGGAAAATGAGCAAATTTTAAGTATCTTTCGGAATTTTCTAAGCAAAAATCATTTATTCCGATCGTACCATACCAGCGTGAGGTCTGGTAGTAAAAGCTCGGCCGATATGGGAAATGGTTTTAAATTCCCAACTCCCCATGAGGTACCGATCTCACTTTGAGTGAGACTGGTATACCCTGCGGTACGTACCGGTCGCACCATACCACAGAAGGTACTGGTCGCACATAACATCTTTGAGTGAGATCGGTATACCCTGCGGTAGGTACCGGTCGCACATACTAGTCCCTGAGTGCGACCGGTATCACTGGAAACCTCTTTAAAGTCACGATTTTTGTTTCATTTCTCATTTTTTTCTTCTTAGTGTTTACTCCGGTGGCGATTTTTCTCTGAGTTGCTGAGTCTCTACAGTCCAACCGGAGCTTCTAAGAGTGTTCTCCCTCAACCAAGAGTATCAAACTCGTCTCTAAGGTAAGTTTATTCTCTCCTTCCTTTCATTGAGAAAAATTTCATCGTTTCTCATGCCGAAAACCTAAATTTTTCTTGATTTGAAAGTTTTAACCGTAGAAAACTCCTCTCTTTGCTTGAGGAAGGTTCTTGGGGTCTAAATGAGCAAAAACCCTCAACAAATTCGAAGTTCCATCGGTTGGTTTGGGAGAAATCCTAAAATTCCAACTTTTTAACTTAGGATTCTAGGTTTTTCAAAATTTTCAAAAACTTTTGATGATTTATCTCTACTTCCTTGTTTGTGTTGAAATTGTTTGATCATATACTAGCATTGTGTCACCTCGTAAGTCCTCCTGCCCATATTGGGTGAATGTGAGGCTTTTGTTCCATTTTCTGCCATTATGCTGCTGAAATTTTGAAAAAAATTTCTCTAACTGTCTCATTTTTCCTTTGTTCAACAGTTTACGATATGTCTGGACGTCGTGGTGCGGGTAAGCGATCTTTTATGCCGGGTATGCACAGGCCACATCCTCCGCCCGTCCTCTATGATGAGAGATTCTTCCGATCAGAGGTTGTCGCTTCGCGCCTTTCATGGTTCCGAGCAAAACGCATTGAAGTAGGTCGCTTTGTGAACCTAGAACACCTGCACCGTTTCGATGTTGAGGCTGCTTTTGGGGTGATGGGATGGTTGCCCATTATTCAGTATAAAGAGACCACTCATCCCAACTTGGTAATACTATTCTTCACCAACCTGGAGGTAGAAGGGGATCCAAATGATTGGGAGCATGCTAGGGACCTTCGTATTACTAGCTATGTTAAAGGGATGATGATCTCTTTCAACACGACCGAGTTGGCTGCACTTCTTGAGATTCCAGACGACGGGGAACTTATCTATTGTCCACCCAAAGCTAAAGGGTATCTTACTGAGGACATGAGAGCAGCCATTGCTGAGCAGATTTTGTTGTCAGACAGTATCATGTTAGCTTCAAACCTACATCCTGTGCCTCGCCTATACTGTTATATTATACAGCATGACATTGTTCCCCAGAGTGGTCATTATGGGGAGTTGTCCCAGTTGACCCAGTATCTTACCTACTGTGTGACTACCAGGCATCGGGTCTGTCTGCCTTACCTGATCATTTGTACCATGATTTATGTGACAAGGCCCAAAGTAACGGTCAATCTTCCATATGGTAGGTTGATCACAGCATTGTTGTATCGCCTAGGTGTGGATATGCATGGAGAAGTAGCTGTTGAGATCACTATGAGTTCCGACATAGATGCTGAGGCCATCTATAAGATGCAGATGGATGACGTAGAGCTCAGTGACGAGGAGCTATAAGCACGTCCTCTCCCACTTAGGAGCCAGGCGGCAACCGCAGCAGCAGCAGCAGCAGTAGCAGCAGCAGTAGAGGTAGGGGGTGATGGGGATGCACACATGGAGGACATCCCTGCACCTGCACCCCAGCATTCTCCAGGAGCAGGACCATCTCAGCCTTCTCTAGTTGCGGGACCATCTCATCCTCCTTCGGATACAGTAATGAGCATGCTCATGGAGATCCGAGATACTCAGATGGAGATCCAAATTGCTCAGCAGGAGATGGGTCAGGACTTGGGGCGTATAGCTCACAGCCTACGGGTTACGTAGGACCAGGTTCATTGGCTTAAAGAGGCGTACGAGCGCGATTATGATATCGCCGATCATATACCACCCAGGCCCGCTACCCCACCATAGTCTGATTTAGTTTTATATTTATTTATATATGGTTTATTTTTGTTAACAGAGTAACTGTCCGACTTGTGGACTGTACTCTGCCGTACCCTTTGTACTTCATATTATGAAATGGTTATTTATTTTCTTTCAACACTTTAGTGCTTATAATTGTTCTTTCATTAATAGTATATTATGCATCTTTCTTAAGTCTCAGGCATCAAACAAGCTTATGGTGTGTTCTTATTAAAGTTTTTAATTTTCCTAACTCAGCTCACTGGACACAGTTAAATGCAGAATGGTTAGCTGGACAGAGCCTAAGTTCTCTGATACCAAGATGTCACACCTCAATTCCGATTTAACCAGAAGTGTGAGTGAACCGTCTCCAAAACCACGGTTCACACCAGGATCTCAATAGACCGTGTCAACCAACCATTCCAAATAATCTAACATAATCAGAGAGTAATACATATCAGCGGAATCAAAAGATAAATGAACTGAGTTCTATGTTGTAACTAAAATAATTATCCAAATTATTCCATCATTCACAAAATTAAATAATAAAATATTACAATGTATTATTTAAAAATAATCATCTCTACAAGAAAACACAGAATGAGCACTCGCATGATGCGTCATGCTCGTCCTTTACTGCCTGTGTATCCAGGGCAGCGATTGTACTGTACGCTGGGGCAGTCATGAAGTCCTCGACGGTATACCCTGCATCAAGATCTAAAAAGAATAGAATATATATATTCGAGTGAGCTCACAACTTAGCTCAGTAAGTACAAAACCAATGCAACAAACAAAATGCATGAGATAACATTATAATTTGGGTCAGGTATAACTTGCAAAATGCTATGGTAAGGTTTGGCAGCCACCGCACCTCCATGCAAGAGAGTGTGAGCACACCCAACAGTCAGAAAATAATCCACACTACTGCTGTTGCCCCACATCACTCACTCAGGTATAGAGATAGAGCTAGAGTCTGGCGGGCAGGCTGAGCCACCATCCCACGTCCTCCCCCTGATACCCTATACCGTACCAATACCTAAACCCCTATTGGCAAGGGCTTGCAAGTGGGTTCAGTTTCTAACCAGTCCTATATGTCAATACAGTATCTATGGCCCTACCCCAGCACGATTCCCTACGACATAGAACAAGAGCTCGAGTCTGGTGGGCAGGATGAACCACAATCCTACGTCCTCCCCCTGATACCCTATTCGCACCAAGTTTGCTAAGGTAGATGGCGATACGAAAAAGGTGTTAGTGTGAGGATATATCCAGGGTTCCACTCCCCTTCACATTCCACACACTAACTAAAAACATCCACATGCCTAAACATTCAACAACCTAGCATATGAATTGCATGAACAGATAATAATAATTTAAACAACTACCATGGCATGTGAAATGCATAAACATCAGGCAAGCAATACAGATACAAATTTAATCACAAAGGTTTACTGTTATTTAATCAATTAGGGTTTGGGGTCTTGTCCCTTACCTGACACGTGATAACTCTTCCGTTCTGCATCAAAGGATCTACTCACGCTGTCTACAAGTCCTACATAATCATACCCATAAGTTAGAATTCATTTATTAAGGTCACAGCTGGTCAGAACCATGTTTGGTCAAGCAAACAAGGCTCAGAAGGCATATCGACCTCAGTAGGGTAAGACCGATATGTACCTACGGTATATACCAGTCTCACTCTTGAGTGAGACCGGTATGTGCCTGCGGTATATACCGTAGGCCCCTACCGCAGGACCTTGTGTCCAACCGTTATGTTCTATGGTTTGGATCCAAGAACCCGATCTCGAATCTCCTTTCCACGTCGGTCATCAGCTTGGTTTCTAGGGTTTCTCCTAACCCACTCTAAGGTCCAAATACTCTATTAGCCTTCTAGGTTTCGACTAGGACGCCGTATCATACCTAGATTAGATCTAAATGAGAAAACTAGGCTTTATTGAAAGTCCTAGGATTTTGGATCGCTGCGCCGCTTCACGGCTCCGATCTAGAATCCTATCATTACTAAGAGGATTGAGCACTTACCGGTGTTTGTCAGTTGGCGGCATGCTCCTCCAACGGAAATCCTCTTCTTGAGTGGTTTCCTCCCTCCTTGCTCCTTCTCAGATCTCTTTCAGACGGCTAGAGTTTTGGGAAGGATCCAAGGAGGGTCAAGATGTCTATTTATAGTGGGAAACCGTTCTAGGAAGGTTTCCTACGGCTAGAACTTTCCAAAATTTTGATTCGGAGTGTGGGACCCACTGGTGTCCATCGATCGGTATGTAAACTTTACAATTTTACACATGGTTCTCGTACCTGGATTATGTGGTTTATCACCCGGCTTAGCCTTTCGGTCCAGTTATGATTGGGAGACCTGTTACCATTTAAAACCATGGGTTAGACCGGGTTTTCAAAGCATGGTTCTTACACATTGCCTCGGATCGATGACTTGTTCGATCAGTTGCAAGGTGCCAAGGTGTTCTCCAAGATTGATCTTCGGTCAGGATACCATCAGTTGAAGATCAAGGATGGTGATATTCCCAAGACAGCATTGAGGATGAAATATGGACATTATGAATTTTTGGTCATGTCTTTTGGATTGACTAACGCACTAGCAACTTTTATGGAACTTATGAATCGGGTATTCCATGATATGTTGGATACGTCGATCATTGTATGATGATATATTGGTCTACTCCAAGGACAAGGAAACTCATATTATGAATCTAAGAGCCGCTCTGCAGCGATTACGAAAAAAAAAGCTTTACGCTAAATTTACAAAGTGTGAGTTTTGGCTAAATGAAGTCACTTTCTTAGGCCATGTTGTATCCGCTGAAGGAATTAAAGTGGGCCCCTAGCAAGATTGAAGCCATTGTGAAGTGGGAAGCACCGAAGAGTGTTGCAAAAATTAGAAGTTTTCTAGATCTAGCTGGGTATTACCGACGATTCGTGGAAGACTACTCCAGGATCGCCGTACCGCTCACTAGTTTGACTAAGAAAGGAGAGAAGTTTATTTGGACTGACAAATGTGAGAACAGTTTCCAAACATTGAAGGCAAGATTGATATCTGCTCCCATCCTGACTATTCCTATTCCAGGACAACCATTTGTTTTATACACTGATGCATCTGGATTGGGTTTAGGATGTATACTTATGCAAGGAGAACAAGTAGTTACATATGCTTCAAGACGACTGAAAACATATAAAAAGAACTATCCCACTCATGACTTGGAGTTAGCGGCAGTGGTACATGCTGTAAAAATACGGAGACATTATTTGTATGGAGAAAAATTTCAGATTAAATCAGATCATAAGAGTCTCACTTATCTCTTTAATCAGAAGGAGTTGAATATGAGACAAAGAAGATGGCTAGAACTATTGAAAGATTATGATTGTGATATCCAGTATACTCTAGGGAAAGCTGATGTAGTTGCTGATGCGCTGAATAGAAAAGCAATGATAAAATTCCAAGAGGAGGTTAACACGACTGCAGCAATGTGTGCTACAGGAAAAGTATTCAATCTTGGTAATGAGCAATTTGTGATAGATGCACCAGGTGAATCAACCAACCAAGGGTTTATTCATCAGATTTTAAATATGTTCGCAATACTGAAGATTGTACCTGATATAATAGATGAAGTGAAAGCCGCTATAAAATCAGACCCTTATCTAAGAACGGTACAAGAGGACATTGAAAAAGGTAGGACTATCCCTGAGTTTGTCTTGGACGATGAAAAGGTATTGAAGTACAAAGGAAGAATATGTGTTCCTGAAACAGAAAATTTGGACATTAGACACCGACTAATGAAAGAAGCTCACACCACCGTCTATTCGATACATCCTGGAAGTATAAAAATATATCATGATTTAAAGAAATTATATTGGTGGAGAGGAATGAAAACAGGTGTAGCTAAATTTGTATCTCAATGCCTAAACTGTTAGGGAGTAAAGGCTGAAAGGCAAAGACGTGCAGGACAGTTACAGTCGCTACCAGAACCAGTATGGAAATGGGACTCTATCACTATGGACTTCGTCACCGAGTTACCATTGACTCCCCGAGTAGTTGACGCGGTTTGGGTGATTGTAGACCGTCTGACTAAAACAGCTCGATTTATAGCTATACGACCTCAGTATACACTGGAGAGGTTAGCTAAGTTGTATGTGGATAATATTGTCAGACTACACGGTGTACCTGAAAGCATTGTGTCCGACAGAGATTCACGATTTACTTCAAAGTTTTGGGAAGGATTGCAAAAGGCTATGGGTACAACATTGAAGTTTAGTACTGCATTCCATCCTCAGATAGACGGACAGTCAGAGCGTACCATTCAGATTTTAGAAGACATGCTTCGAGCCTGTGTAATTGATTTTAAAGGATCATGGGATGAAAAACTATCATTGATCGAGTTCGCTTATAAAAACAGCTATCAGGCTACTATACAGATGTCACCCTATGAAGCACTGTATGGTAGGAAGTGTCGAACTCCTCTATTTTTGGAATGAAATTGGAGAACGTAGTATTGTTGGACCAAAATTTGTTGAAGAGACATATCGAGTAGTCGACATTATCAAGGAAAGAGTAAGAACAGCTCAGAATCGTCAGAAACCGTATGCAGATACTCGATGCCGAGACCTTGAATTTGTCGTAGGTGATAAGGTATTCTTGAAAGTATCACCTATGCGAGGTTTAAAATGGTTCAGATAGAAAGAAAAACTAAGTCCGAGATATGTCGGGCCATATGAAATTCTAGTTAAACGTGAAAAGGTGGCTTATCAGCTAGCACTACCACCGTCTATGTCAAACGTACATGATGTATTCCATGTTTCATTATTGAAGAAGTACGTCAGGGACCCAACACACGTTTTGACAGTGGATCCACCTGATTTGACTGATGATTTGACATTTGAAGTAGCACCAACTGAAATCACCAGTCGAAAGGTTCAACGACTACACAACCGTGACATCTATTATGTTAAAGTCACCTGGAGAAGCCGAGATATAAAAGAAATCACATGGAAAGAAGAGAATGATATGCGAAAGCAATACCCTCATCTTTTTTACTTGGAAGGTATGTACAATTTCGAGGACAAAATTTTTAATAAGAAGAGGGGAGTTGTAATACCCGTATCAAATTAACCGGTCTTACCACCTTATACCAGGTCTACCTATCATGGTCGAGCCAAGTGGACCAAGTGCGTGAAGGAAATCACAAGACCAGGTATGAAGTTGACCTAAAAATAGTAAATATGAGGGTAGGGTCGCATGCCTAAACAGGTAGGGTCGACCCCACCTCAACAGAAGTCCAACCTATGATTTTTTAGTCTTAGGGTCGCATGACTAGAAAAACGGAGGGTCGACGGATCCTGCGACCCTACGTGCGACCCTATAATGACAGATAGAAACCGTAAATTAAGAAATTTTCCTAATTTCAAGGGGTTCTTTCCCTTAGCCTCTTTCACTCCTTTTAGAACCCTAATTGAAAGTGAGAGAAAGAGAAAGCAAAAGGAAGAGAAGAAGAGAAGAAAAATTAAAGAAAAACTAAGGAAGAGGAGGAACTTCAGAGAAACCTCTGAATCTCAGCCAACTTCAGGTATGAGTCTAATTCCCTTCATAAATTAAGAGTCTGGAATGGAATATGAAGAAGTTAGGATTAGGAGAAACCCAAATCATTTATCCATGGATGAGTTTCAAAGGAATCCATGGAAGTAATCATCATAGACAATGGAAAGTGTGTAAAAATCATAGTTATGAGCCATAGAACAATCTTAGAATGGACCTATGAGACCACAGGATCGATCACATGCCCTCGAAAAGTCCCAGGGAGGGTGTGGTCGCACATAGGGTCGATTGGTAACCGACCCCATGTCCGACCCTACACCCTAGGGTCGATTGGGTAACCGACCCTAGGTGCTACCCTACCTGCGACCCTATGATTTCAGCTAGTCTAAATTTATTGGAATTAATTCTAATTAAAATCTATCGACTTGTTAGGTATTCCTAGTGATTTAAAAGTGATTCTTAAAGCTTGAACGAGGATCTACACTCAATCAAAGGTGAGGGAACAAGACCTAAACTAATTGAATAATAAAAAGCTATTTTTGCTTATTGAGTCTGATACCATGATTGATTGATTCTATGCGTATATGTGTGTATTGTGCATTCAATATTTCTGCTATTACTGTTCATGCATATTTAATTTTGTTTATTTATGACATGATGATGATGATGAAGCTAGAAATAGGCATGTGAATGTTTGTGTATGGTTAGAGTACTTGATGCGAGTAGGACATCAGGGGGAGGACGTGACACTGTGGTTTTTCCTGGTCACCAGACTCTAGCTCTATCTCTACTCAACTCTTTTCCACTAACATCGTCGTATCACAATTACCTTAGTAGAGCTATTACGTCGTAGGGCATCAGGGGAGGTGGTCTCGGACCGTATAGTCTTTGACTCTGCTGGGGGGCCTTAGCTCTATCTCTATGGATGTATTGAGGGATGTTGGGGTGAGGCCTTGGATACACTGTTTGACATTAGGATTGGTTAGTTGCGAGCCCAGTTTGTAAGCCCTCGCCAACAGAGGCTTACGTGTTGGTATGAGTGCATGTGGTACAGCAATGCCGATATTCATTGGGTACACTGTTTCCATGGTGGGTGCATGTGGGACCGAAATATCGATATTCATTGGGCGGCTTCACACACTCGTGTAAAGGTGAGGCGGCCTCCAAACCTTTCTATTGCACATTGCAAACTTATAAACCAGACCACAGATATGAATTGAATGCATGCATATGTTTGTTGCATTGTTTTGTTTGCTCACTGAGCCATGATGTGTGCTCACCCTTTTCGACGTCTAACATTCTAGTTGATGATGCAGGTACCATGGTTGAAGATTATATAAATGCACCTGTGTACGGGCAAGTTACGGTGATGGACGCTGAAGTGATGATGGAGTCGCATGATTCGACATGCGAGTGCAACTCCTGTGTTTTCTATTAGACTTTTATTTGGATTATACAGACAATGTATTTGAATTAATTATTAAGTTTATGCCTTAGTCCTTTTGGAAATAATTAGTTAAATTATTTATTTTATCACATTTAAATTCTCAGTTCATTTAATATTTAAGACTTCCGTTATTGTATATTTACTCTGATTATTGTTGTGGATGTGTATGATTTAAGCAAACGGACACAGCCTATTTGAGATCCTAGTTGAACCGTTGGTTTATTAGCGGTTCATCACACCATTCTGAATAGTACAGAATTGGGGTGTGACAGATGCGGTGCGGTCCTAAGCACTTTAGCTCTATCCCTATTCCATGGTGGGATGGATGTGGACGACAATGGTGTTTAATCCATTGGGTGGGCTTACACACCCATGTATAGAGGTGCGGCGGCCACGAAACCTTTCTATTGCACATTGCAAACTTATGAACCAAACCAAAGTTATGAATTGAATCCATGCATATGTTTGTTGTATTGTTTTGTTTGCTCACTGAGCCATGATGTGTGCTCACCCTTTCGATGTCGAATATTTTTAGTTGATGATTCAGGTACTACTGTAGAAGACTATATGAATGCTCTGATGTATGGACATGTTGCGGCGATGGATGCAGAAGTTATGATGGAGTCGCATGATTCGTCGTGCGAGTGCAACTCATGCGCCTTTGATTAGATTTATATTTGAATTATTCAGACGATGTAATTGATTAAATTATTTATTTTTATGTCTTAGTCCTTTGAAGATAATTGGATCATTTATTTATGTTACCACTGTTAGACTCTCAGTTCATTAGTATAAAGACTTCCGCTATTGTTATTTACTCTGATTATGGTTGTGGATGTATATGGTTTAAGCAAACGGACACAACCTATTCGAGATCCTGGTTGAACCGTTGGTTTATTGGCGGTTCATCACACCATTCTGAATAGTGCAGAATTGGGGTGTGACACCATACACATGAGACCACACATATAAGACCACACAACGTGTGGTCACATATTTTGGACGTGTGGTCGATAGATTCTGTGACCCCATGTGCGACCACACGATACTAAACATACTCCGTGTTTAGGAAACTTTCCTAATTTGAGGGGGGGACTCTTTCCTAATTAAAGTGGGACTCTATATGGAAGTTTTTCTCTATATAAGGGACGTTCCTTAGCCTCTCTCACTATTTTATAACTCAAATTGAAACCCTAAACCTAAGAGAGAAAGAGAAAGGAAGAGAAGAGGAAGAGGGAGATTCAGAGAAGAAGCTTTGAGAAGAAGGTTTTGTAGAGAAAAGTTTTATCTCTCTACAGAAAGCTTAAGGTATGGACTTGACTCTATGGGGTAAATCAGATAGAATAGGTTCTTTTCAAGTTAATGTGTTAAATCTAATGTAATGATTTCGATTATGGAATTTCTCAGAAAAACCATGAGAAAATAGGTTAGGAATAATTGATAATGAGAAACTATAGATAATGGCCATAGGATAACCGTAGGATGAACCCAAGTGATGAGCCGAGGAATTGACTCAGGAAGAATTCAGAATGAGATGAAAAATTGACCAAACATCATGTGGTCGCAGCCTGTGGTCGACCACAGGGTGACCAGAGGGTCGATCACAACTATTAGGAAAGTTCCCAGAAAAGGTGTGGTCGCATAAAATGAAATCACAGGGTTCAACCACACAGTGTGTGGTCTTATATATTGCGACCACACGATAACAGGAAGCATATTTTGAGACCAAACAAGGCTTTTGACTACTGTAACTTTGTAAACTTGAACCCTAACTAAAATATATTAATTGTTTAGGTTCCTAATAGATTCAAAGTGACTTCCAAAGCTTGGAAGAGGAACAAACATCGATCAAAGGTGAGGGAACAAGACCTAAACTAATTGGTTAATAACAAACTGTTTATTTTTATTGAGTCCAATGCGATGATTGATTCTATGCTTGTATGCTTGTAATGTGCATCTCACATGTCATCCAATATTCCTACTATTACTGTTCATGCATATTTAATTTTGTTTATTTATAACATGATGATGATGATGATGATGCTAGGAATAGACATGTGAATGTATGTGTGTGGTTGGTGTGTTAGATGCGAGTGGAGCATCAGGGGGAGGACATGGCATGGTGGTCTTTGACTTCGTCACCAGACTCTAGCTCTATCTCTACTCAAGTCTTGCCCACTAACATCATTGTATCGCCATTACCTTAGTAGAACTATTATGGCGTAGGACATCGGGGAAGGTGGTCTTAGACCGTGTGGTCTCTGACTCTGCCGAGGGGCCTTAGCTCTATCTCTATAGACGTATTGAGGGATGCTGGGGTGAGGCCTTGGATACACTGTTTGGCATTAGGATTGGTTAGTTGCGAGCCTAGTTTGCAAGCCCTCGCCAATAAGGGCTTACGTGTTGGTATGGGTAGGGCATCAGGGGAAGTGTTGACGGTGTTTGATCCGGACACTTTAACTCTATCTTTATTCCATGGTGGGTGCATGTGGGACGGCAATGGTGTTTGATCCATTGGGCAGATTTACACACTCGTGTATAGAGGTGCGGGGGCCACCAAACCTTTCTATAGCACATTGCAAACTTAAAAATCAGACCAAAGATATGAATTGAATGCATGTATATGTTTGTTGCATTGTTTTGTTCACTCACTGAAATCAAGTTGGAGAGCTGACCCTCGTACGCATAATTCTTTTTAGTTTCTGATGTTGCAGGTGTTACTGTTGATGACTACATGGATACACCAATGTGTGGGCATGCAGCGGCTATGGATGTGCAAGCTGTGGAGGACGAATATGGCTCGTCAAGCTAGTGTTTCAACTATGTTTACGCTTAGTGGTTAACTTTCGTATTGTGATACTTGTAATCAGTATTAATTATGTTTTGGTTACTTGAAGATAACTTGTTAAATATTTAGTTATCACTGTAGACTCTCAGTTCATTATTAATAAAACTTTCGCTATTTATTTATTTACTCTGATTATTATTGTGGAATGTATTTTGATTTAACATGGTTGGCATGGCCTATACGAGATCCTGGTTTGAACCGTTGGTTCTCATGACTGTTCATCACACTACTGGTTAATCCAGAATTGGGGTGTGACAACTTGGTATCAGAACTCTCAGGCCTTGCCCATCAAACTTGAATACTTCCACTAAAGTTTATGAACTGAGTTAAGATAAATTAAAAGCTTTAATACAAACACACCATAAGCACCTATGTTGATTGAGACAGAACTTAAACAAAACAATAATGTACATATAAAAGGTGAAACCATATGTATACACAGACAGAAAAAGAAAATCTAAATGTATCCTGATAAACAAAAAATATAGGATACGATCTATAAGTCGGGCAATTGTCTAAGTATACAAAGGATATAGTACAGTAGCAAGAAAGGAGCATCTATAAAATAGAAAATTAGAATACCGAGTTGCTACTCACAAGATGTGAAACTTGATGTATGATAGAGGAAGAAGAAAAATGGACTAGTAACGCCTAAATCCCTGTAGAGGTCAAGGGATCTCAGGCCGAATGTAACAGAGATAAGAGAATAATGACCATACACCAAAAATTAAAGTAACTATAAAAGGAGATAAAACTATACTCCTGGGTGACGTAGAGACTCAGAGTGAGATCCACCATACACTGACCCATCACCCATTGAGCATTAAGAAGAGGTTGTAATCCAACCCCACCACTATCTGGGTCGAGAACAGGTAATGAGAACCCATCTAAGCAAATACCAAATAATGATAATCAGACTGGAGTAAATCAAAGGGGGTGAACAACCAGGCCACTCCAACTAACCTACCTGGACTACCAAGTGCCTTGGCCATGATTGTAACAAATTTGGTTTAGTAAAATGCAAAAACAAGAACAGATGATACTGATTATGCAAGTTACCATGGGAATCACTACCCTAGTTGCCAATGCTGCACCAACACCTTCGAGTCAGACCAAGTGCAGTGCCTATTGGTAGCAACATTGTATCTCCAGCATCTGTTAGCCATAATACAAGCCTACCATATAGCAGGTCTCCGTAATGCACACCCCAGTGCAGAAGCTTAGTACACAACAAGCAGTGTATCAAGGTAGTTACCCTTATCAACCGCCAATGTAAGGGATAGTTACATCATGGCAGAATGATTTGACAAGGATTGAGGAATTCTTTCTGAAGATGAAACCTCAGACATTTTCAGCATGGGATCGAATCTATTGTGGCCATATATCTAGACAAGTATATATAGGATGCGGTGCATCATTGACTTACCCTTATGACTATAGAGGATGCACATGTAAGACCTGTATCGAACTAACCGGTCTTACCACCTTGTGCCAAGTCTACCAATCATGGTCGAGCCAAGTGGTCCAAGTGCGTGAAGGAAATAGCAAGACCAGGTATTAAACTGACTCAAAAATAGTAAAATAGGGGGTAGGGTTGCATACCCAAACAGGTAGGGTCGACCCCACCTCATTAGGAAGTCAGACCCCTGAATTTTAGACCTAGGGTCGGACAATTTAGACCCTAGGGTCGGACAGGATCTCCGACCCCCTCATTAACCCTAGGATCACCGACAGAAACCATAAATTGGAAACTTTCCAAATTTCAAAGGGATTCTTTTCTAATCTCAATGAGACTTATTTTGAGAGGTTCTCCTTTATAAATAGGACGTCCCTTAGTCTCTTTCACTCATTTTGAAACCATAATTGAAAGTGAGAGAAAGAGAAGAGAAGGAGAGTTGGAGAAGAAGACTAAGGAGAAGAAATTCAGAGAAATCTCTGAATCTCAGCAAGCTTAAGGTATGATTACATACTCCATAAATTATGTAAGACCTTAGAATAGTATATAAAGAGGGTATGATCTAGGAGAAACCCAAATCATCCATCCATGAGAAGATTTCAATGAAATCCATGGAGGGAATCATGGTAGACAAAGTAAGGAAGTAACCTGGAGTTTTAAGCCATAGAACAAGCATAGAATAGACTATGGAAGTAAGTCATAGGACCCAAACTTGAAAGATTAGACTGTAGAATGAAAAAGGTCGACTCAAACCACGTGCGGTCGCATGTAGGGTCGATTAGGAATCGACCCTACCAGACCACAGGATCGACCCCTAGCTTTCGGGAAGTCCAGGGAGGCTGCGGTCACACCTAGGGTCGATGAAACATCCGACCCTAGCATCGACCCTACACCCTGGGGTCACAGAAAACTACTACCCTACCTGCGACCCGTCCTACGACCCTAGCTTAACAGCAAGCCTAAAATTGTTGGAATGAAATTTAATTAAAATCTATCGACTTGTTAGGTTTTTCTATTGACATAAAGGTGATTCTTAGAGCTTGAAAGAGGATTTACACTCAAGCAAAGGTGAGGGAACAAGACCTAAACTAATTGGCTAATAATAAACTGTTTTTATTTCTTGAGTCCAATGTCTTGACTGATTCTATGCGTGTATGCTTGTAATGTGCATTCAACATGTCATCCAATATTTCTGCTATTAATGTTCATGCATATTTAATTCTATTTTATTTATAACATGATAATGATGATGATGCTAGGAATAGGCATGTGAATGTATGTGTGTGGTTAGTGTGCTTGATGCGAGTGGAGCATCAGGGGAAGGACGTGACATTGTGGTTCAGCCTGGTCACTAGACTCTAGCTCTATCTCTACTCAAGTCTTGTCTACTGACATCGTCGTATCACCATTACCTTAGCAAAACTATTACGTCATAGGGTATCAGGGGAGGTGGTCTCGGACCGTGTAGTCTTCGACTCTGCCGGGGGGCCTTAGCTCTATCTCTATGGACGTATTGAGGGATGCTAGGGTGATGCCTTGGGTACACAGTTTGACATTAGGATTGGTTAGTTGGGAGCCCAGTTTGCATGCCCTCGCCAGCAGGGGCTTACGTGTGGTATGGGTAGAGTATCAAGGGAAGTGTGATGTGGTGTGGTGGTTGGGTCAGAATTGGGGTGTGACAATGACAACCTCTTCTATGCACATCATAGCTTTGTAGAGTCTTGAGACAACCAATCCATCCTAAAAATGACATCAAAGTCTGTCATCTCAAGTCAATTAGGTTGCATCCAAATTTTCGTCCATTTATATGGTTCAGACATTGTTCATTACACTCATCAATCACAACATCTAGTCCAAAAGGGCTTGAACTATCAAAATTTGATTTAAAGGTCTTAATGAACACATCTAATCCCCTTTTATCTTTTAGTTTTTCAAAGACTACCGTTAATAATCTCATATCCCGAAAAACTCATTAGCTTACACCAATAATCTCATATTGCACTTATTTGCTTACATTTCTTTTATCACTACTGTTTTATCTTGATCTTTCTATCATATACCTCAAAAAATATCTTGTGATTGTTACTTCATATCCCAAGTCTACCTATAAGCATTAGGGTATATGTTTATAATTTCATTAATTCAGCCAAACTCTTTTGGTCTTTACTTGATCATCTCACTCGACATTGGGCATAACTCAGTATTACTTGTGCTAATTTGAATACTATCAATGCCATAATTTTTTTTTACTTCATCCTTGTATCCACTCTTAGATATAATTTTAGAAATCTTTGACCTTGTCAAAATTCATATTGATATAACCATCTTTAACTCTACTTGAGTGCTATCTATTCTTTTACTGGTTACTCTTGATAGTTCTCACTTTTTGCTCATGCACTCTTTTATAGACATGACTCATATTCATCTATCTAGCAATCTCGAAATAGATCCTCCATTACTTCATCTGAGGTTCCTTGGCTATAGAATCTAATCTGGATTTAATCATCTTCCTTTCAATAATTTTCTTATTAACTAAACATCTTATCAACCAAGGTTGTGAATGTAAGAATCAAAATATTTATCCAAAAGAGATTTATTTTCTTCTTTTGAATTCAATACAATGACGATCATTTATTTTATCTAGTGGACCTAGATTTAAAGGATCAGGAGTAAATCTTTAGTAATCCAACCAATAACCAAGGACCGTTAGTTGCAAGGTGGTCCAAATACATGGAAATAGAGGTTCTACAGCTCTTAACCTCATGGTTATAGATTCTATCAGGTATATGTATATAATGCCATTGGTCAACGCACTACAAGAGTAAATCTAGAGAAGTTTTGGTACATCAATAAATCAGGTATAAATTGAAAAGATGTACGTTCAAAATGATTAAACCTTTAACTGTTTATTTCGTTAATATCTCTATTCATGTTATCGATTATGAGAGTAGCTTAGATTGGTATAATCAGGACTAATACTAAAGAAACAATATCTATAGCATTCAAAGCAAAGAAAATGGTCAAAAATCAATCTACAGCAAGAGGTATGTGTCTTATCATCTCTTTTTCAATACCCATTGTATTCTAGTAATCTGTGTGGTGTGTTCATTAGGGTTCATGGGAAATCCAATGGGAAAAACCCAAAGAGGATCTAAAAATCTTACATCCCCATCAAAGAATAAGCATATTCATTTTACCAATATTCCCAACTTTTTCAAAACAGCAAGGCACTCAAACAATAAATCATCATATTAAAAGAAAATCCAACAAAATAGATGAGCAAACACATCGAACTCCCTTTCAATTTCAGTAGTTCGTGAAAACCTTAGGTACTGAACTATTTCTGTAAATATATAATAATTCAGATAGAGATCCCCAGGTATAAAGAGAGAGAGAGAGAGAGAAAGAGAGAGAGAGAGAGAGAGAGAGAGAGAGGTGACTGTACCTGGAACAAAGGAACAAGAAACTTGCACAGATGGAGATGGCAGAAACATTATGAAACTTGCAAAACTGTGAATTGCTGCTTACACTCGAATAAGGAGGAGCTCCTACTAACCTGTAAAAGAAATTTTAGAGAAGAAGAATGGAGATGGAGGAGAATGGTGTAAGTGAACCGTCATTGAACCAACGGTTCACACCAGGATCTCGAATAAGCCGTGTCCACTCATACAAACCATTACACATAACCACAATCAAAATATAAATATACAGCGGAAGACTTTAAATAGAATGAACTGAGTATCTATTGATAATTTAAATAAGTATCCAATTATCCAAATTCAAACACATAAAATAATATCATTACACCTCTTTAATCCAATCGCAAATAAGTAAAATAAATAAGAAAAAACCAATCAAAGGTACACGCTGAAAGGGCACTCGCATGAAGCGTCATGCTCGTCCTCTCCTGCCTGTGCACCCAGAGCAGCACCATCACCAAAAGCCGGGGCATTCATGTAATCATCCACAGTGTAACCTGCACCAACATCTAAAATAATGTACGTACAAAGGGTGAGCTCATAACACAGCTTAGTAAGACAATCAGACAGTTTCACAATATTATACATGAGTAACAATCATTTTATGCAGTGGTCTGGTTTTAAGTTTGCAATGTGCTATAGAAAGGTTTGGTGGCCCCCGCACCTCTATACACGAGTGTGTGGCACCTCGTGGATCACACCCCCATCGGCCCACATGCACCCATCATGGAATAGAGATAGAGCTAAGATACCCACATACCTCCCCTGATACTCTACCCATACCAATACCTAAGCCCCTACTGGCCAGGGCTCGCAAATTGGGCTCGCAACTAACCAATCCTATATGTCATCAATGTACGCTCTATCCCAGCACAGCCGTCTACGGCATAGAGATAGAACTAAGGCATTCCCACACCTCCCCTGATGCCCTATCCGCAACTAAGCCACTAGGATAGAAACAATACGCAGGTAGACCCTATCCCAACATAACTCCCTACGGCATAGAGATAAAGCTAAAGCATCGTGGACAAGCCAGCGTCGACTCGGAGACCACAGTGTCACATAACAATGGACAGGCCAACATCAATATCGAAAACCACCGTACCACGACCTTCCCCTGATGCCCCACCCGTACCAAGCATGTTAAGATAGAATACTACAAAAGGTGCTAGTGTGAGGAGCGATCCCAGGCCCATGCCCCACTCCACACACTAACGAAAACAATCACATGCTTAACAATCACATTCCTATCCATGCATGAACAATAATAATAACTGAAAGTAAAGTATGGCATGTGAATATGCACAAACATCACATCATCGATATTCAGGTAATTAACAACAATTTACTGTCCATTAATTATTAGGTTTAGGTCAGATTCCCTTACCTGATGCTCGTTCGATAACTTGCTCCACGTCGCAAGATCCAAACGATATGTCACAAAGTCCTACAATATTATTAGGGTTTTATTAGAATATTTTTCTTAGGGTTTCATGTTGGTCGAAAACCAACACGGTTACAAAATACCCTCACAGAGCTGACCAGTGGCATGTACCGGTCGCAGCTCTGTGGGGAAGACTGGCGACCGGTATGGTCAGCCGGTCCCCACAGACCAGCCTCTCGAGGGATACCGGTGGCAACATACCGGTCGCACCATGTGCAACCGGTATAGTCAACCGGTATGTCTCCGGAAGACCATACATGGGTTTTCGACTGCCGTCGATCATCCTCCATGGATTTCCAAGGTTTCTCCTATCCATTCTAAGTCTAAACTTGGAGTTAGAGTTATCCCCAACTCATTCAAGTCTCGTTTCGATGAATATCATCTCGAAACTCGAATCTAGGGTTTGACGGCAACTTAGGGTTTATTGGCCAATTTAGGGTTTTTGATCAATACCTACTTTGCATGGTATTGATCCACCCACACAACTAACATAGGGTAAGAATATTGATTCAAACACTTACCGTTGACTGGCGTAGAGTGAGCTTCGTCGAACGGCAGTGGCAGCACCTTCTTCTTCTTCCTAGCTCATTCTCCTTTCCAACCTCTTTCTCTTCTCTAGGGTTTGTGAGAGACAATGGAAAGGATTTGAGGAGGCTTAAGGATGTATTTATAGGCTAGAATTAGGGTTTAGTAACCTATTAGGATTAGAAAAGTTTTAGGATTCGAAATCAGGAAAGTGGGACCCTCAGAAGTCAATTTCTGGATTTCCACACTTAGCTGCGCAGACCTGACCGGTCGACCGGTACCAAGACCGGTACCATCGATCGGTCAACATAAAATTATGTTGATTCGATCGTCTTTGGTCCGATTTCATACCTGTTTGTCATCCGCTCGCCCCGTCTGACCCGGTGATGATCGGAAGACCTGTCACGACATCAAAACCAAGGTTTAGACCGGGTTTACGGAGTGCGGGTCTTACAACTCCCCCACCCTTAAAATAAATTTCATCCCCAAAATTTGCATGTAGGTTTCACAACTCCCCCACCCTTAAAAGAAATTTTGGCCCCGAAATTTGAACATACCTTGATCGTTGAAAAGGTTAGGGTACTCCTTCCTCATCGCGCTCTCCTCTTCCCAAGTAATTTCCTTCAAATTTTGGCTTCTCCAATGTACCTTCACATAATGGATATCCTTGGTTCGAAGTTGCTGGACTTTTCGACTTGAGAGCATCACAGGCACCACTTCGAATGTTAAGTCTTCAGTCAAGTCTGGGGGATCAGCGGTCAAGATGTGCGATGGATCTCTGACATACTTCTTCAGTAATGATACATGGAACACATTATGAACACTGGACATAGATGGTGGTAGAGCCAATTGATATGCTACATTACCACGTCGGGTCAATATCTCATACGGTCCCACATACTTGGGGCAAAGCTTCCCCTTCTTACCAAATCATTTCAGACCTCGCACCGGTGACACCTTCAAGAATACTTTGTCACCCACTGCAAACTCCAGATCTCGACGTCGATTATCCGCATAGTGCTTCTGTCAAACTTGAGCTGTCTTTACTCTCTCCTTGATCTGATCAATCACTCGGCAAGTTTCTTCAACAAACTCTGGTCCTACAATTATTCTTTCCCCCACTTCGTTCCATAACAGAGGTGTACGACACTTCTTCCCATAGAGTGCTTCATATGGGGCCATCTGAATTGTAGCCTGATAACTGTTGTTGTAAGCGAACTCGATAAGTGATAGCTTCTCATCCCAAGCTCCCTTGAAATCTATTGCACAAGCTCGGAGCATATCTTCCAAAATTTGAATAGTTCGCTCTGACTGTCCGTCCGTCTGAGGGTGAAAAGCTGTGCTGAACTTCAACTTGGTTCTCATAGCTTTCTGTAATCCTTCCCAGAACTTTGATGTAAAACGGGGATCTCTGTCAGATACTATACTCTCTGGAACACCATGAAGTCTGACTATATTATCAACATATAACTTGGCCAGTTTCTCCATGGTATACTAAGGTCTGACCGTGATAAATCGAGCTGTCTTGGTGAGTCGGTCTACTATAACCCAAACTGCATCCACTGACCTTGGTGTCAAAGGTAGGCCAGTGACGAAATCCATAGTAATGCAATCCCACTTCCATGCAGGTTCTGGTAATGGTTGTAGTAAACCTGCGGGTCGCTGCCTTTTCGCTTTAACTTGTTGACAATTCAGACATTGGAACACGAAACGAGCTATATCAGCTTTCATACCCCTCCACCAATATAGTCTTCTTAAATCATGGTACATTTTGGTACTTCCTGGATGTACCGAATATGGGGTGTAATGAGCTTCAGTCATAACTCGGTCTCTGATATCGCAGTCTTCGCTCTCAGGTATACATAATCGTCCACGATACCTGAGTACCTTGTCTGAATCCAAGGTAAAGTCAGGATTGCTTGTACCCTTCTCTAAGTCTTCTTGCACCGTCTTGAGATGAGGATCCTGTAGGATTGCTACCTTGACTTCATCAACTAGATCCGGTGAGATCTTCAAAGCTGCGAACATCATAGTGAACTTATGAATTAAGCCTTGCTCAACTGGATCTTCTGCAGTCTCAATTATATACTCTTCATCACCTTCGATTGAACTTGAGGTTGCGGCACATAATGCAGCATTTGTACTTGGTCCTGCCTCAGGTTTCGATGCCCACTTTCTGCTTAAGGCGTCGGCCACCACATTTGCTTTACCCGGATGGTACTGGATGTCACAATCATAATCTTTCAACAGTTCCAGCCATCTCCTCTGTCTCATATTCAGATCCTTCTGAGTGAAAAGATAAGTTAAGCTCTTGTGATCTGACTTGATCTGAAACTTCTCACCATACAAGTAGTGTCTCCAAGTCTTGATTGCATGTATAACCGCTGCTAATTCCAAATCATGCGTAGGATAGTTCTTCTCATGCTCCTTTAACTGTCTTGATGCGTAAGCAATCACCTGTTCCCCTTGCATCAATACACACCCAATACCCAACCCTGAAGCATCCGTATATAAAGTAAACGGTACGCTTGGTTCTGGAATGGTCAAGATAGGTGCAGAGACTAGTCTTGACTTCAAAGTCTGAAAGCACTTCTCACACTCATCTGTCCATATGAACTTCTCTCCCTTCTTGGTCAATCTGGTAAGTGGAACAGCGATCCTGGAGTAATCTTCCACGAATCTTCTATAATAACCAGCCAACCCAAGAAAACTACGAATCTCCGCAACAGATTTTGGTGCTTCCCATCCTACTATAGCAGCTATCTTGCTTGGATCAACCTTGATACCGTCTTCAGATATAACATGGCCCAAGAAAGCCACTTCCTTTAGCCAAAACTCACACTTCTTGAACTTAGCATAAAGTTTCTCCTGTCTCAGTCGTTGTAGGGCTGCCCTCAAATGTGCTGTATGAGTCTCCATGTCCTTAGAGTAGATCAATATGTCATCGATGAATATGATGATCGAAGTGTCCAACATATCATGAAACACTCGGTTCATCAGTTCCATGAACGACACTGGAGCATTGGTCAACCCAAAAGACATAACTAGAAACTCATAATGCCCATACCTCGTCCTGAAAGCAGTTTTCGAAATATCTCCGGCCTTGATCTTCAGTTGGTGATACCCCGATCGGAGATCACTCTTCGAGAAAACCTTTGCACCCTGCAGCTAATCGAACAAATCATCGATCCTAAGCAAAGGATACCGATTCTTGATAGTCAACTTGTTCAGTTCACGGTAGTCAATGCATAGCCTTACACTTTCATCCTTCTTCTTGACGAATAATATCGGTGCTCCCCAAGGTGATATGCTAGGTCGTATGAAACCCTTATCCAACAATTCTTGTAACTAGGTCTTCAACTCCTTTAACTCGGTAGGGGCCATCCTGTATGGTGCTTTGGACACCGGCGCCGAACCTGGCATAAGGTCTATTACAAACTCTGTAGCCCTGTCTGACGGTAGACCTGGAAGCTCCTCTGGAAATACATCTGGGAACTCTCGAACCACATCTATATCTTCCATCTTGAGTGACTCTATCGTGATGTCGACTACAGATACTAGATACCCCACTCCCCCTTTCTCTAAGCATCGCTTGGCTTTTAGGGCGGAGAGAATCAGCTTCCGCTTCCTAGATAGTCTGATCCCAGTGATGCTATATTCCCTTCCCTTTTTGTCAGTAAGCACAAGCTTCCTTTCACCAAATAAAAGGACGGCCGAATGATGGCCTAGCCAATCCATTCCCAAAATGACATCAAAGTCTGCCATCTCAAGTAGTACTAGGTTAGCTTCTAAGTCTCGGCCCTCAATACATACAGTACATGATCCATAATATTCAGTCAAAGCCACTTCGACTCCTAGTGGAGAGCGAACTATCAAGCTTGGGTTCAAATGTTGATTGGTAACTCCATTCGCTTCCCAAAAGAAATAGAAACAAAGGAGTGCGTGTCCCCAGAGTCAAATAATACTCTGGCGGGTATACCAGCTACATTTACAATTCTCGAAATTTTCTATCATCCCTTAGTTCTATATGCGCATACACACAAATGAAAATAGTAAGCCAAATAGTAAGGGATAGAGTCGTACCCGTGACCACATCAGGTGATGCAGCTGCTTCTTCAGTGGTGACCGCATAAACTCTTCCTTGCTGGGGTGGTTGCTTCTTAGGTAGAGTGCAGGTCCTTGCAATATGACCCACTTGCTGGCAGTTGAAACACTTGATATTTGGGTTGAATCCAGCATTCGGTGGCACATATGGTGCCGCATTGTGCCTTACAGGCACTGTAGCGGTCTGAGCCCTGTATGGGCGGAAGGGTCTATTGTTACCGCCACCCGAACTCTCACTAGCAGGTTTCTTCCTCTTGCATACTTGCCGGTGTGAAGAAGAATAGCTCTTCGTATCTCTGCTGATAAGCATCCACGGTTGACTGAGATTGTTGTAGATTGAGGAACTCCTTCTCCATTTGATCTCTGAAGCTCTTGGGAAAATACTTATCGAAGAAGGCGACCTTGAACACTACCCAATCTACCTGTGCATATTTCGTCTCCAGATATGCCCGTATAGAATTCCACCAAGCGTTTGCGTCTTCTTTCAGCATATGAGTGGCAAATAAGACCTTTTCCTCCTCTATACAGGTCATCAGTCGGAAGTGTTTCTCCATCTCTGCAACCCACTGTGCTGGCCACAATGGTTTCCCTGTCTTACCGGTGAATGATGATGGCTTCAACTTCAGGAATCTATCCACCACTCTGCTCAGATCATGCTGTCCCAGAGTGTTCATTCCGTACCATGGTGGTGGATACGGATAGGCTCCCGGGTAGGCAGAAGGCGACGGAAACTGGTGCGGTGGTGGTACATTCTGTGCTTGGCCCATCTTCCTTGGGCTACCCTGCATCGGCTATGAAGTATTTTTCTCTCCAGACTCAGGCATATCTCCAATGGGAACAGAACCCGGTGGCCTGAGCATCTTCAGTATCTCGCTCAGGAATTCTTTCTACTGAGCTTGCATCTGATAGACTAGGTTTATAACAATGGTCTCCGAATTCCTGTGAGGTGGGCCTGGTAAATTTATCGGTACCTCTGGAACCTGTTCTTCCTCAACTTCCGGGCTTGGCCCATTCCTCCTAGGCCCCTACCCCATGATTTACTTTTACTTTCTCTCTCTTAATGGTTTATATAACAGGGTAACTGTCCGGCTTGTGGACTGTACCCTGTAGCACTATTACATTTGATACCCACTTTCTGGTTAATGCAAGTTTTTATGGTTCACCCTAACTAGTGCATGTGTAATATTAAATTTCATATTTAATATAGTATATTATGCTCTTTCTTAGTCCATCTCAGGTATCAAACAATGCTTAGGGTGTGTTCGTATTAAGATTTTAAAATTTTTCCTAACTCAGTTCATCGACTTAGTTAAGTGCAATATGGTCTGTGGACAGAGCCCGAGAGCTCTAATACCAAGTTGTCACACCCCAATTCTGACCCAACCAGAATGGTGTGAGTGAACCGTCATTGAACCAACGGTTCACACCAGGATCTCGAATAGGCCGTGTCCACTCATACAAACCATTACACATAACCACAATCAGAATATAAATATACAGCGAAAGACTTTAAATAGAATGAACTGAGTATCTATTGATAATTTAAATAAATATCCAATTATCCAAATTCAAACACATAAAATAATATCATTACACCTCTTTAATCCAATCGCAAATAAGTAAAATAAATAAGGAAAAACCAATCAAAGGTACACGCAGAAAGGGCACTCGCATGAAGCGTCATGCTCGTCCTCTCCTGCCTGTGCACCCAGAGCAGCAACATCACCAAAAGCCGGGGCATTCATGTAATCATCCACAGTGTAACCTGCATCAACATCTAAAACAATGTACGTACAAAGAGTGAGCTCACAACACAGCTTAGTAAGACAATCAGACAGTTTCACAATATTATGCATGAGTAACAATCATTTTATGCAGTGGTCTGGTTTTAAGTTTGCAATGTGCTATAGAAAGGTTTGGTGGCCCCCGCACCTCTATACACGAGTGTGTGGCACCTCATGGATCACACCCCCATCGGCCCACATGCACCCATCATGGAATAGAGATAGAGCTAAGATACCCACGTACCTCCCCTGATACTCTACCCATACCAGTACTTAAGCCCCTACTGGCCAGGGCTCGCAAACTAGGCTCACAACTAACCAATCCTATATGTCATCAATGTACGCTCTATCCCAGCACAACCGTCTACGGCATAGAGATAGAGCTAAGGCATTCCCACACCTCCCCTGATGCCCTATCCGTAACTAACCCACTAGGATAGAAACAATACGCAGGTAGACCCTATCCCAACATAACTCCCTACGGCATAGAGATAGAGCTAAAGCATCGTGGACAAGCCAGCGTCGACTCAGAGACCACAGTGCCACATAACAATGGCCAGGCCAACATCAATATCGGAGACCACCATACCACGACCTTCCCCTGATGCCCCACCCGTACCAAGCATGTTAAGACAGAATACTACAAAAGGTGCTAGTGTGAGGAGCGATCCCAGGCCCATGCCCCACTCCACACACTAACGAAAACAATCACATGCTTAACAATCACATTCATATCCATGCATGAACAATAATAATAACTGAAAGTAAAGGATGGCATGTGAATATGCACAAATATCACATCATAGATATTCAGGTAATTAACAACAATTTACTGTCCATTAATTATTAGGTTTAGGTCAGATTCCCTAACCTGACGCTCGTTCGATAACTTGCTCTACGTCGCAAGATCCAAACGATATGTCACAAAGTCCTACAATATTATTAGGGTTTCATTAAAATATTTTTCTTAGGGTTTCATGTTGGTCGGAAACCAACATGGTTACAAAATACCCTCACAGAGCTGACCGGTGGCATGTACCGGTCGTAGTTCTGTGGGGAAGACTGGCGATCGGTATGGTCAGCCGGTCCCCACAGACCAGCCTCCCGAGGGATACCGGTGGCAACATACCGGTCGCACCATGTGCAACCGGTATAGTCGACCGGTATGTCTCCGGAAGACCATACATGGGTTTTCGACTGCCGTCGATCATCCTCCATGGATTTCCAAGGTTTCTCCTATCCATTCTAAGTCTAAACTTGGAGTTAGAGTTATCCCCAACTCATGTTATCCCCAACTCATTCAAGTCTCGTTTCGATGAATATCATCTCGAAACTTGAATCTAGGGTTTGACGGCAACTTAGGGTTTATTGGCCAATTTAGGGTTTTTGATCAATACCTACTTTGCATGGTATTGATCCACCCACACAACTAACATAGGGTAAGAAGATTGATTCAAACACTTACCATTGACTGGCGTAGAGTGAGCTTCGTCGAACGGCAGTGGCAGCACCTTCTTCTTCTTCCTAGCTCCTTCTCCTTTCCAACCTCTTTCTCTTCTTTAGGGTTTGTGAGAGACAATGGAAAGGATTTGAGGAGGCTTAAGGGTGTATTTATAGGCTATAATTAGGGTTTAGTAACCTATTAGGATTAGGAAAGTCTTAGGATTCAAAATCAGGAAAGTGGGACCCTCAGAAGTCAATTTCTGGATTTCCACACTTAGCTGCGCAGACCTGACCGGTCGACCGGTACCAAGACCGGTACCATCGACCGGTCAACATAAAATTATGTTGATTTGATCGTCTTTGGTCCGATTTAATACCTGTTTGTCATCCGCTCGCCCCGTCTGGCCCGGTGATGATCGGAAGACCTGTCACGACATCAAAACCAAGGTTTAGACCGGGTTTACGGAGTGCGGGTCTTACAACTCCCCCACTCTTAAAAGAAATTTCGTCCCCAAAATTTGCATGTAGGTTTCACAGTCATTCAAGAGCAAAGATGGCACATAATTTAGTTTTATTGGAAGCACTGCCTAAGAAGTGAAAGCTTATCCTCTTTATGCTAAAGGCTAGGAGATGCTTTGAAAAGAAAAGAGTTGGATATATGGTATTTGTGGTGGACGTTTTTAAAGAAGCACCACAGAAGGAAGATATTGATGTGATGCATAAATTCCCTGATATGTTTCCAGGAGACTTACTTGGGTTGTCACCTGATCGTACGATCGAGTTGTTATTAACTTGTTACCAGGGACGACACCTATGTCTAAGGCACCCTATAGAATATCTCTTATAGAATTGAAGGAACTGAAGACTCAACTACAAGAGTTATTAGACTAAGGTTTAATCTAGTCCAGTATACCACCTGAGAAGCACTAGTGTGGCCCATAAAGAAGAAGGATGGTAGTGTTCGTGTGTGTATAGACTACCGAGAATTGAACAAGTTCACGATCAAGAACCGATATCCACTACCTCAAATCAATGACTTGTTTAAACAGTTGCACGGAGCAAAGGTATTTTCTAAGATTGATCTTCGGTCAAGATATCATCAGCTGAAGAATTTGGACAGCGATATTTCGAAGATAGTTTTTGAAATCGGAAATGAGCATTATGAGTCCCTGGTTATGTTATTGGATTAACCAATGCCCTTACATCTTTTATAGAACTTATGAATCGGGTATTCCACGATGTATAGGACACGTCAGTCATAGTTTTTGTAGACTATATATTGGTTTATTCCAAAGACGAAGAAAATCCTATAACGAATTTTAGAGTAGCCTCACAACAGTTGAAAAGGGAGAAGCTTTATGTTATGTCCAAGAAGTGTAAGATTTAGTTAAACTAAATGATCTTCTTGGGTTACACAGTATCATCAAAAGTAATAAAGGTGGACCCTATTAAGATAGAAGTAATCGTAATGAGAAACACCTAAAGAACATTGTAGAGATCAGAAGTTTCTTGGGTTTAGCTAGTTATTATAGACGATTCATGGAGGACTACTCTAGGATCTCAATACCTCTTACCAAGCTAACCAAGAAGGGAGAGGAGTTTATTTGGACTGATAAGGGTGAAGAATGTTTTCAGACTCTAAAAGCAAGGTTGATATCAGCTCCCATCTTGATCGTTCTAGCACCAGGGAAACCTTTTACCCTATACATCGATGCTTTTGGATTGGGTCTAGGATGCGAGTTAATACAGGAAGAACAAGTGATTGCATATGCTTCAAGACAATTGAAAGAGCATGAAAAGAATTACCTTACTCATGACTTGGAGTTAGCGACGGTGATTCATGCAATCGAGACTTAGAGACATTATCTATACGGAGAAGAATTTCAGATTAAATCAGATTACAAGAGTTTTGCTTATCTCTTCACCCAAAAAGGGTTGAACATGAGGCAAAAGATGGTTGGAACTCCTGAAGGATTAAGACTGTGATATTCAATGTCATCCAGGCAAGGCTAAGGTGGTAGCTAAGGCTTTGAGCAAAAAGGGAAATATGAAGTCTAAAGAAGGACCTAGTATAAATGATATCTTGTCTTCCACCGCAATAGATTCAGATTTGGAAGAATAGTAACATATAATAGAAACTCGTGATGATCCAATTGAGCAAGAACTTATGGATGAACTTATGGAGCAATTGTTCCTCGCTTGCATTCACAATGTTAAATATCATCTCTGATTTAATGGATAAAGTAAAAGTAGCAATTCTATTAGATTCGTATCTAAGAAAGGTGTAAGAAGATTTAGAGAAAAGAAAAACCTAACCCTGACTTACTTCGGATGCAAAAAAGGTCCTGAGATACAGAGGATGATTATGCATACCTGAAAGTGAAAAACGCTGATTATAGATACAAGATATTGCTAAAAGTCCATTTTATTCCATATTGGATACATCCTAGAAGTACAAAATATACCAAAACATGAAGAGATTATTTTGGTAGAAGGGAATGGAAGTAGTTGTGGCTAGATGCATGTTTCAGTGACTGAATTATCAACAAGTAAAGGTTGAAAAACAAAAACCATCATGGCTTACTATAACCACTATCGGAGCCAGTCTGAAAGTGAAACTACATTACAATGAACTATGTCACCGATTTACCACTGACTCCCAGATCGGTTGACGCAGTTTAGGTGATTATTGATCGTCTTATGAAGATAGCTCATTCCATTGCTATACAACCTCGGTGTGCTTTGGAGCGACTAACTAAGCTATATGTGGATAATATTGCCAGATTAAATGGTATGCCTAAGAGCATAGTGTCGGTCAGAGGCTCATGCTTTATCTTGAAGTTTTGGGAGGATCTACAGAAAACAATGGGAACAAAGTTGAAGTTTAGTACCATATTTTACCTTAAACCGACGGACAGTCGGAGCGGACTATACAGATCTTAAGAGATATGCCCCGAGCTTGTGAAATTGATTTCAAGGAGCTTGAGTTGAGAAGTTATCGCTGATTGAATTTGCTACCAAGCTACCATGTAGATGTCACCTATGAAGCATGGTATGGTAGAAATGTCGAATTCCTTTGTTTTGGAACGAAGTCGGAGAACGAAGAATTGTAAGACTTGAGTCTATCGAAGAAACCTGTCGAGTGTCAGACAAGATCAAAGAAAAAGGTCCAAGACAACTTAGGATTGTTAGAAGAGATGCCAAGACCACGAGTTCACTATAAGTGATAAAGTGTTTTTGAAGATATCACTTATGCGTAGTTTGAAGCAGTTCAGCAAGAAGGGAAAGTGGTGTCCTATATATGTGTTGGACCTTATAAATTTTGGAGAGACGTAGAAAAGTTACATGTCAACTAGCGTTACCACTGTCCATGTCTAGTATAAATGACATATTTCACGTGTCTTTACAAAAGGAGTATGTTAGAGATCCATTACTGGTATTGACCACGGATCTACCAGATTAGATAGAAGACTTAACTTTTGAAGTGGTACCAACCTAGATCACCAGTTGGAAGGTACAATATCTCCAGAGCTGGGATATTTATTATGTGAAGGTAACTTGGTGAAGCCAAGTGTAAGCACCCCATTTTTGCCATCCCAGCTAAACAAAGCCCTGCGGGCGTGTGGACAACAAAAGGAGAAAGATGATCGAAAGTTTGGATTTTTGACTGCGAATTTGAGGAAGTTTTCAATGGGTCTGTGAATTTGAGAAAGTTTTTAATGGGTCCACAGCAAGGTCATGGGTTATAATTTTGCATGGATGCGTAGGTCATAGAATTATCTTCGAAACGAGACCAGAATTGCTCAATTTCGATATCAAATGAGGAAGATATGACCATTTTAGTCAGATGATACATATGAGGGAGGTTTATGAAATTATTATAAATAATCCTAGGGGTCTTTATGCAAATTATCCTAAGTTGGATTGTTTGAATTTCAAATCATCATATCTTGATCATCCGACATCGGATTCAGATGATTCCAAGACCATTATTCTTCATTCATGATGTTCTACAAAGTGGACGTAAAAAATCCCGGGTAGAAGTCACCAGTGGGTCCCATGCAAGCTTGCATGCAAAATTATCGTCAGAACTTCAAAGCTGCATATCTTTTCCGTTCTACATCGGATTCAGGTGATTCCAGTTCCTATATTCCTCATTTTTAATGTTCTACAAAATGAACGCAAAAATTTGGAATAGAAGCCATCGGAAAATTCCATGCGGGATGACAAGGGAAATGACCCATGAAATGACAAGGAGAGAAAACCCAATTAATTCCAATTAATCCAGTCAACTCAGTTCAAGCCAGTTTTGGTCCAACCTAGCTCAACCCATATCAGTTTAACTCAGTCAACCTAAGTCAGTCTCAACCCGTTTCGAACCAGTTCATCCATGTGCATAGTATTTATATATTATATATATTGTATACTATACATATATGTATGTTATTAAATATATGTGTATATAATATATATTATTATATATAAGAGATAAAATCTAAAAGATCTTGGAGAAGAAAAAGGAAAGAGGAGAGAGAGGAGACGTGAAAGAGAAGGAGGCTTTAGGGTTGAGATGAAATCTAAAAGATCTTGGAGAAGAAAAAGGAAAGAGGAGAGAGAGGAGACGTGAAAGAGAAGGAGGCTCTAGGGTTGAGATGAAATCTAAAAGATCTTGGAGAAGAAAAAGGAAAGAGGAGAGAGAGAGACGTGAAAGAGAAGGAGGCTTTAGGGTTGAGATGAAATCTAAAAGATCTTGGAGAAGAAAAAGGAAAGAGGAGAGAGGGAGACGTGAAAGAGAAGGGGTTTTCTAGAAGAAGAATGAGAAAAAGGAAAGAAAGGAAGAAGAAAAAACGTGAGAGAGGAAGAAAAGAAAGGAAAGAAGAAAAAATGGAGAGAAAAAAGATTTTCTAGAAAAAAGAAGAAAAGGAAAGAAGGATCTTCTAGAAAATGAGTGAAAAATTATAAATAGGAGAGAGGAGGGATCCTTTTCCAGACCAGAGAGAGAGGGGAACGTGGGTGAGAGAGAGAAACATGAGTGAGAGAGAGAAAACGTGAGAGAGGAAGAAAGAAAGAGAGAGAAAAGAGAAAAGAAAGAAAAGAGAAGAAGAAAAGAGAGAAAGAGAAGAGAGAAAGAAGCAGAAGAGAGGAGAAGGAGGATTCACATTCAAAGGGGATTGATACAACCCCCAATCACCATTCATCAACGGTTTCGCTCGATTTGAGCCCAAGGTTAGTACTCTAAACAAATTTAGAGGTCGTTATAATGTCCGAATGCCAATTTTGCTTGAAAAAGGCTAATTTTCATGAAATCTCAATCATGAATGCTCTATTACATGCTTGTTAATGTTAGGATGCCTATGTCTAACATTTTTCATGAATGATAATTTGTCTAAGCTATTCAATGATGAATTTTTTATTGATATACAATGATGTTTGATGTTTTTTATAAATTTCATAAAGTGATTCTCTGATCTGAAAATTCCAGATTTAGGGTTCAAACTTAGGACGTACATCATATATATTTTTTCTAAGATTTTGAAGCCCAAAATTTTATGGGAGTCTCTCTGATATGATAGAAGACTACCCTAAAAATTTCGTTCCATTTGGAATTGGGGAAATATATCAAAAAATTTGTCTTTGACATTGCTATTTTTCTCGGATGTAATGCAATCCTCCATCGGAAAGTCTCTAGACAAAGGCCTTATGGCCATAATCAGAAAATCCACTTAACATGAACTTTTTAGACATGAAAGTTTTCTAAAAAATGGCACTAGTTTCATATTTTTTCCATTTTTCGTTGAATTGATATCAATTTTTAAGTGCATAGTGCTTTGATTTCAGATCTGTCATGATGTGCTGATTTGCATGATTGAAAAGAGTCATTTTTCACAAAGAAAATATACTGTTTTAACTTGTTTTTCTTAATGAAATTTTAGATCAGACAGTTATCTACATAGATATATGTCTGTATTTAATTTTCATTAAGAATAGAATTTTATTTGGAATTTATGGTGCAACTGGTCAAAAATATGGAACAGACCTGACCAGTGTATTTGCCTGTACTTGGGGAATATTTTCGACCTGCCTATGGTCTCTTTTAGGATTATCTTCCTTGAGACAAAATGTTGGCCTCTGAGTCTTCTTTCCAGGGATATCTTTTAAGAATTTTTTGAGTAAGTACAGTGCCCTATGTGCCCATTTTGGTCTAGCCTGACAAAGCTGTCATCTTGCTACGTGTTCCATCATGTTTTGATTGATTCTCATATGCTTTGGTTGTTTCTCACATGCCATATTTGATGCTATGCTATGTTCGGATGCTCGTATGCATACACTACTATAATTGGAATGGTTATACTGCCATAATTGGAATAATCACATTGCCATGATTGGAATGCTACACATGCTTATTGCCATATTTGTCTACTACACTTGCTCACATATTACTGCCATGTTTGGGTGCACACTTACCATGTTTGTATTGATTCACATGCTCACTTGCCATTTTTGACTGATGTGTTGCTAAATTTGAATATATTTCCAACATGCTATATTCGGATGCTTACACTGCTATATTTAAGCTCACATTGCTTTGTTAGATTGTTTACATTGTACAATAACTAGGGCAAGATACACCCTAAGATGGAAAGAATTGAACAATTAGGGTAGTGAAACCCTAAAAATGGAAAGAATAATTAGGGCAAAGAAAACCCTAGAATAAAGAGAATAATTAGGGTATGAAACCCTAAAAATAAAAATCACAATGAAAAGGGATAGAAAACCCTAGAAACCTAAAAATGAAAACAAATAAAAATGGTAGGAATTTAGGTCTCATCCCTAGATCCTATTGATAAAAATAGAAAGAATTTGGTACACATCCCAAATAAAAATGGTAGGAATTTAGGTCTCATCCCTAGATCCTATTAATAAAAATAGAAAGAATTTGGTACACATCCCAAATAAAAATGGTAGAAATTTAGGTCTCATCCCTAGATCCTATTGACAAAAATGAAAAGAATTTGGTACACATCCCAAATAAAAATGGTAGGAATTTAGGTCTCATCCCTAGATCCTATTAACAAAAATGGAAACAATAAAATGGTAGGAATTTAGGTCTCATCCCTAGATCCTATTGATAAAAATGGAAGGATTTTGGTACACATTCCAAATCCGACTCTCAAAAATTTTCGAACTACGTCGTACCTGATTTCTAGGGCAAACCCTAGAATACGTAGGCAATTTGGGAATCCCAAATACGGTACAAAGCCACCCATCAACCATACATCCAGCATAAACTTCAACTCGAACAAAAAATCTAATTGAAGCACATGCATAAATCACTTCCATAATCTTTAATCACACAAACCATTTCGAACTACGTTTTTGGATTTGATTTCCAGGATTGGAATACGTAGGCAGTTTGAGATGTCTTACACGTCTCAGATTCAGTCCAAGACCGAACCATCTTTGGTCCGGTTCACTGTATAATATTGTACATTACATTTACTTGTTTATTTGCTTTAAAACATGATTGGCTGAACCCTAGGTTAGAATAACTTAGCAACTTGGTTTAGGACATCCCCCATTGAACCCTAGTCATCCAGTTGACCAAGCACAGTCAAAATTAGAATTTAAGGAAAGTTTAGGAGGCCGATATTGATCGGACGGTTTGGGTGCCTAACACCTTCCCATTACCGTACCCTGAATACTTACCCGATCTCTTGCAGACCAAAGAACCGATACATTGGGTCACGAGTCAATAGAAGTCTTACCTTAGGGTGAGGCTACATTTTTAGAGGTCCTAGACCTTAATCTAGGTGGCGACTCCAATAGAACAAATCGATCTTCATCGATACGGGATACACATTTCCATCCCGAGGAGGATCACGTCGATTTCCCATTGTCCTCACACCAAGATGGGAAGAAGATTGCATGAGAAGAAGAAGATGCAATGCTAAAACAGTATTCCCGCCTATTTGACTCCGAAGTACATTCAAATTTCGAGGACGAAATTTCTTTTAAGGATGGGGGAGTTGTAAGATCCGTACATGCAAATTTCCAGAATGAAATTTCTGTTAGCGGTGGTGGAGTTGTAAGACCACACACCACGAACCCGGTTTAACCTTACGTTCTCCTGTCGCGACCGATCTTTCCATTATAATTGGCTCAAGTGAATCAATTGTATGAAGAACCACAAGATAAGGTAAGCAACAAGTCAAATTTAGTTGACGTGGTTGACTGGTTAAGTTTGTGTGGAAGAAACCAGTCAAAAACTAAAAACCAGTAAATTTTAGACGTGTGGTGGCAATTTTGAGGGGTGTGGTCGATACGTGTGGTCGCACATGAGACCACACACATGAGACCACACATATGAGACCACACAACGTGTGGTCGCATATTTTGGACATGTGGTCGATGGATTCTGCGACCTCACGTGCGACCACATGATACTAAACAGACTCCGTGTTTAGGAAACTTTCCTAATTTGAGGGGGGACTCTTTCCTAATTAAAGTGGGACTCTATATGGAGGTTTTTCTCTATATAAGGGACGTTCCTTAGCCTCTCTCACTCTTTTAGAACTCAAATTGAAACCCTAAACCTAAGAGAGAAAGAGAAAGGAAGAGAAGGGGAAGAAGGAGATTCAGAAAAGAAACTTGGAGAAGAAGGTTTTGTAGAGAAAAGATCTATCTCTCTACAACAAGCTTAAGGTATGGACTTGACTCTATGGGGTAGATCAGATAGAATAGGTTCTTTTCAAGTTAATGTGTTAAATCTAATGTAATGATTTCGATTATGAAATTTCTAAGAAAAATCATGAGAAAATAGGTTAGGAATAATTGATAATGAGAAACTGTAGATAATGGCCATAGGATAACCATAGGATGAACCCAAGTGATGAGCCGAGGAATCGACATAGGAAGAATTCGAAATGAGATGTAAAATTGACCAAACATCATGTGGTCGCAGCCTGTGGTCGACCACAGGGTGACCAGAGGGTCGACCACAGCTATTAGGGAAGTTCCCAGGAAAGGTGTGGTCGCATAAAATGCGATTACAGGGTTCGACCACACAGTGTGTGGTCTTATATATTGCGACCACACGATAACAACAAGCATATTTTGAGACCAAACAAGGCTTTTGACTACTATAACTTTGTAAACTTGAACCCTAACTTAAATATATTAATTGTTTAGGTTCCTAATAGATTCAAAGTAACTTCCAAAGCTTGGGATAGGAACAAACATCGATCAAAGGTGAGGGAACAAGACCTAAACTAATTGGTTAATAACAAACTATTTATTTTTATTGAGTCCAATGCCATGATTGATTCTATGCTTATATGCTTGTAATGTGTATCTCACATGTCATTCAATATTTCTGCTATTACTGTTCATGCATATTTAATTCTGTTTATTTATAACATGATGATGATGATGATGCTAGGAATAGGCATGTGAATGTATGTGTGTGATTGGTGTGTTGGATGCGAGTGGAGCATCAGGGGGATGACGTGGCATGGTGGCCTTTGACCTCGTCACCAGACTCTAGCTCTATCTCTACTCAAGTCTTGCCCACTAACATCGTCGTATCGTCATTACCTTAGCAGAACTATTACATCGTAGGGCATCAGGAAAGGTGGTCTCGGACCGTATGGTCTCTGACCTCTGTCAGGGGGCCTTAGCTCTATCTCTATGGACGTATTGAGGGATGCTGGGGTGAGGCCTTGGATACACTGTTTGGCATTAGGATTGGTTAGTTGCGAGACTAGTTTGCAAGCCCTTGCCAATAAGGGCTTATGTATTGGTATGGGTAGGACATCAGGGGAAGTGTTGACGGTGTTTGATCTGGACACTTAGCTTTATCTTTATTCCATGGTGGGTGCATGTGGGACGACAATAGTATTTGATCCATTGGACGGATTCACACACTCGTGTATAGAGGTGCGATGGCCACCAAACCTTTCTATAGCACATTGCAAACTTAAAAATCAGACCAAAGATATGAATTAAATGCATGCATATGTTTGTTGCATTGTTTTATTTATTCACTGAGCTCAAGTTGGAGAGCTGACCTTCGCGCATGCAATTCTTTTTAGTTTTCGATATTGCTGGTGTTACTGTTGAAGACTACATGGATACGCAATGTGTGGACATGCAGCGGCTATGGATGTGCAAGCTGTGGAGGATGAATATGGCTCATCAAGGTAGTGTTTCAACTATGTTTATGCTTAGTGGTTAACTTTCGTATTATGATACTTGTAATCAGTATTAATTATGTTTTGGTTACTTGAAGATAACTTGTTAAATATTTAATTATCACTGTTGACTCTCAGTTCATTATTAATAAGTCTTTTGCTATTTATTTATTTACTTTAGTTATTATTGTGGAATGTATTTTGGTTTAACATGGTTGGCATAGCCTATACGAGATCCTGGTTTGAACCGTTTGTTTCTCATGATGGTTCATCACACCACTGGTTAGTCCAGAATTGGGGTGTGACACTATCACTCAAAACCTTATTTGAATTGTGTATAGTAGCTAGACTCCATGTATCAGTTGTGATTTTGCACCTGGTATTCCCTTCCCATTGTAAAAAGATAGGCTAGCCTTTTGCTGACTTATTTTTTTCCAATTTAATCCAGTTCTTCCTCTTTCGCATGCGAATGGAATTATTTCCTTTATACCCCATTGGCATCTCAATTATAGAAATTCGACATAGCTTACTGCAACTACCCTCATCTTGATTACTATTTTTTGAAGGGAGATTGACTAACATAGTAAGAAGAGGAAATGATCACATCCTTCTTCCCCAAATTTTGGAGCTTTTAGATCCATATTTAAAAAGATCCATATGCTTTATTTTTATTTTTATTTTATTTTATTTTATTTATTGTTTCATTAACCTTTGATGCTTTGTAAGGGTACTGAAATCATGACATGTCTAGACCTTCACCTAAAATTACCAAGTGTTAAAACTTTGTGATGAACCACTTGCATGAGAGAAATTACATTCCACTTTGGAGAGCAACCCAAAAAACAACAGGATAAGACAAGCATATGAATGCAACCTCCTGTTAATAGCCAAAGAGAAAAGAACATGGGTAGATGGTTAGTGTCATTCGATTGAAGCGATTTTTGGGTACACCATCTCCATGGTGGAAATCCTCTCTACCTTGACATTACACAAATCTGTATATAATTGGGTTTTATCGATAAATATTCAGCATATTACAAGTTGGGATTGATAGCAAAGAGAACCGTATTGAATAACTTGCCATCAGAACTTGTGTTATGTGAATAAATGGTAACTCATTCATATCCAATGCAAGAAGAATCACAAGAAAAACCAGTGATAAGTATGCTTCATCGTGGTCTTACAAGATGTGGGTTGTAAATCTGTTTAGATTCATATCTAAGGCTATTGTCCAAGGAGAGAAATTACATACGAGAACTATAATGAATTTTATTTCATGCACTAAGTGCTAACTGGTTTTTACTCATTTAAGAACACAGCAAGCTGGTGGGATATGCTTTTAATGTAGTAGCAACACCATAGTCATGATTCTTAATATCCTGCCAAGTGTGGATTGTCTTGAATTAACCTAACACTGGTATTCAAAAAAAGTTACCACTCTATGCTCATGAATAAACTGTTGGTTCCAAATTTATGTTGAAGCAAGCTAGGCCTAGGGGAAAAGTCAGTTCAGACAGGCCCAAACTAACTACTTTTTTACCCTTATGAACTGGCTTTGGGTTGTCTGTTAATAGAATGGAAATTGATTTTATTTTCTATGCATGTTTTTTTCCATTTCCCCTTGTTACATTTACTCAAGATAGTTAAGGGTCTCAGCTCAATTCAACTCAACAGGGTCTTATACCAACTTAATGGTGCTGTACACATCCATCTCGGCCATTCAACTCTAAGGTTCTGAAAGGCATACACAACTCCTTTCACTATTACTCCAGGTTGATTCAAGATAGCTCAAGAATAGACAAAACCAACTTTTCAAGCATAAACAAAACCATCTTAATTCTCCAAATTAAAATAGCTCTCCCAACATATAACCAGATATTTTCAACCATTGCTACTACTATTACATTACCTTATTAAACTACCACTCCCTAATATGATTTTAAATTTAGCAGTTCCAATAAGTGCTAACCCCTTTCATTGTTTGCTATTTCTAGATAAGCAACTGCTTTGGTTCAGTCATGACTGAAGTTGAAACCAAGTTTACTCATAAATTGTTTATAATATGAAATTGATCAGTCCACATATACACATATGTACTTTAAAGTAAGGTTAATTAACTTTGGTTTAAAAAAAAGTAGTCATAGAGATTAAAATGTAATGAATTTGTGTATGTGATATCTATGCGAGTCTTTAGCTCAAATTGGTAGAGCATTTGGGGATTCCCCAAGAGATGGTAGTTCGAATCCATCAAGATTCATTGATTTTCTTGTGTTTTAAATTCTTTTGGCATGAATCCAAATGATAACTACAAAAAAAAAAAAAAAAAAAAAAAAAAAGGAAAGGGGGGGGGGGGGGGGTTTGTGACTGTAGTTGCATGGAATTTTATTTTTGGAAAACTTTTTTGTTTAATTGATCAACTTATCCCCATCCACCCATAGGTATAAGGGTTTGTGATTGTAGTTGCATGGAATTTTTTTTTGGAAATTTTTTTTTTATTTAATTGATCAACTTATTCCCATCCACCCGTAGGTATAAGTTATAATTAAATTTTTGATATTAATATAAATTAACTTGGCAAGATATTGGTTTGGTGGCAATTCTGTAATATTTTATTTATTTGAAAAAAAAATATTCTAGAACAAATTTTACTAAACAACAAACAGGTCAGAACAATGTTCTTAGACTAGTTTTGGAACATATTTGCCAAACAGCCTTAAGGCCAAAAGAACAGCCAAAGAGCACTATTTCAGAACATAAACAGAAAAAGTCCATCTCTTCAAAAGAACACTAGTTCATAACAAAAACAAGTGAGAATGTTACCAAACGCAGCCTATGATTACATTTCTAAGAATGCATCCCAAGAATATATTTTTAAGGCTGCCTTCTAGATTTGAATTCTTGGAATACGTTCCTAAGATAAAATGAGAAAGTGCTAAAGAGTGTGGCATTTCCATTCTGGGGTCATAATGCAGAATGGGCTAAAGAGCATGTTGCAAAATGGGTTGCGATCTCTAACACAAAATGTATTCTTGGGATGCATTCTTAGAAACATATTCTCAGTGAGAGAATACTTTCCTAACATAGAATGTGAAATGACTAAAGAGTGAGGCATTTTCATTCTAGGCTCATAATGCAGAATGGGCTACACATGTTCCAGAATGGGTTGTGATTTTTATCACATTCCATGATCCAGGGACAACAATGTATACCAAATGCTACTTTTGTCATCTCATACCGTGTTCTTGACATAGAATGCATACCAAATGCGGCCTTAAAGACTTCTTAATTATATGCATTTAGTTGCATTGAATTCATCATAATAGATGTTTTAGGTCTTTTCTTGGTTTTCCATAGCTTCTTTATTGTTTTATCATGTTTTCTATCAACTTAGAGTTAGAAACATGCATTCACATTATTTCCAAACTGTATGTATTTTTTTTTTCTGGATTTTTCCTAAAGGAATTTCTTGCATTTAATTTTAGTCGTATTTTCATAATTCATGTCCATTTAATTACGCATGAATTTTATAATGATTTTTTTAATATATTTTACTCATATCTTCATGCATTTTTTAATGAATTTAATATCATATTTTGCATTATTTTTATATATTTTACTCATATCTTCATGCATTTTTCAATGAATTTGATATCATATCTTGCACTGTCTATGCTTATTAAGGTTTCAAACATCCTATGACTTTCTTTTCATGCATTTTAGGTAGGCCTACATCAGGCTGGGTTGGGGCAAGCATTTACAAACCCAAACTCTACCCTGGTCCCTCAAAGCTAGCCCAGGCTTGGCCCAACCATGCCAGGGTTAGACAAATTTTGACCCAAACCCAACCCTGTCAGGTTTCCGCCTAACAAGGTCCCTGGGCTAGGTTTGGCCCTGATCTAATGTATTCTCCATCATAATGATTGGCCACTACAACTGATCAGCCCCCCTCTCTCTGTCTCTCCCTCCCTCGCTCCCCCACCCACTGGTATCACCATCCTCTCAAGCTTGGGTTCAATGAGCCCTAGATTGCTTTTAGCCATGACTTCGGTCCAGGGATGCACCAATTCACCTCAATCATGAAGAACCAGATTGAAATCAGCCAAAAATGGGGTTTCCCTTTCAATGTAAAAGTCTTAATCCTGGGAAACCTTGCAATTAATATCTCTGGACTAAATGGTATAATAATTCCCTAAAAAACCCTTTGTTTACTAAATCTCTCCAACATATACCAAGACTTTCAGATGAGAAACAGCATTCTAGACAATCAGCACAGCTGAAGTAGAATTGGCCTAATAAATCTTCCAAGACTCTGCATTCCAGCCCATCAGCATAGCTGAAGTAGAATTGGCTAAATAGATCTTCCAAGACACTGTATTCTAGTCCATCAGCATAGCTGAAGCAAAATTGGCTAAATAAATCTTCCAAGACACTGCATTCTAGCCAATCAGCATAGCTGAAGCAGAATTGGCTAAATAGATCTTCCATCCCTTGGTTTGGGAAAGAAAAGAAAAGGAAAAACTACGAGTACTTCCCCTGTAGTTTGCTTGTAATTCAGGTACACGCTAAACATTTCAAATAATTACAACGACATCCCCTAAAATCAAAGCAAATTATAAAAATACAGTCATTTTTTGTTAATTGACAAAACAATAACTTTTAATATCCAAAATGCCCTCACTCTCGTGCTCTTTGCCTGACTCTATTCTCCACTGAATCTAGGACTTTGATTATTGTTTTCCAACGATATTTGTGTAGATGGAGGTTTCAAAACCAGTAAAAGCATGAGAAAGAGAAGTGGATAAAAGAAAAAAAGAGAAAAGTGTGGAAGTAGAAAGAGTAAGGATCGAAATCAGTTTTTTTTGTTTCGGTAAAGTTTCTGGTGAGGTTTCTAGTTCAAGTTCTGGGGGCATTCAGGTTCTGTTCCAATGATCGTGTATTTACTATCATGTCATGTGTTATACTAAAACTGGTAAATAGTAGAACATTTCATTTTTTTGGTGGTGGTGTTTTGGGTTCCATTTTGTAGCAATTGCTGAACTCCCTTGATTGTTTGAAGGGGCAAGATGGAACCCATCTACAAACCTTATTCATCCGCTGAAGAATTTAAATATGCTGTCAGGAGCGCTTATATTTACCTTTCTGTGCTTGAATTAAGAGCCCATTACAATGTGTTTCCACTGAAGGACGACTGATTTGTTCTTCGTTGCTGAAGTGAACTAAGAATCGTGAATCTAAAACACACCCCATTAAGATTTTCTTGGTGGTTAAGCTTCACACTAATCTTGATGGAAGTCTCGTCTTTCAGAGTTTCAATGGTCAACAAGGTGTTGAGCAAGATTGTAACAATTTCTTAGATTGGTTTGAGATTGACCACTTTTGGTCCCAAATATACAATTGAGGCAGGTGGACTTGAAGTAAGGACCATCGTTTGAGCTCTCACTATCAGTTCCCATAGTCCTGATTCCTGTGTACATAACTCCGTTCCATAAACAAGGTATATCGTCATTGTAGTTTCAAGTCACTAACATTAATAGAGGATCATTGAGAATAGGATGTGTGAGTGTCTTTTTCTTTGTGCAGGCAAGGAGAAAGGAGTATATTTGTCCATTTATCCTTTAAGTTTAACATCATCCAAGAAAAAAAAGGTACAATTGTAATTGTTTGAAAGATTTAAGGTGTACCTAGGTTTCAGGCAAACTACAGGAATGTACCTGTATTTTAAATAAAAAAATATCAGAGATTTGAAAACATTGAACACACTATCTGAATAAAAATAAGAAAAAAAAGAAAGGTAAAGCATGTGAGAGGGTTAGGATTTGAACTGTCATACTCTGGTTTAATATATCTTTCTTTCCCTGGCTGTAAGCATAGAATGATGAAGCACAAGAGGGAATATTGGAACCCAATTCCAGCCACAAGCACAACCATGTATTTGTGAACTTCTGAAATCAAGCCTTCTGTACGATATCAATCTGATGTTTAGCGAATCTATGCAATTAGTCCTTAAGCTAATCATCCCTGCCCGGTAAATGGTTCTTAATCTATCTCCTCTTTCTGTCTTAGGTCTTCGGTAAAGCTTTCTCAATCGAGCACTATTACGTAGGTTAGTCACTATTGATTTTTTTTTTTTTTTTGGATAGGTAGTGGTCCCAAGGAGAGTAGAGCTCATGACCTCTTTTTTGAGGTATTGATCTTTTACCAACGAGCTGTTCTCTTTGGGGTTGCTTAGTCACCATTACTCCATCACATTTCTTTCCCATCACTGGGTGATATATCCTGGTGTATTTTATCCATGACGATTTGTGCCTGTTCTTCATCAACACGTAATAATCATAACCCTTCAATTCTAATGATTGGTCTTTCTTTTCAGTAGTTCTTCTTTGATTCGATTAACTTTTCATCCATTGCTAAGATACCAGTATCCCCCTCTTCTTAGAGTTGTTTTAGTAATAAGTTTGAGGATCGAGGATTCGTTAATTCCCTTCAAAATCGATTCCAAAATTCAGATCCTATGGGAATTTGTCAGATCTGTCAAAAGTCATCCGAATCCATGCCAAGATCAAGAATCTAATCGGAATTGACTGATCCAATCCTATCCCGATTTCTAAAACCCTTATGTCAAATATATTATATGGGCCCTACTTAATATGAACATGAGGATGCTTTTTTTTTTTTTTTTGATAGGAAAGAAATTTATTGAAAACCAGAACCCAAAAAAACCAAGGCCTCCTTACAAATAACCCTTATGTCACATATAGTATATGGGCCCTACTTAATATGAACATGAGGATGCTTACCCATCGGTAAAGGTGAATTCCCTAAATTAGTTTGACTAAAATCGGCCTAGGATGGCCGGATCTGGCCACTCCTTTCCTAGTCTCCTGTGTATGGTTTTGTATTGGAAAAAAAAAAAAAATAATAATAATAAAATAAAAATGAGCAGAAGGCACTTAACGGTCTATAAAAATTTTGAATTCACGATATCGTGACCGTTTATCCAAGTCTGTTTCCACCGTTCGATCATTTCGATCCGAATTCCAATTCCTTTTTTTCAAACAGCTATTTTCCCCCTCGTCCTCCACCCAAAACTCAGACACTCAGTCACAAGCACAAGACCGTCACATTCCGTCGCCCTTCCTGTGTTTTCACTCTTCGAAGTGCGATCGCGAATCAACCCGTAGATTTTCATTCTCCAAAGCTCCCATATTTTATTGTGTTTGCCCTAATTTCACCTTCAACCTAAATCTTCTTGTTTGTAGGGTTCGCTCTCTGAATCTTGTAAGAAATGCCCATCTTCTCAGAGCCAGTGAGCGCTCTCAGGAGCCGGATAAGGTTTCAAGAACCCTCCGATTCGGAGTCTGTTCAGTGTACTCCGCTTGTACTCAGATCTCAAGCCAAAGAAAACAACCAGCCACAGTATTCGGCGAGCCGAGGTACTTGTGAAAGAGATGATCATGGGGTCACCAGTCAGAGTTTCGAGTTTCAGGAAGATCCGTTCTTTTGGAAAGACCATAACGTGCAGGTACATTCATATCTTACAGATTTATCTGAAGTATCAAGATTTCATATCGACGGTTTTTTTTTCCAGGAAAGATTTCAACCTTAGACATGAATATTTGGAATAAAGTTAGAAAGAATATGTTTTGACTTTTACAGTTTACTTCAGGAGTCCGTTAGGATAGATAGGAAAATGATAAACATCCCTCACATAATCCGTTACTGAACAGTTCACTAAGAGGGCAACTCGGGGAAAAACAAAGTTGATGTAACGGAATGCATTAATCTATGTTCGGTAATCCATTAGCCGAGGTCTACTTTCTCAAGCGGTGTGGGATAATTTCATGGGGAGAACCGTGATTGACAATGTCACTGCCTTCACATGTAGGAGAAGGTTCTGCCTCATGGCCAACCCTTTTCATTGTTTTTCAGAAATATTCATGTTGATTGACCTTTACATTACAAAATTCAATAACTGAAGTCCAACATACTAAATTCGCAGCTCGTGCACATGAGAATCATCATTTGTCAACTAGGTCCTGAAAGTTTGTTAGTGGTTCACCGCTTTACTAACTGAAATTGCCTTATGTTAGTTGCTTGATCCACGTGTGTAGTCTGCAAAAGAACTAACTTCTTAATTTTATCAATAATTCCTAGGTGTTTGCCTAATGTTTATTTAGAGTTATGCATGGCTGTAAAGCCAGGTGCTCTGGCTGTGCAAAATCCAACAAGCTCTGCTGACTGAATAACAGAAGATGGTTGTAGTTCTTAAAATGGTGTCTGAACCTCCAACTAGAAATAGAAAATACAGTTGTTACTAACTGAATGGATTCCTTTTTACTGACAAAACCACACTTCTAAGTGTTGGGAACAGCTGCATCTGCTGTTGCACCTGGTTCCATGACCTTATGATAGAAAACCTTGGTATATGTTTAACTCAGTTTTATGCCTTCGAATATTCAGCTATTAGCTGTCCATCAGTTTGGTTGATCTCAACAATCTCTCTTGTGGTCCTCTTCGATAATAAAATAACTATTCTTGGTTCTCGCTATCCACTTTATTTTGATTTTTCCTGCACTAAAATCCATGGAATTTTTCTGGTTAATAATCAACTGGGACTATGTCAATGGATGATGATGCCATTTATCATATCTTACAAGTTTTTCAGTCAAGTCTTCCTCTTCCATATTTAACATCGTGAAATATTCATTTTGTTGAAATATCAAAAGAAAAAGCAGGAAAGGGAAAGAAAACCTTATCATGAATTCATTTGTAATATGCAGGTCATCATCCGTATACGTCCGCTCAACAACTCTGAAATGTCCCTCCAAGGATACAACAAATGTATCAGGCAAGACAGTTGTCAAAGTATTACCTGGACTGGGCATCCAGAGTCTCGTTTTACCTTTGATCTTGTTGCTGACGAAAATGTTAGCCAGGTATTGTTAGACTATTCTTCAACATTTATGTAGTCCTTCAGGATCTCTTCTTCCCAAAGAATGATCTTTAATCAATTTACTTAACAGGAGAATCTGTTCAAAGTGGCTGGATTGCCTATGGTAGATAATTGTATGGGAGGCTACAACAGTTGCATGTTTGCATATGGTCAAGTAAGACTCCAAGGACTTCTGATTTTTCTATTATTTTTTTTTTCTTAGCTTTACAGTATAGAAGGGACCTATTATTCATGGCTTGGCCAAAGATTTAATATCTTGTTAATGATTTACGGGAAGTAGTTTGAGTAAACAGCCTCATAATATGACCTTGGTGTTGAATCAATTGGATGGAATTGATGGTTTAGTTCCAGCTGCCTGTCAACTAGTATGATTTGGGTTCAGTCCATTTTGTGCACCACATTTCTCTAACTTCAAATTGTTTCTCTGTAGACTGGTAGTGGAAAAACTCACACGATGCTGGGAGACATTGAGGGTGGCACTCGAAGACATAGTGTTAATTGTGGGATGACACCTAGAGTCTTCGAATCTCTATTTTCAAGGATCCAAAAGGTAAGTTGTTTTCTCATCCTTGGGATGTGCTGAAAGACTAAAGGTAATAATGAAATCTTTATACTTTTGTCAATTGGAAAGAATAAAGGAGTCCTTGCTCTGAAATGAATCATGGCTTTACAAAATTCTAGTGGTGAAACCAAGATTTTGTTCTCTTTTTAAAATATTCTTTTTGTTTTTAATGAAGAGGAAAAAAAAAGAAAAAAAAAAAAGAGAGAAATGAAATAGGTTTGTAAAATGTGCAATGGTTGTTTTATTTGAAACCTTTAACTGCTACTATGTAGAACCTGAAAATTTTTTATGGGTTATTATTATTTTATATTTGTCTGTTAAAATAATTTTTGCTCTAGTTCTGAAGCGAATGTAAACAGCTTGGTTTCTAGCTTGTCATTCCTTTTAGCTACTAATTTGCTTCTAGGGACAACCAAATTAACTACATAGAGAAAGTACTACTTAAAAGGAATGACAAGCTAGAAGACTTTGACCATTTTGATGTGCCCTATGCATCTTGTGAGATTTCACAATTAAGAATACATAGACTAATTAAATACTGAAAAAACGTCTTGCTTCTATAGTTTCTAACTTAGAAAACATAAATACTAATGAATCTGGACATGCACAATAAAAACTTCAATTGACTCTTGATTTCCCAAGGCAAAAATGGAGGACATAGTGATCTAAATTACATGTACTTGAATTTGCACTCTTAGTCTTAATTACTGAACCCCACTGTTAGTTTCATAAACACTTATGATTTTTTGATGATTACACATCAAATAAAAGATACTAATGTTGACTGTTTGGGCTAATTTGAGTCAGCTCTGCAGGCTATGAAAGCCCATAATAGTGGGTTTGCTTGGTGTGGTAAACTTGGCCCAGTGCTAAGTCGGTATCATACTCTTTATTAAACCCATATCCTGCCACTTTTGAGCCAAACTTAGACCCATTGCACGAATCAATTATGAGACCCATAAAAGGCATGTTTAGTGGTCTACACATATGATAATGGTCTAACAGAAACCCTGTCTGAATTCTCTATAAGCATCCCTTTTCCTTTGATTAATGCCCAAACTTGGGAATTGAATCTTAATTTTTAGTTTTTGTTTCATACTTGAGAAATGTTTTTGACCAGTTTGGCATAGTTCTATACTGCTAAAAAATTTGTACTCCCCTCCCCCAAACATTGGAAATTGGAGTTTCATGATTGGAGTGTGATTTGGTTGTTGACAGGAAAAAGAGTCTCGTAGAGAAGAAAAGCTGAGATTTACCTGTAAATGCTCATTTTTGGAAATTTATAATGAACAAATTCTAGATCTTTTGGATCCGTCCATTGTCAATTTGCAGGTAAAAATTCCATTCACATCTCCTTAAATTATTTCTGGTTTTATGTTATTCATTATTTGCTTTTCACCCCTTATTTTAAATATGTATGAAGATGGCTACCTTTTTATCTTCTACAATGTTTTCTCATTTGTGTTCTAAGTCATATCTGATTGCCACTATTGGCTTTAATGTGAATTATTGATAAGTTTTGACTGGAATGATGCAGATTAGAGAAGACGCAAAGAGAGGTGTTTATGTGGAAAATCTCAAAGAAGTAGAGGTCACAAGTGCTCGAGATGTTATTCAGCAACTTGTTCAGGTATTTAAATGACTTTTTTTTTTGGTTCAGTACTAAAAATGCTGCTTTTTGGTACTTGTTTTGTTTTTTATTTTTATTTTAAGTTGGTATTTCTGTTTTTGTCCTCCTCATTTGGCATTGATGCTTTTATTAGTTTCCAAGTCGTAAATATATGATGTCTCAAAATTATTATTTTCAGTTGTGCTATGGTGCCTTACCTATGTCTCAGTTGTTTCACTAGGTTGATGTGTTCATTTTCAGTAGTCCCATGCCTTTCTCACTATATAATTGGTATTTTTAATACCTTTTCACTGTTTCAAATAAATTCTCAGTTTTATTGACCCATGTTTGAATTGATCAACATGATTACATTGTGCTGGTAGAATCTAGGTGCCCATGGATTCCAGGATGGGATGATTCCACTAATTCTTTCCTTCTTGAGTCTTGACTAATCTGAAATCCATTATTATGGTCATGATTACAGGGAGCAGCGAACAGGAAGGTGGCTGCCACTAATATGAACCTTGCAAGTAGCCGTTCTCATAGTGTTTTCACTTGTGTCATTGAAAGCAAGGTGGGTAGTTGAGTTCTTCTGTTGTTTTGGGTTTTTTAGTTGATAGTGATCAGTATCAAAATGGGTTACGGAAATGCATAGAAAAAAAGACTAATTGAAGTTTCATTTGTAGTGGGAATCCCAAGGTGTAACTCATCACAGATTTGCTCGGCTAAATCTTGTAGATCTGGCTGGATCAGAGAGGTAATACCATTCATAAAGTGTTCTCTTGTAAAAAGGAGGGGTTTTACAATGGAAAAGATAGATAATCAAAGAACCTTGGTCTCACAATTTTGGCTTTTCTTCTATCACAGGCAGAAGAGTTCAGGGGCTGAAGGCGAACGTCTCAAGGAAGCCACTAACATCAACAAGTCGCTTTCAACATTAGGGTCTGTTACTGTATCTGTACTTCTGAGTGAATATATAAATTTCGACCTTCTCTAGTTCTTTTTTGTTCTTCTCAATGTATAATAAAGACAATTTCAGCTCCCCTCCTGAGATGGTTGTTTTATTTGAGTTTGTTCATGATTTGCAGGCTAGTGATCATGAACCTTGTCAGTGTGTCTAACGGGAAGTCACTTCACGTTCCTTATCGCGATTCAAAGCTTACATTTTTGCTTCAGGTAGAGAGTTTACCTCAGCCATGATGATTGAAAATTTTCATTTTATTTTTCATCAAGCATCTAATAAACTGGTTGGCAGTACAAATTCTTCTTTGTATTCGCAACTGGTAGTTAAATGGGGTTTTAATGTCTTAGCAAGTGATAAAGCTCTCATTATTCAATCAGGAATCATGTTTTTATATGTGGAAGTATTTTTTTAATTTTTTTTGGGGATAGGTATGTGTAATTGCATTGACTCCTTTTACAATGCAATTTATCATTCAAAGTATAAATTCTTTTATCTTTTCAGATGCTCTATTTAATTTCTTGGAAATTAAGTATTGTCTAGACTTAGAAGAACAAGTTGATGTGTATCTCAAATCTGAGGAAATGAAATAACCTTATATTGGGGTCAAAGACACAGTCAGTTGTTCTTCCGGGTAAGGGTACCATTAATTTGGCATGTTCTCTAGGCCTTCCTATACTGTCAGTTGTTCTTCCGGGTAAGGGTACCATTAATTTGGCATGTTCTCTAGTGTCAAGACAAATTAACAGCAAACCCAGTATCGGCATAAACAGTAAGAGTAAGAAGATGCCTTTGTTTCTGATCAAGCGCAAGAGCATTCTCAAATTCATTGGATCTTTTCAGCTGACTGTTGAGAGCTATTCCTCAAGTTAGGATGAGATTGAGCAATTTATGAGAATGGATTGGGTTACTGCTACTCATCTAAAAAGAAGACTGCCATCAATGAGTATGAATATATGTTAAGTGAATAATACTGTTGCTATGGAGTTTACTCTCTGCATTTCCGTAGAATCTTAATCACTTACCATGGTTGGTCAAATTGTTGGTGTACTTGCTGTGGCAAATAAACTACTTTATGATTGTCTTACTCTTGCAGGATTCACTGGGAGGGAATTCGAAAACAAGTATAATTGCAAATATAAGTCCATCTAATTGGTCAGTGACTCATCTAGTTCCATTGTTCCTTGCTTATGTTATTGTTCATCAATATGTTTGAACTCCATAAGCCATCTATTTTTTTCTTTTTGTCTGTCAAACTTGGTTTCTTCATTTAGGTTTATTTATCTAACTTATGTCTTTTGACAAATTTCTGGTCGCTTGCAGCTGTTCCTTGGAGACACTAAGCACACTGAAATTTGCTCAACGTGCAAAGTTCATCAAGAACAATGTATGTAATTTTGCTTAGTCATTTTCCATGTCTGTGGGTTAGAGAGAGATGAATAGTAGTCATGTCAGGAGCAGACAGAGTGACTGTCCTATCTACGCCATATTCATATTTGAGGTGCACAGTGCACAGTGCACAGTAGAAGGCTTAGGAATACCCTATTCAACCGGCCATGACTAAGAGTTCTTGATTTCAATGCTGGGTCCTGAGTCCTGACTCTAGGTTCAATAAGATACCAAAGTAGATGATTGATTCATTCCATACTACAAATAATTGCAGGAAATCCTTGATAACATTGGTTCCTATTTTTTAATGATATCCCATGATTGAGACAATTGGCTGAATCCCGTGAAACTATTTCTTAGAAGTTCATTGATATCTTCTTTTTATAAAGAAAATCGGCTTTGATTCTTGAACGAGTTCTGACATATGAACTAAGCCTGGTGAAGGTGTGGCAGCAGTTTGGAGGACAGCTCTTAACTATCATCTCCTGATACTAGTCTCCCTGAATTATTATCCAGAGTCATATTCAATAGGAAAATCTCTCTAATTATTTATTTTCAGGCAATTGTGAATGAAGATGCTTCTGGAGATGTTATTGCCATGCGTATGCAGATTCAGCAACTCAAGGTATTTCGCTGGTTTTGTGTGATTCTTGTATGTAACCCATCTAGCTAAATGTGGAATTAAAATTTTATATACATTTGCACCACTACAATGTTAAAACTTGATGCTAGGCACATCTACTGAGATGCCAGATGGATACAAAAATGTATTATTAATTAGTAATTGCTGTACATAAAAATCAGATAAGAAATCAGCCCCACACTTCATTCAACATGATGGAAAAAATTGCCAACAACTAGATAATGAAATCTTGTTAACCCGAAGGGGGGTAGCTCAATTGGCAAGGATCAACACCTCACAATTAAAAGGTCATGAATTCAACTCTCCTTGGGGCCTATCCAAAAAAATAGATCCTGAGAATTCCTCGTCTGTGCATGAATATGAGAGAAATCCTTGACTGCAACTGCAGTGATCCATGTAATAATAATTGGACCATGAGTTTACCTCAAAATGGCCTTTGAGTTCGTGGATGATAAGAAATCTGCCCCACACTTAATTCAACATGATGGAAAAAATTGCCAACAACTAGACAATGAAACCTTGTTAACCCCAAGGGGGTAGCTCAATTGGCAAGGATCAACACCTCACAATTAAAAGGTCATGAGTTCAACTCTCCTTGGGGCCTATCCAAAAAAATATCTCCTGAAAATATCTCCTTGGGGCCTCATCCTTGACTGCAACTGCAGTGATCCGTGTAATAATAATTGGACCATGAGTTTACCTCAAAATGGCCTTTGAGTTCATGGATGATCATCATAGCTTTCTAACTGAACCAGGAAATGAACTGAAAGGGCCTGGTTCCATTTTAGTCTGCCTCAGACGTGAGAGTAGTTCTGGTTATTTCAGGTTGACTCTCTGGTTTGCTCCAGTTATATACAGTAGCAAAAAATTCAAAAGTGATAAAAAGAGTCCATAGTTTCTACTTAGGCTTTTAAATCCTCCACTTATATCATAGTAGGTACAATCTAAGTTGTGACAAACAGTGATTTTTTCAGGGATAGGAGTAGGATAATTAAACTTATTGGTCCGTGTAATAATAATTGGACCATGAGTTTACCTCAAAATGGCCTTTGAGTTCATGGATGATCATCATAGCTTTCTAACTGGACCAGGAAATGAACTGAAAGGGCCTGGTTCCATTTTAGTCTGCCTCAGACGAGAGAGTAGTTCTGGTTATTTCAGGTTGACTCTCTGGTTTGCTCCAGTTATATACAATAGCAAAAACTTCAAAAGTGATAAAAAGAGTCCATAGTTTCTACTTAGGCTTTTAAATCCTCCACTTATATCATAGTAGGTACAATCTAAGTTGTGACAAACAGTGATTTTTTCAGGGATAGGAGTAGGATAATTAAACTTATTGGTCCAAATTACAAAGCTGGAGGAAGGGTCTTGAAGATTACATTAAAGAGCTGATTTCAAAAGATCCACCTTTTCACTTCAGTACAAATATGACCCCAGTGAAGATGCCTTCTGAATTCCATGCCTCAGATATTCACTGTAAATTGGGCATATGTTTCGATATCTTCAAGAAGACATGGTTGTTGCTTTAAAATGTGATCCTGCAAAGACATGTTGATACTTGAGAGTGCGTTTTGCTTGATCATGCCTTGAGCAAGAAGTTTCCCATAATTGGCTTTTCTGGGAAAAGATATGAAGCTCCACCATGTGATTCACTTCTTCAGTCAAATGGTCTTATGCCATCATACACTATGTAACTTGATTTACTTTGGATGAAGGCTTCCACCTCATTGTATCCCCTTGTTCTTCCTGGTTGATTTCCCTTTTAAGAAGATAGCAACCAGATTCTTCTAACAGTCGGTGAGTAGAGCATTAGAGGTAGATCTGAATTCTGAATCATAGCAAATGCTATGATCTATTTATCAGATGAGAAACCTGTTGGGTCATATCAAATGGATTCAGTTGTCATTTCTGTCTATGTGATTTGGATCAGTTCCGCAGAGTCATATATATAACCATGATATTTATGTTCCAAGTCCATGGGCCACCATCTGGACTGGAAAGCTGCCAAAGTTTCCTTAATCATAAAATTATTTCTTCTGTCTTCCAAACTTCTACAATGGAGACTGTAATCATTAGTTGGCTGAAACTACGAGTGCATCTTTTGTCTTAGGCTAGACTAATGAAACATGCTACCCAGATCAATGATTGCTAATTTGCTCTGATATTATTCATGAGTATGGAAATATTACACCAAAAAGTTTGAATGATTGAGAACTGAATGAAAGAACTTGACAATTTTTTCAGTGATGAGCTTTTATCCAAATCATAGGAGATTTGGTTTTGTTTTTTTTTTTTTTTTTGGGGGGGTGCTGTTTCAAACTGGACCTTTGTTGCAGTGGTTTGGCAGACATACATTGTACAAATACGAACTGATATGAGTTTGGTTGGTTGATTTTCAGATAGTTGTGTTTCATACTAATTGGTTTCTGTAACTGAAAGTCTAAAACGGTAAGTAATTGTCTTAAAGTCAAGAAGCCTTAATGAGGAAATTACCAAAATGATTAGTTATTTTCCATTTCTGTTTACCTTTTTTCTTAAAGGTAGAAAAGATCATTAATTATAAACAATAAAGAAGATGATGATCAAGGGATTTCTGTAACTGAAAGAGTGAATGGGGCCATTTAATTTTTATATGTTATTGTCACATAATCATGTATTCCCAACAACGATAATTAAAAGAAATGATTATTTTTCATTTCTTTGTTTTTAACGGTGGTAAAATAAGTTTATTTGAATCAGTGAACAATGTCAGACCAAAGAAAAAAATTCTCCAATACTAGACGAGTACACAAAGAAATAATGTATCTCAAAATTCTTTTCTCACAAGATGGGACTACCAGCAGCAGCCAAAAACAACTGCTAAATCAATGAGGACAAAATGTAAGGGGAGACACATCCACAATATTCCACTAATTAAACCTTCCAGTAACTCCATCACTTTGACTCATTGTTACTGCATCATCTTGTTAATATATGAATATGACTATAAGCCTCAAATAGCTCTGATAGAAATTTGAAAGATCTATGCATATACGCAGTTATACATTTTACATTCATAAATACTTGAAGATATTAATAATGCTAGTATTTATGGAATTATTTAATGAATATTGGTTATTTCTTAGTGGCATTCTGAAAGCTGAGCCAATAGTTCTTGCTGATCCTACTGATCTATTGACATTCTTTTGATATTCCATATGATATTTTGTTAGTGGACTTTCTTGGCTCACGTTCACTTGTATTCCTTGCAGAAAGAAGTGAGCCGCCTAAGGGGTTTAGTTCATGGAGGGGCTGAGAACCAGGAAAATGATAATTGGACTGTATGCTTTCCAGGATCCCCAGGCTCCTTTAAGTGGGAAGGGCTTCAGGGGTCATTTAGTCCTCTTACATCTAATAAAAGAGGATCTCAGGTATCTTTTACACTTTCTTAAGGTTGAAATAAAAGTACCATACCTGATGACTCAGATCTAGTTGATTTATAATTATTAATTAATTAATTTGTGCATTTTCAGAAAAAAGAATATGAAGCAGCACTTGTTGGAGCTTTTAGGAGAGAAAAGGATAAAGAAATTGCATTGCAAGCATTGACTGCTGAAACTCAGGCCGCTATGCAGCTGGTAGAAGGGAATCCTTTTTATTTATTTGTAATTCATTTAGATATGGCATGGTTATAAAAAAACCCTTCACATATCTGAGAGAAATTAGAACTGCTTGGATCAGAATCATAGTTTTTAGATTTGAATTTGTTGTCGAACCGAAAAGGATCAGGTTCCAGTTTGACTGGTCAAACCACGGTCCAGCAAAAAATTAATATAACTAGAAGTTTGAAAAAGATGAGAAAAGAATGAAAAAAGAAGAAGATGTTATTAAACAAAAAGAACAATTGTGGTGCAGTAGTAGGGTCACAACACTCAATAAACACAATGCTAACTGAGACTGGTTTTATTAATCTGGAATTGATTCCAATTTTTAAGCTAGGGGGTTCTATATCCAAATTGCACCAAAGATGGGCGGTTTTTCAATTTGACTGCCACTTTGGTATGGTTTATATACACATACAAATGGTCTGTTCTCCTTTTCCTATCAAGAATAATGTAGCCAAATCTAAAGATTACAAGCAAAGAAGGTACCCTTGAATAGTTACCTTGGTACTATGATTGTGATATCTCATATCTGTCCAGTCTGATGTATGTAGTTGGCACTGTTTATGGAGAGGGAATTTCAATGTCTATTATAAGGAGCTTGGGAACTCTGTTGCATTTTTAGTGACTATTTAAGGGATGTTCCAGGCTCCTCCTCTCACCACCACCACCACCAATCAAATAAATAAATAAATTTAGAAATTTTATGGCTATAGAACTTTGGCATGGAGATATTTGTTGATATCAGGAAAAGCCAATAGTATAAACTCATCATGAACACATACACAAACAGATGGAGATGCAGAGAGAGAGAGAGAGAGAGAGAAAGAGAGAGAGAGAGAGAGAGAAGCTTTGTTAAATATGGAATGATTATTGCTTCATTGTATCATCATTGCTTACATCATATCTTTTGCGCACTCGACGTCTGTTTTTTCTTTCTTCATCATATCATTATTGCTTACATCATATCTTTTGCCCTCTCAATATCTGTTTTTACTTTCTTCTGACATCAATTTTGACATGTTTTAGTTATTTCTGAAACTGTAAATCTTGGAATTTTTTCTGTTTATCAGGCAAAACAAAGAGAAGACGAGATACAGGGTTTAAAAATGAGGCTTCGTTTCCGTGAAGCGGGGATAAAGAGGTTGGAGGCAGTTGCTTCTGGTAAGATATCAGCTGAAACACACCTTTTGAAAGAAAAGGAGGAACATCTAAAGGAGATAGAAGTTCTTCGCACCCAAGTGAACCGAAACCAAGAAGTGACAAGATTTGCCATGGAAAATCTGCAACTAAAAGAAGAACTTAGAAGGTATTCAATAGTCTTCTTATATGAACTTTATAATTATTCACCGTCATTACTGCCACTCTTATGTCCAATTGTTTTGATAATCTAATGCTGTGCTTAAAACCTATAATTTCTCTTCACTTGGAAGCCAATCACGACACTTTGTTCCAATTACGCCAACTTATTATAACTAATATGCAAGATAAAGTGACACTGAGTAATTTTAAATCATGAGTGATCATTATTACTAATTCATCTGCTAATTCTCAGGTTAAAATTGTTTGTGGAAGATGGAGAAAGAGAGATGATGAATGAACAAATTATGATATTACAGAATAAGGTATGACCTGATTACTCCCTTTGGCAGCATCCATTAATTCGGAACTTAATTTGAAAGCCATATTTCGACCCGGACGTTTTCGGGATGCCCCTAATAACCAACGAATGTTAGGACTCATTCTGTTGATACATTTATTGCTGTTCTGACTTCTGAGTATGGTTCAAAATTTTGCAGTTATTGGAAGCATTAGATTGGAGACTTATGAATGAAGCAGATTCTCGGATAGATCAGGTTCGTCCCATGATTCACACAAAAATTTTAACATTTACTTTGCATGATGTATCTTGCTCTTTCTAACTTATGAATTTTTCTACCCTTTAGAAAGGAGGCTCAAATATGGAAAACTTTGCAAGCGGCGAGGCGAATCTGCTCATTTCCACTCAAGTAAGATTATAAACACATATCATGTTTACAACATAAAAATAGACACATACCATTTGTATTTATTTGCAGTAAGTTGATCAAATTGTATTATAATTCATAACTGAAATATAGAACTCCAAGTAACCTTCAATGATCAAACTAAGAATTGGATTCTAAAGAACTTGTCCACCTTACCAGACTTGGTGGATCTCTAACAAAGCCTTGAAACATTTTATAAAGCTAGAGATGTTCTATGATTTACATTCTATTTGCAAGACCAAGAATTCAATCATGACTTCAAGTATGCCCAAAACCCTTTTTTCATGAATCAGTCTTGATGTTTCATATGGGAATGCTGTGGAATTCAGCAGTCAACAATAGAAGATTCTGCCCCTGCCCCTACCAAAGAACCCTTTCTGTCCATAGCCGTCTTCATTTTAGAGTTCTATATGGATTACGAGCTATTTTTCTGTGAAGAAACAGTAGTTTGTATATATAGATGCATTTGATATGTTTTGCACTTTTCATCCACTGCTTAACAACTACCTACTGAAAAGCTGAGATAACTCCTTGACTTTCCTGGGTTGCTTCGGAAATGGAATGACTAGTCCCTATTTTCTCTCAGAAACCTGTGTCCACTCTTATGGCTTGAATCAAGTCATGTGGTTCTTCCTGTGTCAAATGTCAGTTAAGTCTAGCCCAAACAATGAAAATCCTACTTAATTATTTAAGAAGTTCCCAGTATAAATCAACTTTGCCAGTACTTAACCAAAATACCAGGGTGCATAAGGAGGGAAAAGACCACAATTTTCTATATATCATCAAAAGATAAACACTTGTTTGTGTTCCGCTACGTATTTTTGTGTTGAAAAACAGTATACCAAAACATATATAAGTCTTCCTTGCTTTCTTTTCTCCATTATCATGGGTTTGTTATTCTCTTTCTTATTCATACATACTTGTCAAGGCATCACCTAGGTGGGCACCTTGGTCACCTTGGGCATCCGTCAAGCCTCCAACGTCTTGGTTAGCTTTGGTGCCTTGACAACTATGTATTCATATGTTTGTTTGCTCCTATGTATTTCTGTTTTGAGGCAGAGATTTTATTTAGTGTAATGATATTTTGATCATTTAGTTCAAATTATTCACCATTTTATGTTTTTCTTTTTTCCCCATTCTGTCAAATTGATTTTTATTAATATGAGAAAGAGTATGTATATAAAATGCCGTCTCAGCAAAAAGAGGGAGTTTATATTTATTTTCTCTTTCCCTTGTAAAGGTATGCATTTTTGTTTTAATTTTTTTTGGGGATCTGAAGATTATGCATGACGGTCAGGAATTTTTTTTTTAGGTACTTGTTAAAGGTTCATTATATTGGTAGGTTAGCAATTGATAATTGGAGGAATTATATTCTAGCTTTAAGAGATGAAAAACAATTCTGCTTCTCTCCATTGATGTAAGAATTATTTATTTTTTTCTTCTAGTAATTTTACTTTAAAAAGTAAAAAAAGAAATATCATATGGATTCTTGAGTTGATTCTATTCTGTATTGACTCTTGACTCCCAAGTTGAGTCTTAGGATCCCTGCAATCATGTTCTTTCATGCAATGAATAGCCTAAGATATCTTGAACAACCATTCTGTTGTGGACCCTATCCCAAACCCATGCATGACTCATATTTATGAGCTGTCCTAAGTTGTCCAAAGGCCTTGATTTAAAGTCCAAGTTTGGTACAGTAAAATGCATTGCTAATTTTCTTAATCTTGTCCTCAAATTTGGAATAAAATTGTCAGGATGAAGCATAGTTAGTTGAGATGTACTTTCAGATCTATTTTTACTTGTGCTTTATCATATAAGCTCCAAAATCACTTTTCTGTGGTCCATGTATGTCGTTTATGATTTTTACCTACTTGGACCCTTTGTTTTAAACACAGGAGCCATCATCACCTTGGCATTCTTCCATGAGTGAGGAGAATGAATTCCTCCGTATGCAGGTAGTGGTTCTCAATACAAGTGTCTTATCTGTTTCATCTTGAAATGTGCTTTCGCTTAGAACATATTATCTTTTAAATTGTTTTTCATTATTTAATTCATTTACAAAAATGGATTTTATTTTTTGCAGGCTATTCAAAACCAGAGTGAAATGGATGCCCTTCGTAAGAAACTAACCACCTGCCTTGAAGAGAGAGAAAATTTGGAGAGGTACTAGTCTAATGGCACTCATATCTTCGACTATTTATTTCTAGTGACTTCTCTGACAGAGTTAATGTAGATGAGCTGTACACAAATATATAAAATTGACCAAAATATATAATTTTCAAAAAACATTATAACCTGCTTTAATTTAAGAAGAAAAAGAAAAAGACACATCTGCAAGGCAGGTTTCAATTAGAATATCTCAGAATGGTATTAGAAAGTCAAACTCTTGGATGAATTGATGTAAATGCAACATCTTTCTAGATTTCAGAACCTGTGTTGCTCAATGCCTGTAATTTGACATGGCCCAGATATATCAGGCAGATATTCTGTAACCTGGCCAATGAAGAATAAAAAATGTAATATATGAGTACTTGTGCAGTAAAAACTCGTTGGCAGCCACAGAAACATATCAGTATGACCTGGTTGCCTAATTTCTATTAAATTGAGTTGACAATTGACTAAGCATAGTTGGCTAATCTTCAGTAAAATTTGGCAATGCATGATGGTTTTCCCAGTTCAATCACCAGTTTCCTGAAACTAGAAAATGAGGAACAAATGGGAAAACTGGAAACACCCTGTGAGGTGGCATTTAAGGTTGATCCTGTTTGACAAAGATGTCTGGAGATGTTAAAACTATGTATGAGAACTTAGAAAAGCTGTTGATTCCTTATGGAATAGTGGATACGGTGCACATGCAAATGAGTTCTCCATTCACGCCAATTACTGACCCATCCAAGAAAAAGAAAGAAATCTTTGGGTGATTCTAATTGTCTAATTTTCTACTGGTCCGAAAATATATTGTGACAGGGACGAGCAGAAAAAAATGGGAATGGGTCTAAAATAGTTAAGATTGTAACAAAATAGAAAAGAAAGAAAGAAAAGATGGAGAGAATGGAGAGAGAATCAATGTGTGTATATTCTCCTCTCCTTGTGTCCTTGTATTTATAGAGAAAATAGTAGCCAACTATTACAAGAAAGTCTCTCAAATTAGAGGAGACTAAATAAAAAAGAAATAAACTAACTTAGGAAAGAGATAAACTAACTCAGGAAAGAAAAGATAGCTTAGTCAACAAGACTAAGACTTATTCCAATTACCAACTAGACAACTAAATTATTTAGGAAACTATCTTAACAAAGATCACATAACAGGTTCACCTTTTGGTCTAGATAACCCTGTTTATTAATGTTACCAAAAAACCTAATTATTAATCGATATCCTTTTATTTATTTTTAGGAGTGTAATAGGTTGGGTTCTTTCCAATAAAAAAACAAAAAAAAAAAACAGAGAAGTTTGTATCTTATGTTTTCACATGCATTTTTTTGCTTGCTACAAATGTCTTATTCTGTGTTTCGAAATATGGCAGGCGTGTAAACGATTTGGTAACAGCACTAGAAGAAGAGAGAACTTCCAAAGCCATGAAACAAGAAGAAACAAAGCAGCAACTGCAAGCTGATCTCCCATTTTCTTCTACAGTGATTGACCACAGGTCCAACATTGCTTTAGACGATCAACTGGAGCTTAAAACCATGGTTGATGCAATTGCTGCTGCTAGTCAACGAGAAGCACAAGCTCATGAATCAACAGTTTTGTTGGCAAAAGAGAATGAAGAATTGCGCATGAAGCTAAAAGTCCTACTTGAGGATAACAATAAACTGATTGAATTATATGAACGTGCTGTAGCAGAAACTAAAGTTCAAGATAATAGTTTTGCTGCCTCTTCTGAAGAGAAGGAAGTGGAGAGGACAAAAGAGATTGAGAACCTAGAGCACCAGCTTCATGAAATGCACGAGGAAAATGAAAAGCTAATGGGTTTGTATGAGAAAGCCATGCAAGAGAAGGATGAACATAATAGTTTCGCTGCATCTTCTGAAGAGAAGGAAGTGGAGAGGACAAAAGAGATTGAGAACCTAGAGCACCAGCTTCATGAAATGCACGAGGAAAATGAAAAGCTAATGGGTTTGTATGAGAAAGCCATGCAAGAGAAGGATGAACATAATAGTTTCACTGCATCTTCTGAAGAGAAGGAAGTGGAGAGGACAAAAGAGATTGAGAACCTAGAGCACCAGCTTCATGAAATGCACGAGGAAAATGAAAAGCTAATGGGTTTGTATGAGAAAGCCATGCAAGAGAAGGATGAACATAATATTTTCGCTACCTCTTCTGAAAAGAAAGAAGTGGAGAGGACAAAAGAGATTGAGAACCTAGAGCACCAGCTTCATGAAATGCACGAGGAAAATGAAAAGCTAATGGGTTTGTATGAGAAAGCCATGCAAGAGAAGGATGAGCATAAGAGAAAGCTTTCCCAAATTCTCGGAGTGAACAGTAATGTGGATAATCTTTCAAGAGAAATTGAAGTTTCAGAGAATGGTATTAAGTTCAAGGAGGAAAATGTTGCAGGCCTCAAATTACTCTTTTCTGAAATTCAGGAAAGGAGAACTATTATGGATAACAAATTCTTGGCTCTGAAATCTTTCCTTCATCGTTTTCCTTCATCTTTTGGTTACTGGGAACAACGAAAAACTCAAGCTATGTCAATTGTTAATGCTTCCTCCTCTTATGTGAATCAAAAGAAAGAGGAGCTCGCCCATCTTCAATCTCAAAAAGATGAAATTGAAGCTGCTCAGAGGAAGGTTCAGCAGAGTGATGCTGAAATAAGAAGCAAAATTATCTGCTTAAAGTCAAAACTACAGGAGGAAAACCGAAGGCAAGAGACCGAAAAGGTACTGCTAGCAATAGATAATGTAGATAAAAAAGAAGTTGCTCAGAGAAATTGGCAGTTTGGAGGTAGAGCTACTGAGTTGCTCAAGTCTGAGGAAGAGCTAACCAAGCTGCAAGCTGAGTTGAAGCAATCACGAGAGAAGTTGGGTGTCATACAAAAGGAAATTGAAGATTTGAGGAGGAAGTCTGGGAAGTTGGAGGGCAAGATGCAACTTGTTGAAGAGGAGATACAGACGGGTTTAAGCCAACTGGAAAAGATGGAACTTAAGTTTCAGAAAATTTCACAAGAGGAAGAAATACTTTTGGATACTATTAACAATAGTTATGAGGTTGAACTTATGATTGTAGAATACCAGCAGTGCATTTTTGAATCAGAGTTGAAGAAGCAAGAGATGAAGGAAATGGAAGAAGAGCTACAAAGAGAGATTAGAATCCTAGAGGAGCTAAGAGCAGCTAAGGTGGAGGCCACACAAAGGAAGACCCAACTGTTGGATGATGCCACCAGATGTTCTTTCCTGGTGTCAGACACATACAACCAGCCATGATCTGAAGATATGTAATGTTATTCATTCAACTTTGTTTTGTAGTTTCTGTAAATAATATTCATGAGGCAGATTTCTGCAATTTCAAGGACAAACTTTGTACTTGATGTATAATGGCTGGAACTTTGGCCCATATGCTTGATCCTTTGCTGGCTGCAAGAGTGAAAACCTAGACTCAGAATAGTATGTTTTCCTTTTGTTAGGAAATGTCTTCTAGATTCTTAGCAATGTGTAATATGCTCTATTAAAATGCACTCATTTTTTCTCTATATCATGTAAGGGTGATAATACTCGTCACCATTGCAATTAACATAGGAAGTTGTAATCTTCTTTTTATTGCCCATTGTGATCCCAATAGTTACTTTTAGTAGAGGGTAAAAGAGGGTTTCAAAAATAGTTTGAAAGAGACTTACTATCATTCCCCCTTTTAAAGGGTCATTGTCATGCACCAATGGAAGTCGTAATCTTCTTTTGATTGCCCATTGTGATCCCAAAAGTTACTTTTAGTAGAGGATAAAAGAGGGTTTCAAAAATAGTTTGAAAGAGACTTACTATCATGCCCCTTTCAAAGGTCATTGTCATGCACCAATGTTACCCTCATTGGAAAAAATGTGTGCCGAAAGAGCAAATAGGTAAGGTTACAATCTATATTTTTTCACCAAGCTTGGACATAACAAGATTTTCCTTTTAATGTGGGAAATTTGAAGAATATAAATTTAGAAGCATTTGTTTTGAAGGGATATGTTAATTAGATACCGAAGTGGCTTGAAGCATAAGGATACAAGCCAATGTTAAATGGCAAAAGGTTTCGTATACAATTTTTAATCATCGGATGAAGAAGTGTAATCCCAAAATTGCCCCTATTATTAAATGAAAGGCTGATATATTTTATGATTTTATGGACAAGTAGAAAGGTGAGAGCCTTTGCTGAAGGCCTGAGCCAGATCACATGCATTCAGAGACTCTTAAGGTATACAAGTAGCAATAGTTATATAGGTTCAAAGATGAGAGTACATTTAGGTTGATTATGTGACAAAAACTTCTTGGTCCACTTTACAGGACTAAAATTAACCCATGAGAACTAAGATCACATCATATAATATGTTAGCAAGTACTAAAGTAATATAAAAAGAGACTCGTTTTATGTGAGAAGGTTGTGGATGGGTTGTCCTGTCCGTGAAATAGGGAATAGGACTAGTAAGTAACTAGTTTAAAGGTCATCTCTAATATGGGTTAATCGATGTCTAATCGCCGTGAGACCACCGATTTATAGTGTCTAAAACCGCAACAAACCGATTGAATAAACAGTACGATAATCCAAATAAAAACTGAATAGTTTACTTAGCAGTTTCAAGGTTTCGGTATAAACAATTCGGTCCGATTTTGATCCAAATTTTGCACCCTTAGTTGTCCAGATCTCATTCATTGACTTCAACCATTTTGGCAATACGAAGGATGAGGTAATGGACCCATTTTTTCAACTGGGCAAGGTTAGGGAAGATGATGTTTTGGTCAACCTCGATTTAACTATGTTGGGAGTCTTGGGACTTGAATCTTCTATCTGAAATCTAGTGTGGACCATAGGTGGAGACCAGGGTCGAACTTAGTTAGGACAAGTAATTTTTTTGTTAAAGTTTTTAAAAACATTTAATACGCAAAAATTTTGTAAAAAATTAATGAGAAAAATACATTCTTCTAGAACCTTTCTTCAATTAAAGAAACTCAGCTGCACAATGCCCTTATCTTGCCATTTCTATGCCCAAATCAAAGGATTTGCTCTAATGGGTGCTTGTCTCCCAGAAAGACATGGAAACAGTCCATGTGTTTAACTAACCCCAAAAAAAACCGGCCCATGTGTTTAAGTGGAAAACCTATCATCATAGATTTCCCACCTATGTGCAAGTTAATGGAACAAAACAATGACTAAATATGAGCAGAAACAATAATGCAAATAAACAATTCAAGTCAGTCACTAAAAAGGGTATCATGCTTGAATCTAACTAGGGTTTGTGGTGATGGAGGAACTGGTTCAGAATGAGTTTGAGCACTAGAAGTCACTTTACCGCAAGAGAAGAGCAGAAGAGGAGGGCACCACAGTTGGCGGCGTGGAATTAGACCCAAACGCAAAGGAAAGCAAAGAGGAGGCCAAAAATAGAGAGGAATCACCGATCGATCGCACGATAGCAGATCTAAAGTACCATGACATTAAGATTTCCAAGGTTTAGCCAAGAATTGCTTAAAACCCCACCAGTCCCAATTGGTTTGGTATTCAGGCTTACCGCATGTGACTTTGAAAGTCAAGATGAAGATGATACTACTGAGGAACATCTTTTATCAACATACTTTTGCTTCTCATCCATACGGTAATCAATAATTTTTCTATAGATTTTTGGAAATAAAAAATATTTCAATTTTTTTATATGGAAAATCCTTTCAAAATGAAAAGAAAAATCAAAGACGGTCTAAATAAATCTTTCACTATAATTAATAATGAGACTAGAAATATTCTATAAACAGTGCTAGAGGGTTCCAAACATCGAGAGTAATACCCCAATACCCCTCTTTGATAACAACTTCTCTAGATGATTCTAAAATTAGTAATAATCAATGAAAACCATTCTTGAGTAACAAAATAATTTTTTTTTTACCCTCTTTGAGTAACAAAATATTTCTCATCTTACAAAGTGGATTCACAAAAATATATATAATACTCTCACCATGATAATAACTTTAACAAACACAAGAAGAACTGTACCATCTTTCATTATTCTCTTGATAGAGAATGCTTCATGTCTGCCACAACCAATTGCCTCACATTGAATCGTTTGCTTCTCTTGAAATTTTTTCCGTTTATTTTTAACACGTTTTTTTAGGAGGTTTACATCTATTATATGGTGTAGGTGTTACATCCTATTCAAAACTTAATAGTATGACACTTTTACGATAATACTGTATCTCTTCCGAAACTAGGACCCATGCACTCTCTCTAATGCCTCACTTTCTTAGTAATGAAAAACATTGGGCCCTCCTCGGAAAGAGATCCCATGAAGGATTTGTCAAATCCAAACTTGTCTGGTGGTGCATGCCTCACTTTCTTAGCAATGAGATCACATTGGGCCCTCCTCGGAAAGAGATCCAATGAGGATTTGTCAAATCCCCACTTGTCATGTCAACATATGTGGTTTCTTATAACACATGATTTCCGCTATGGAGTATATCTCATGTTCAACGAGGGGTGGTTTGATAAAACTTCTATCAAACTTCAACTCTGTATTCTTATTTTTTATTCAAATTTCTATTTCTATTTTAAAATGTTATAGGAGTATATAAGAATAAAAACATGTTTGTTATTCTAATTTAGTTATAAATTTTAGAATGATGATGGTGGTGGTGGATGGTGGATATGACACTAGAGATGAGTGGTGATGGTTAGTGATGGTGGTGGTGAGTGAGAGATGGTGGCAAAAGGTGGCGGTGGGTGGGTGATGGTGGTGTAGGGTGGTGGCGATGGTGGGTGGTGGTGGTGGTGATGGCGGTGGGTGGTGATGGAGGGTGGTGGTGGTGGGTGATGGTTGGTGGTGGAGGATGGTGGTTGCGATGGTGGGTCGTTAGTGGTGGTGGCAATGGGGGGTGATGGTGGGTGGTGGCGGGGGGTGGTGGTGGTGGTGGGTGATGGTTGGTGGTGGTGGCGGTGGGTGGTGGTGGATGTGGTGGCGGTGGTGGGTGGCTGGTGGTGGTGGCTGGTGGTGGTGACGATGGTGGGTGGTGGTGGTGGTGGTGGGTGGGTAGTGGTGGTTAAGGATGGTGGCGGTGGTGGGTGGTGGTGGCAGTGGGTGATGGTAGTGCGGTGGTGGTGGTGGTGGCGATGGGTGGTGGCTAGTGGTGGTTGTGGTGGTGGTGGTGGGTGGTAGTAGTAGTGGTGTGGGGTGGTTCTTTCTACTCCAAAATTGTACTCTGAAGTCGAAAAACATTTATTGATGTTCCAAAAAAATGGATTCTGGAGTCCATTAGGAGCCGATTCACCTTAGGATTCTCCAGAATCCGAACCGGGTTACTAAACGAGATTCTGCTCCATTTATGCTCCAGAAGCTAGAATCCGGATTCTAGAGTGTTATCAAACACCCCCTGAGTGTCCATTGTATCTTGCCAATCCTACAAAAGCGCTTGTTCTCAAATCTATGGTTGTGGCACATATCAATTTGCATCTATCAAAACTTCAAACCCCAATGTATGGTATTTCCCCTCGCAAAATTTTAGTTTTTTAATCCCCCTTGTTTTTTAGTCGACTACTAGACTACTTGATGAACTTTCTTCCCACCGTTCATTAAGTTGCAAACTTCATTTTGTTTTGAAATTTGACATGTCAATAGGGCATGGCCTTAAATTTTTTTTAAAAATTTATAAGCCATTTGACTCACCATCTGTATGATATTCAAAAAAGCATCCTAGAACAATTTCAATATTATGTATAATATCATATCAAAGCTGAAAACCTATTGCAAATGTCATCACTTGTTTAATCCAAGAAATTATGTAGAATGTCATACCTTTTTTGACGATTTGAAAATACATTTTGTTGAAGAATTCTAGATGATCATATGACGAAGTCATTTGATATTTAAGGAGACAAGCAATCTAGGTGTTCACCCCAGTTGGACATGTACTAGACCGGACGGACCCTTTAAGAAGCTCGAGCTAGTCCGAACCGATAATAACCAACTCGAACACTAGTAAGGCCAGTTAAGAAGCCCGAGCTAATTATTTTTGCTGTTCAAATAATAACTAACTGACTAAGGATCTTCCTTGGAGGTCTACATAAAAAAAAAATTACAAATATGTAATCCAATATCTATGCTTAGATACCCATTAGATCAATCAAAACTCAACCGCTTACAATTGTATTAAATATGAAAAAAAAACATAAAAAAAAATATTTTTATGCAAAAATAGCTCATGCAAAGGCAGCCTGATAAGCCTAATAAATCCATCCAGGACTTAGCCGGACCGAAATCAGCCCAATAAGTCTAACCAGATAACAATCTGACACCGGACCGGCCTGTTAAATATTGTGTCCAGCGCACCCCACCCCGAACCCTTAATGGACAGGTTTTCGTTTGGGCTTATAAAGCCTGACAATATTTCAGCTTCAACCGGCCCGTTGACACCCTTTCCATAACCTGATATTTTAAGCTTTTTCCATCCTTAGTGTGTGTGACCTTGAGATATTTTTATATCTCTATGGTGGAGATGACCAGTCATAAAGTCCAACCTTAAGCAAGATGCTAGCCTTCTAATGCCATATTTAGATTGCCTTTTGACATACCTTGACAATTATCAAAAGTATCCCTAAATAATAAATAGGGATAAAAAATACAAAACTATCATTTTTCATAAAACCAAAAGATATCATCGGTTTTGTAAATTAAAAATAAATAATATTTTATATTTATAAATAAAAAATTTGGATGTAAAACCAAACATGATAAATTTATTTAATTGATAATTTATAGGTATACATGCATTCTTATAATTGTCAAGTCAGTGGCAATGGAACATTAGACACTAAGGTCACGACTTAATGTACACGAGGTCTTTTCATGAAGGACATTACACACCATATGTACACTGACTATCTAGAGACTAGTCCCCATGTCTCCCATAGTCTGAGCAATTTTGATTTGCACCCCTCAATTTTGATCATGGTCTAATCAACAATGCCTATGTAAGCACATAATGCATCGTGATAAGTGTGGATCAAGTCGAAGACTACAAAGTAACTTATTCGAATAATCATTCACAAAATCAGTCCATTAATATAATAGACAAAAAACAATGGTGCCATATAACCAATTTATAAGTCACAAAATATGCAAACCACATGCCACATATATATATACCTCAAAATAAAGATAGAAATGTTCAAAGAGAATACATAAAAACAACACAATAAACCTATGTTGGGCCACACAATTCCAACATATGATTCTAGAGCTATCTAAAGGAAAATTTGTCGATAGACTGATCAAAATGCCATTTTTTATTAATAATAATAATAATAATAATAATAATTTTATTTGTAGGCATCTCTACACGGAAAGAAGCATAAATGTGGCAATTCTAACCGTTAGATATTTAATGAATGATTTGGATATGATGCATGTCAAATTTAAACTCAAAGTCATTAATCTCTTAATGTTTTATTTTGTCACTTAAGAAACTCATGGCGGATAGATACATGCACTTGATACATGCCCGTCTAGCATAATAGGAAAAAATGTGTTCACCCAGCAATCACGAGTTTGGGCTGGTTTTAGCAAGCCAATCTTTGGACAATTTAATCTGTAATCTGGTCCATGGTCCATCTCTGAGTCCAGCGGGTCCAACCCATTAAATAATCTTTTGCTATTGGGCAAGCCTGATAGTTTATCTGGTTTAATCGGGCTGGAATTGTACATATTGTTTAAGTGGGCAAACTTGGCTGGACCATAGTTAGTTAAAATGGGAATGACAAAAAAACAAAACGGGATGGAACATGTTTTAAATGGAACAAAACAAGAATGGTATGGTAAAAAAAAAGGTCAAACATTCCGAGAATGGTAAAAAAACTAAAATGGAAGGTACAGGTTTTAAACGGATTAGATGTAATAAAGTACAGTGAAAAAAAAGGGCAATATATTCCCATAAATTAAAGAATTATACCTAAATCAATGGGAACATATGATATTTATGATGTGTCTAGCCATAAAACGGTGAGAATTATCATCTTCAGTCAAGTAGTTAATTGATGTTTTATGTTTGTCCAAGAATCCAAGGATGAATCCATATGAAGAGAGAGAAAAAAAAAAAAAAAAAACCTCAATATTTGCCTACATTATACATTTGTTGTGACCCACAACCCATAACCCACCGAGTAATAAAGTAATGAGTTTAGAAGCAATTATGAGGAAGTGATTGCCTTTAATCCCACATTGGTTACATGTAGAAAGTAATATGAATATTAAACAACATGGGATTAATCGACTCATTACTAATTGAAGATGCAGGTGGTATGCATTATAAACAGTAAGACTTGGAGTATGGAATATTTTAAAGTATTTTTGAGGTCAATACAGCAATACGCGTACTAAAGAGTAGAGTACGATTGACTGTATAGTACGCGTTTAAAATGAGTTTTAACTAACAGAGGGCTAGACTAAGGATTGTCACTACTATCCCTAGATAGAGGTTCTATTCTACGTTCACCATCTTTGTCATGTATAATATGATACGGGGATAAATGGATGTATTTATCCCCAATCAAATTATATTTCTTCGATACATAATTGTCAATCTGAATATTTAGAAAAGAATATAATTGCAACAAAAAAATAAAAACAATTGAATTCAATTTTTAATAATAATAATAATAATAAAAGAGAGTTGCTTGTCTTGCATTGTATTCCATTGTATTCCTTAATGCTTTGTTTGTTTTTGACGTAAAATTTTACGTGTAATATTTTATGAGGTCAAGAAGGTTACAAGATAAGTTTCAGACTATTATCGAATCAAGCAATCATGTATTACTATCATTCAAAATTATAATATGCATAAAATAGGTAACATAAAATACTTACAGAATTTTAGAAGTACAAACAATGAAGTAAGTGTAAGAACCATGCTCTGAAAACCCTGTTTAACCCATGATTTACATTGTGACAGCTCTCCCAATCATAATCGGACTGGAAGGCGAGGCCGGGTGACGAACCACGAGATCCAGGTATGAGAAACGATGTGTAAAAATATAAATGTTACATACCGGTCTTAGTACTATGCGACTGGTATGTGCAATAACGGCTGGAGACGGACTCCAGCGGGTCCCACACTCCGAATCAAAATTTTGAAAAATTTCTAACGTTGGGAAACCTTCCTAGAACGGTCTCCCACTATATATATATATATATATATATATATATATATATGCCTCCCAACCCTCCTATGATCCTTCCAAACCTTATCAAACCCTAGCCGTCTGGAAGAGATCTGAGAAGGAGTAGGGAGGGAGGAGACCGCTCAAGAAGAGGGATTTTCCGTTGGAAAAGCACACCGCCATCCGACAAACACCGGTAAGTGCTCAACCCTCTTAGTAATGTTAGGATTTCGGATCGGAGCCGTGAAACGACGCAACGATCCAAAATCCTAAAACCCCAAAACCCCAGTTTCCATTAAGATCCAATCTGGAATGACGCGTCATTATAGTCAAAATCTAGAAGGCTAAACGAGTATTTGGACCTTAGAATGGTTTAGGAAAAACCCTAGAAACCAAGCCAATGACCGACGGGGGAGGGAGATCCGAGATCGGGCTCTCAGACCCAAACCGCCGGACCTAACCGCTGGACAATAAGTCTTGCGGTATTGGTCCTGCGGTATATACCGCCGGACATATCGGCTGGACCTAAGTCCAGCGGTATAGCCCTACGGTGTATACCGCAGGACATACTGGCTGGACTAAAGTGTCCTACGGTATGGGCCTGCGGTATATACCGCAGGTGCATATCGGTCTCGCTCTGAGTGAGACCAATATACATACCGCAGGACATACCGGTCTCACTCTACTGAGACCGGTACCGCGACCGGTATGCTTACCGAAGCCTAGTTGCTTGACCAGACTTGGTTCTGACCAACTGTAACCCTAATAATTTATTTATAACCTATGAGTATGATTATGTAGGACCTGTAAACAACGTGAGTAGATCCTGAGAGCGTGTCACACCCCAATTCTGGCTGAACCAAAAGTGTGAGTGAACCGGCTCTAAATCGCGGTTCACATCAGGATCTCAATAGACCGTATCAACCAATCATTCCCAAGCAGTCTAACATTATCAGAGATTAATACATAGCAGCGGAATATAAATAAATGAACTGAGATCGATGTGATAAATTAAAATAATTATTCAACTTATTCCACAATTCACAATTTAAATGATAAAAGTATTACAATGTATTGTTCAAAAATAAAATACCCTCTAAAGAAAAACACAAAAGGAGCACTCGCATGATGCGTCATGCTCATCCTCCACTGCCTGGCAGCAACTGTACCGTATGTTGGGGCAGTCACGAAGTCATCAACTGTGTACCCTGCATCCAAATCTGAAAAGAGGAATATATATATTCGGGTGAGCTCACAACTTAGCTCAGTAAAGTACAAGACCAATGCAACATACAATATGCATGAGATAACATTACAAATTGGATCAGGTATAACTTGCAAATATGCTATGGTAAGGTTTGACGGCCACTGCACCTCCATGCACGAGAGTGTGAGCACACCCAACAGTCAGACACCTACCACATTACTGCTATTGCCCCACATCACTCACTCCGGTATGGAGATAGGACTCAAGTCTAGCAGGCAGGAAGAACCACAATCCCACGTCCTCCCCCTGATACCCCACACCGTACCAGTACCTAAACCCCTACTGGCAAGGGCTTGCAAGTGGGTTCTATTTCTAACCAGTCCTAAATGTCAATACAGTATCAATGGTCTTACCCCAGCACGGCTCCCTACGACATAGAGATAGGGCTTGAGTCTGGCGGGCAGGAAGAACCACAATCCCACGTCCTCCCCCTGATACCCTATTCGTACCAAGTCTACTAAGGTAGATGGCGATACGAAAAGGTGTTAGCTGTGGATATATCTAGGGTTCCACTCCCCTTCACATTCCACACACTGACTAAAACATACACATGCCTAACATCCAACAATCCTAGCATATGAAATACATGAACAGATAATAGTAACAAAAGAAGTAACTACATAGCATGTGAAATGCATAGAAATCAAGCAATCATTGTAAACATAAACTTATTCACAAAGGTTTACTGTTCTTTAATTAATTAGGGTTTGGGGTCTTGTCCCTTACCTGACGTATGATAACAATCCTGTTCTGTGTCACAGGGTTCACTCACGTTGTCTACAGGTCCTACATAATCATATTCAAATGTTAGAATCCATGTATTAAGGTTACAAAGGTCAGAACCAGGTTTGGCCAAGCAAACCAGGCTCGGGAGGCATACCGATCGCAGGTACCGGTCTTAGTATAGTGAGACCGGTACGTGCCACCGATATGTATACCGGTTGCGGTATATACAGGTTGCACATATGTGAGACCGGTATGTGCCTCCGGTACACACCGCAGGCCCATACCGCCGGACCTTGTGTCCAACCGGTATAGTCCATGGTTTGGATCTGGGAACCCGATCTCGGATCTCCCTTTCCCTTTGGTCATTGGCTCGATTTCTAGGGTTTCTCCTAACCGATTCTAAGATTCAAATACTCTATTGTCTTTTGATTTCGACTAGAATGCCGTATCAAACCTAGATTAGATTCGAATGAGAAAACTAATGGAAATCCTAGGCTTTTTGGATCGCTGCGCCGCTTCGCGGCTCCGATCCGACATCCTGATATTACTAATAGTATAGAGCACTTACCGGCGGTGTTTGTCGGTTGGCGGCGTGCTCCTCCACTGAAGTCTCCTTCCTGGACGGCCTCTTCCTCCTTGCTCCTTCTCAACTCTTCTCCAGACGGCTAGGGTTTGAGAAGGATCAATGGAGTGTGATCATTTCTATAAATAGAAGAGAGCTGTTCTTGGGAAGGTTTTCCATGATTGGAAACTTTCCAAGTTTCCATTCGGAGTGAGGGACCCGCTGGAGTCCGTCTCCCGTAGAAAATAAGTATATCGGTCGCACATACCGGTCTGAGTCACTCAGACCGGTATACTCAAACCGGTATACCATACTAGTTGCACCATACTGGTCTGACTGACTCAGACTAGTATAGTCAGACCGGTATGAGTTTTTATCAAATTTGAGTGGTTCTTGTACCTGAAATTTTGCATGGTTCGTCACCCGGCTTCGCCTTCCGGTCTGGCTATGATTGGGACACCTGTCATCATATAAAACCACGGTTTAGACCCAGTTTTAGAACATGATTCTTACAACTCTACCACCCTTAAAAGAAATTTCGTCTCTGAAATTTGCATGTAGGTCTCACAATTCCCCCTCCCTTCAAAGAATTCCATCCCTAAAATTATATGTACCTTCAGAGTCGAAAAGATGAGGGTATTCTTGTCGCATGGCATCCTCCTCCTCCCAAGTAATTTCTTCTACGTCCTGACTTTTCCAAACTACCTTGACATAGTGGATAGCTCGCCTTCGAAGCTATTGTACCTTTTTGCTAATGAGCCGGATTGGCACCACCTCGAAGGTTAAGTCTTCTGTCAAATCTGGGGGGTCTGCAACAAGAATGTGCGAAGGGTCTCTCACATACTTCTTTAGTAAGGACACGTGAAAGACGTTGTGGATGCTAGACATCGTCGGTGGCAATGCAAGTTGATAGGCCACTTTGCCGCATCGGGATAGAATTTCATATGGTTCCACATATCTAGGACATAGTTTTCCTTTTCTGCCGAACCGCTTCAGTCCTCTTACTGGTGACACCTTTAAGAAAACTTTATCACCAATCATGAATTCAAGGTCTCGTCGTCTGTTGTCAGCATAGTGCTTTTGATGCACCTGAGCTGTCTTTACTCGGTTCTTGATTTGATCTACTGCCTTGCAGGTTTCTTCTACAAATTCTGGTCCGACGATCCTTCTTTCTCCAACTTCGTCCCATAATAATGACGTCTGACATTTCTTGCCATACAAGGCCTCATATGGGGCCATCTGGATCGTAGACTGGTAGCTGTTGTTGTAGGCAAACTCAATGAGGGAAAGCTTCTCATCCCAAGCCCCTTTAAAGTCGATAGCACATGCGCGAAGCATGTCTTCTAGGATCTGGATGGTCCTCTCTGACTGCCCATCCATTTGAGGGTGGAAGGCTGTACTGAACTTTAGTTTCATCCCCATTGCCTTCTGTAGCCCCTCCCAGAACTTCGATGTGAAGCGTGGATCTCTATCAAATACTATGCTCTCTGGGACACCATGCAGTCTGATTATATTGTCCACATACAATCTTGCCAACTTGTCCATGGTGTATTGCGGTCTGACTGGGATAAATCTGGCAGTCTTGGTAAAGCGATCTACAACTACCCAAACAACATTCACTGACCTTGGAGTCATAGGTAGACCAGTGACAAAATCCATGGTAATACCATCCCATTTCCATGCCGACTCAGATAACGGTTGCAATAATCCTGCAGGCCTCTGTCTTTTTGCTTTGACTTGCTGACAGTTTAAACATTTAAACACATATCGGGCCACATCTGCTTTCATACCCCTCCACCAGTATAATCTCTTTAGGTCATGGTACATCTTGGTGCTCCCAGGATGTACTGAATATGGAGTAGAGTGAGCTTCCAACATGATTCGGTTTCTGATTTCCAGATCTTCATTCTCAGGTATACATAAACGCCCATGATATATGAGTACCTTGTCTTCATCCAAGGTGAAATCAGGGTTGGCTCGACCCTTTTCCAAATCTTTCTGAACTGTTCGGAGGTATGGGTCCTGTAGGACTGCTGCCTTTATTTCTTCCTTTAAGTCGGACAAAATCTTCAATGCTGCAAACATAAGGGTAAACTGGTGTATCAACCCTTGCTTAATAGGATCATCTGCTGACATTATTAAGAGTTGTTCTTCATCCTCTGATGAGTCAAAAACAGCAGCACACAATGCTGTATTTGTACTTGGTCCCGCTTCGGGGTTCGATGCCCATTTCCTTCTCAGCGCATCAGCTACAATGTTAGCTTTACCAGGGTGATACTGAATGTCACAGTCGTAGTCCTTGAGTAATTCTAACCACCTCCTCTGCCTCATGTTCAGGTCTTTTTGGGTGAAGAGATATGTCAGGCTTTTATGATCAGACTTAATCTGAAATTTCTCACCATACAGATAATGCCTCTAAGTCTTGATAGCATGAATGGCCGCTGCCAACTCTAGGTCATGTGAAGGGTAGTTCTTCTCATGCTCTTTCAGCTGTCTTGAGGCATAGGCTATCACTTGCTCTCCTTGCATCAGCACACAACCCAGTCCCAGACCTGAAGCATCTGTATATAGTGTGAATGGATGGTCTGGAGCTGGAATAGTCAATATAGGTGTTGATACCAGTCTTGACTTCAACGTCTGGAAGCATTTCTCACATTCTTCAGTCCATATGAACTTTTCCCCCTTTTTGGTCAACCTGGGGAGTGGAACAGTAATCTTCGAATAATCCTCCACAAACCTTCTATAGTATCCAGCTAAGCTTAGGAAACTACGAATTTCTGCAACTGTCTTCGGCACCTCCCATCCTACTATGGCAGAAATTTTACTGGGATCGACCTTGATTCCCTCAGCAGACACCACGTGACCAAGGAAGGCCACTTCATCTAACCAGAATTCATACTTCTTGAATTTTGCATAAAGCTTCTCTCTCCTCAGTCTTTGTAATGCTGCTCTTAGATGCACTGCGTGTGTTTCCTAATCCTTGGAGTACACTAAAATATCATCGATGAATATGATAACCGATGTATCCAACATGTCATGGAATACTCGGTTCGTTAGCTCCATAAATGATGCAGGTACATTAGTCAACCCAAAGGACATCACAAGGAACTCATAGTGTCCATAACGCGTCCTAAAAGTTGTCTTGGGGATGTCTGCTTCCTTAATCTTGAGTTGATGATACCCTGACCTCAGGTCAATCTTCGAGAATACACTCGAACCTTGTAGTTGATCAAACAAATCATCTATTCTTGGTAGGGGGTACCTGTTCTTGATAGTGAGCTTGTTTAATTCTCGATAGTCCATACAAAGACGTACGCTACCATCCTTTTTCTTGACAAAGAGCACAGGTGCTCCCCAAGGTGAGATACTAGGCCTTATAAATCCCTTGTCTAACAGTTCTTGCAGTTGAGTTTTTAACTCTTTCAACTCGGTGGGAGTCATCCTGTAAGGTGCATTAGAAATCGATGCTACTCCTGGTAGAGGTCTATTACAAACTCAGTAGCTCTGTCTGGTGGCAACCCAGGTAGGTCTTTTGGAAATACATCAAAAAATTCCCGTACCACTTTGATGTCCTCCATTTTTGGCAAGTCAGTGGTCACATCCACCACTGATACGAGGTATCCTACTCCTCCTTTCTCTAAGCACTTCTTTGCTTTTAGGGCTGAGAGTATAAGCTTTCTCTTCCTAGGCAACTTAGCCCCTTTAAAGTTGAACTCAGTCCCTCCACTGTCTTTGAACATCAACTTCTTCTCGGCACATAACAGATTTTCCGAATGTTTAGATAACTAGTCCATGCCAAGAATGACATCGAAATCTGACATCTCCAGTTGGACTAGATCGGCTTCCAACTCTCGTCCTTCAATAAGCACTGGGCAAGGATCATAATATTCTTCTAATACTACCTCCATTCCCATGGGAGACCGAACTAATAGACTTGGTTGTAGAGTCTTGATGGGTTGATCTAGTCCTTTTCCGAATGATACTGACACAAAGGAACGGGTGGCCCCCGAGTCAAACAGGACTCTGGCGGGTAATCCTGCTATATTTACTGTACCTGAGGTTTTTTTTTCAAATTTTCCCTTAGTTTCAAAAGCACGACAATTTATGCAACAGTTAAGGAGTAAGTATAAAATCATACCTGTAACCACATCTGGTGATGCGACTGCCTCTTCTGTAGTAACAGCATATACCTTGCCTTGTTGCTACTCCCTCTTTGGTTGTGGGCATGTTCTGGCATAATGCCCCACCTATTGAAACACTTTACATTAGGGTTCGGGCCCGTTGCCTGTAGTGTCATTGCAATGGCCAGTCTAGGAGGCATTGTGCTAGCTGGTGGCCTGAATGGACGGTATGGCCTATTGTTTCTTCCACCTTAGGACTCAGGATTAGGCCTCTTTAGACCCCTATTTTGTGCGAAGAAACTTTCCCTCTGACTAGCCTCAAACTCGAGCCACCTGTACAGATTCATTATATATACTCAACCCTCGACCCAGCACATGCTCTCTGATAACACCTCGAAGACCCATAGTGAAACGATGAGTCTTTGTTTCTTCCTCCTGCATACTGGTTGGAGCGAAAAAGAATAACTCCTCATACCTTTGTTGGTATGCCTCTACTGTCAACTGAGATTGCTGTAAATTTAGGAACTCCCTCTCCATTTGATCACGAAAACTTCTGGGAAAATATTTTTTGAAGAAATCCTCCTTGAAGATGTGTCAAGTGATTATCTGGTGCTTTGTTTCTAGATATGATCTAGTGGAACTCCACCAGCCATTGGCTTCCTCCTTCAACATGTGAGTGGCATATAATACTTTGTGCCCATCCTGACACTCCAGTAGCCGAAAGTTCTTTTCCATTTCAGCTATCCACTGCGCTGGCCACAGTGTTTTCCCTGACTTCCCTGTAAAAGTTGGTGGTTGGAGCTTTAAAAATCTGTCCACTGCCCTAGAAAGACTACCCTGTGCATAAGGAACCTGTCCATATGGTGCCTGTCCATACCATTGTGGCTGATAAGAATAGCCACTCTGATTTCCTCCATGTATCCCCCATAGTATGCACCCTGATACAGTCCCTGATACCCTCCTTGATCTTGGTTAGGAATTGGCGTCCCTGTAACTGGGTGGGGAACTGTGTTGGGTTGGCCCTGTTGTGGTGGTTCTTTAGTAACTGTGCTAACCCCCACTGGTGCTGCATGGACATTCTCGGCATTTGTGGATGGCATGTTTGCAGGTGCCGACACAGGCCCAGGTGGCCTAAACATTTTTAATATTTCATCAAAGAACTTCTTCTATTGTGCCTCCATATTGGTGACCAAGTTAGCCATCATTGTTCGGAGCCTGCAGATGGTTGCCCCTATGACGGCGATTCTTCATTGGCCTTCACCAGATTTTCAGTTTTGTTTCGGGGGTTAAGTTCCTCCCCACCTACTCTCTCTTCATTCTCTTCTGAGTTTTTTGTACCTGAACTCTTGTCCATGGTAGGCGCCCTTAAGTGACGGCGTCTGCGATGAACTCTACGTCCATTTCCTCTCACCATTGAGACAATTTAATTCTCTGTATGATATCTGAATACATTGGGATACATGAGACAAATTAGAGAATTTTTCCAATTAACATTTAGTCTCAACGCATATGCAGCATATGTATACATCAATAGGGAAGAAACATAAGCAAATTTTCAGTTATCTTTCGAAATTTCATATGTACAATCCTTTATTCTAGTCTTATCATGCAGGCATGAGGTCTGGAATCAAGTTCAGTCGATTCTCAGAATGGTTTTGTATTCCCAATCCCCATGGGGTTTCGGTGGCGGTACCGGTCTCACCTGGAGTGAGACCGGTATGACTGGCAATTCATACCGGTCTGGCCATACCGCAGGCAGTACCGGTCGCACACACCACATTTGTGTGCAACCGGTATACCCTGCAGTAGGTACCGGTCGCACCATACCGCAGGGGGGTACCGGTTGCACAGTCCAACCTAGATGTGCGACCGGTATCCCTAAAAACCTTTAAAATCGCTATTTTTGGTCTCATTTCTCATATCTCTCTTTTGAGTTTACTCCGGTGGTGATTTCTCTCTGGGTTTCCGAGTCTCTACAGTGCATCCGGTGCTCCTAAGATTGTTTCTACTTCATCCTAGAGTACCAATCTCGTCTCTCAGGTAAGCTCATCCTTCTCTTCTCTCTTTTAGAACATTTTTCATCGTCTTTTATACCAAAACCTAGTTCTTTCTTGATTTGAAAATTTTAAACCATAGAAAACTCCTTTCTTCGCTTGAGAAAGGTCTTAGGGGTCTAAATGTGCAAAACCCCTCAACCAATTCGAAGTTCTATCGATTGGTTTAAAGAAAATCTCAAAATTTCGACTTTTAACCTAGGTTTCTAGGTGTTTTTGAGATTTTTGATAAATTTTGTTAATATGCCTCCATTTCTTTGCTTTGATGAAATTGTTTGACCTATGCTAGCATTGTACTATCACAATAAGTTATTCCATTCATACTGGGTGTGTTTTTAGGCTTTCCCACCATTTTCTATTGTTACACTGTTGAAATTTTTTCTGAATTTGTCTCTAACTGACTCTTGTTCTTTGTTTAACAGATACACTATGTCTAGACGCCGTAGAATGGGAAAACGATCATTTATGCCTGGTATGCACAGGCCACACCCCCCACTTGTCTTATATGATGAGAGGTACTTTCGGTCGAAGGCGGATGCTTCACGCTTAGCATGGTTTCGAGCAAAGCGTATCGAAGCAGGCCGTTTTGTCAACTTGGAGCATCTTCACCGCTTCGATGTTGAGGCGGCTTTTGGGATAATAGGTTGGTTACCCCTCTTCCAATATAGAGAGACTACCCGCCCTAGCTTGGTGAAGTTGTTCTTTGCCAACTTGGAGGTAGAAGGTGACTTAAATGATTGGGAGCATGCCAGAGACCTTCGCATCACCAGCTATGTGAAAGGGGTGATGATTTCATTTAACGCAGCCGAACTAGCTGCACTTCTGGAGATTCCTGATGATGGGGAACTCATTTATTGTCCACCCAGAGCCAAAGGATATCTTACGGAGGGCATGAGAGCAGCCATAGCCGAGCAGATCTTATTACCAGGTAGAGTCATGTTGGCTTCTAACCTACGTACTCAGCCTCGCCTTTTCTACTGGATCATTCAGCATAACATTGTTCCCCAGAGTGGACACTATGGAGAGTTATCTCAGTTGACTCAATACCTCACCTACTGTGTGGCTACTCGGCACCGGATTTGTTTGCCTTACTTGCTTATGCGGGTTATGATCTATGCAGCCATGCCTGGTGTGTCGGGCAATCTCCCATATGGTCGGTTGATCACAGCTTTGCTACAGCGTCTGGGTGTGGATATGCAGGGTGAGGTGGCTATGGAGATCACCATGAGTTCTGATATAGATGCCGAGGCCATCTATAAGATGCAGATGGACGACCTAGTGCTTAGTGACGAGGAGTTATAGGCTCGTCCTCTCCTACCTAGGAACCATGCGGCCCTTGCAGTAGCAGCAGCCGCAGCAGCAGCAGAGGTAGTTGAGATGGGAGATGATGGGGGTGTACACATGGAGGACATGCCAGCACCGGCACCCCAACATTCTCCAGTTGCAGGACCCACTAGGCCTTCTCCAGTTGTTGGACCATCTCATCCCCCTTCGGACCTAGTTATGAGCATGCTTATGGAGATCAGAGATACTCAAAGAGGTATCCTAGATACTCAGAGAGAGATGGGTCAGGAGTTGGGACGTCTAGTTCATAGCCTACGGATTACACAGGACCAGGTTCATTGGCTCAGAGAGGTGTACGAGCGGAATTATGATATTGCAGACCCAATACCATCCAGGCCCGCTACACCACCATAGTCAGATGTAGTTTTTATTTGTTTTCATGTGGTTTATTTTGTTACTAGAGTAACTGTCCGACTTGTGGACTGTACTCTGTTGTACACTTGTATATAACAAAAAAAAAATCTTATGAAATGGTTATTTGTTTCTCTTAATACTTCAGTGCTTATATTTATTCTTCCATTAATAGTATATTATGCATCTTTCTTAAGTCTCAAGAAACAAGCAAGCTTATGGTGTGTTCTTATTAAGGCTTTTAATTTTCCTAACTCAGCTCATTGGACACAGTTAGATGCAGAATGATTAGCTGGACAGAGCCTAGGGCTCTGATACCAAGTTGTCACACCCTAATTCTGGCTGAACCAGAAGTGTGAGTGAACCGGTTCTAAACCACGATTCACACCAGGATCTCAATAGCCCGTTTCAACCAATCATTCCCAAGCAGTCTAACATAATCAGAGATTAATACATAGCAACGGAATATAAATAAATGAACTGAGATCGATGTGATAAATTAAAATAATTATTCAACTTATTCCACAATTCATAATTTAAATAATAAAAGTATTATAATGTATTGTTCAAAAATAAAATCCCCTCTAAAGAAAAATACAAAAGGAGCACTCGCATGATGCGTCATGCTCGTCCTCCACTGCCTGGGTATCAATGGCAGCAACTGTACCGTATGCTGGGGCAGTCACGAATTCATCAACTGTGTACCCTGCATCCAAATCTGAAAAGAGGAATATATATATTCAGGTGAGCTCACAACTTAGCTCAGTAAAGTACAAGACCAATGCAACATACAAAATGCATTGGATAACATTACAAATTGGGTCAGGTTTAACTTGTAAATATGATATGGTAAGGTTTGGCGGTCACCTCACCTCCATGCACGAGAGTGTGAGCACACCCAACAGTCAGACACCTACCACACTACTGTTGTTGCCCCACATCACTCACTCCGGTATGGAGATAGGACTCGAGTCTGGTAGGCAGGAAGAACCACAATCCCACGTCCTCCCCCTGATACCCCACACCGTACCAGTACCTAAACCCCTACTGGCAAGGGCTTGCAAATGGATTCCGTTTCTAACCAGTCCTAAATGTCAATACAGTATCAATGGCCTTGCCCCAGCACAGCTCCCTACGACATAGAGATAGGGCTTGAGTCTGGCGGGCAGGAAGAACCACAATCCCATGTCCTCCCCCTGATACCCTATTCGTACCAAGTCTGCTAAGGTAGATGGCAATACGAAAAGGTGTTAGCTGTGGATATATCCAGGGTTCCACTCCCCTTCAGATTCCACACACTAACTAAAACATACACATGCCTAACATCCAACAATCTTAGCATATGAAATGCATGAACAGATAATAGTAACAAAAGAAGTAACTACATGGCATGTGAAATGCATAGACATCAAGCAATCATTGTAAACATAAACTTATACACAAAGGTTTACTGTTCTTTAATTAATTAGGGTTTGGGGTCTTGTCCCTTACCTGACGCGTGATAACAATCCTGCTCTGTGTCACAGGGCTCACTCACGTTGTCTACAGGTCCTACATAATCATATTCAAATGTTAGAATCCATGTATTAAGGTTACAGAGGTCAGAACCAAGTTTGGCCAAGCAAACCAGACTCGGGAGGCATACCGGTCGCAGGTACCGGTCTCAGTATAGTGAGACCGGTATGTGCCACCGGCATGTATACCGGTTGCGGTATATACCGGTTGTACATATGTGAGACCGGTATGTGCCTCCGGTACACATCGCAGGCCCATACCGCTAGATCTTGTGTCCAACCGGTATAATCTGTGGTTTGGATCCGAGAACCCAAACTCGGATTTCCCTTTTCCTTTGGTCATTGGCTCGATTTCTAGGGTTTCTCCTAACCCATTCTAAGATTCAAATACTCTATTGGTCTTTTGATTTCGACTAGAATGCCGTATCAAACCTAGATTAGATCTGAATGAGAAAACTAATGGAAATCCTAGGCTTTTTGGATCGCTGCGCCGCTTCGTGGCTCTGATCCGACATCCAGATATTACTAATAGTATAGAGCACTTACCGGCGGTGTTTGTTTATTGGCGGCGTGCTCCTCCACTGAAGTCTCCTTCCTGGACGGCTTCTTCCTCCTTGCTCTTTCTCAACTCTTCTCTAGACGGCTAGGGTTTTAGAAGGATCAATGGAGTGTGATCATCTCTATAAATAGAAGAGGGCCGTTCTTGGGAAGGTTTTCCATGATTGGAAACTTTCCAAGTTTCCATTCAGAGTGAGGGACCCACTGGAGTCCGTCTCCCGCAGAAAATAAGTATACCGGTCGCACATACCGGTCTGAGTGACTCAGACTGGTATACTCAGACCGGTATACCATACCGATTGCACCATACTGGTCTGACTGACTCAGACCGGTATAGTCAGACCGGTATGAGTTTTTATCAAATTTGAGTGGTTCTTATACCTAAAATTTTACGTGGTTTGTCACCCGGCTTCGCCTTCCGGTTCGACTATGATTGGGACACCTGTCATCATATAAAACCACGGTTTAGACCCGGTTTTAAAACACAGTTCTTACAGAGCAAACTGGTTATCACGCGTCAGGTAAGGGACAAGACCCCAAACCTTAAATAATCAAATAACAGTGAACCGTTGTGATTAATTTGTATCTGTGTTTATTGTCTGGTGTTTGTGCATTTCACATGCCATTTTAGTTGTTTAAATTATTATTATTTGTTCATGCATTTCATATGTTAGGATGTTGGTTGTTTAGGCATGTGGATGTTTTTAGTTAGTGTGTGGAATGTGAAGGAGAGTGGAGCCTTGGATATATCCTCACACTAACATATTTTCATATCACCCTCTACCTTAGTGGACTTAGTGCGAATAGGGTATCAGGGGGAGGACGTGGGATTGTGGTTCAACCTGCCCACCAGACTCGAGCCCTATCTCTATGTCGTAGGGAGCCGTGCTGGGGTAGGGCCATAGATACTATATTGACATATAGGACTGGTTAGAAATGGAACTCACTTGCAAGCCATTGTCAATAGGGGTTTAGGTATTGGTACAGTGTAGGATATCAGGGGGAGGGCACGGTAGTGTGGATTATTGCCTGACCGCCAGACTCTAGCTCTATCTCTATACCAGAGTGAGTGATGTGGGCCAACAGCAGTAGTGTAGATTATTGCCTGACTGTTGGGTGTGCTCACACTCTCGTACATGGAGGTGCGGTGGCTGCCAAACCTTACCATAGCATTTTGTAAGTTATACCTGACCCAAATTGTAATGTTATCTCATGCATTTTGTATGTTGCATTGGTTTTGTACTTACTGAGCTAAGTTGTGAGCTTACCCAAATATATATATTCTTTCTTTTCAGATTTTGATGCAGGGTACACAGTTGATGACTTCATGACTGCCCCAGTGTACGATACAGTCACTGCCATTGACACTCAGGCAGTAGAGGACGAGCATGACGCATCATGCGAGTGCTCATTCTGTGTTTTCCTTTAGAGAGGGTTTATTTTAAAACAATACATTGTAATTTATTATTTAAGTTTGTGAATGATGGAATAATTTGGATAATTATTTTATTTACAATATAGAGCTCAGTTCATTTATCTATTAATTCCGCTGCTATTTATTATTCTCAGATTATGTTAGATTGCTTGGGATGGTTTGTTGACACGGTCTATTGAGATCCTGGTGTGAGCCGTGGTTTGGAGACGGTTCACTCACACTTCTGGTTCAGTCGGAATTGGGGTGTGACAGTAAGGGCCAATTCTATCGGCAAAGCCTCAAGTAAGAAGTTTATCCTCAACACTTTCGGCTGCCCCAACAGCATTGAAGCTTGGAGGGTGGATTTATCGACAAAAGCTGAAAAATGAATTTAGCTCTAGCACCAACGACTCCATCGAAGGCCCTAAAGCTCGGAGGATCGATGGCATATTAGGAAGCCAACGGCATACAGTGACAAAATATAGACGATTTTTCCAAAAATACTAACCAGTACAATATGAAACAGGTATGTCTATTAGTGAATCAAATATAAACAGGTCAATGACACTACAAAAAAAGAAAAAGAAAATAATTTATTTTCCTCGATGGGGATTACATAGTCTTCAACCCGAAGCATCGGTTTCGGACGAGAGAATGCCATGAGGCGGAGAATGAGAAGCAAGGACCACTTCAGCTTGACCTTCAGCAGGAACAACATCTGTTCCACCTTCAGTTTGACTGTCATGGCTCCAAGCCAAATCCTCAGGAATAGGAAAAACCCCATCGACTAATGACTCAGCACTCTACAAGAGGAACGATGACTTTACGAGTTCGGAGGGAGAAACTTCACTTGAAATCGAAGGTACAATTTTTGGGGCCACAACAGGAGTATCGGAGGGGAGTTGAACATCCTCTCAAACTTCAAGAGGACCAGCGGGAGGACCTTCAGCCAATAGTGTAAAAGTTAAAAGGCTTGGGCGGCAGCCTACTGTACCTCGAGTTGTCATGTGACAACAACAACCTGCTCTATCATTGGGCAGCGAGTAAGGTCGAGAGACAAATCAATGACAAGTACCTCATGGCGACATCGCGTGATGGCCTGACGGACAAACTCTCAGGAGAAGACCAAACAAAATTTGGAGTGTCAGCAATGTTTCTTTCCTTAAGATCAGTTTCATCCCTCCGAAGAGCACGGATCTTGGTAGCCATACTGCCCTAATCTGCCTCAGCCTTTCGGAGATTCTCCATAGACTCTTGAAGGGCTGTTCTAGAAAGCTCCAACTTCTTTTTGCAGGCCCCCAACTTGATCTCGGCATTCTGGCAAATTCAATCTGCCCCCCTGTGATGCTTTTCAAGTGTGGTCAGCTCGATGGTCCAACTATCAGCAATTCCCCTAGTAACGAGAAGATCATTATGAAACTTGTTCTTGGTCTTCTCTACCTTCTCAACACTAGTCACAACTCCTCCACCTCCTTGGCCCACTATCCCTTAGCTTCTTCTAAGGCCTCAGTCACAGAGCTTTGCTCTTTCTCGGCCTCCACGATCTTGGTGCACAGCTGCTCAGCCCTGGCCAGAGTGTCAAATACCGACTGGCTCTGCCCAGCGAGTGACCTTTTGAGCTCAGCATTGTGCTCCACAACAGTTTTGTAAGAATTCCTAGGGCTACCACCCATCTTCTTTACCACCATAGCGGAGAAGAAAGAACTCAACAAAAAAACAGATGGTCAAGAATGCAAATAGAGAAATAACAAAAATACTCACCACCATACTATACATATGCATCTGCTCCATGAAGACATCGTCTGACATGTCCCTTATTGCTTGGACGTTCCTCAGCAAAATAGACTTGGAAGAAAACTTCGAAACCAGTGAAGGATTTGCCAGCACCAAGTCATCTACGAACAATTTCCACTCAAGAGTAAATTTGGCAAAGGGCCGGTCCACCTTGACCCCTTTATTTTTGGTTAATCGGAGGGCCCTTGCCGACTTGGTCTCCATGGAAACCTCCACTTCAGTAGAAGCTTGGGCTGCTATGGCTGCGGCCTTCCTGGGCCGCTTCTTCAACTTCAGCCGAGACATTGTTAGCCGTTGTTGACTCTCCTGAAGGGGCGCCTTCCCCCATGGTGTCCGCAATAGTGGCATCCAATTCCCAACCTTTTTAAGAGCACTTGTTACCACTACTTCCTTGTCTTCCTTTGCAGACAAGACCTTCTCTTGTGGCCTTTCTTCCCCAACCTTTTGTGCCTGCCACTCTCTAACTCGAGCTTTGGAGAGGAAACATTTGAGTTGTCCAATGGGGAAATCACCTGTAAGACCCGCACTCCGTGAACCCGGTCTAAACCTTGATTTCATGTCGTAACAGGTCTTTCAATCATCACCGAGCCAGACGGGACGAGCGGATGACAAACAGGTACGAAATTGGATCAAAGATGGTCAAATAATCAATATTTTATGTTGACCGGTCGATGATACCGGTCTTGGTACCAGTCGACCAGTCAGCTCTGCGCAGCTGACTACGGAGATCCAGAAATTGATCTCTGCGGGTCCCACTTTCCTAAACCCTAATACTTGGACCTTCCTAATCCTAATAGGGTTACTAAACCCTAATCCTAGCCTCTTAAACCTCCTCAAATCCTTTTCATTATCTCTCACAAACCCTAGAGAAGAGAAGGAGGTTGGAAAGGAGAAGAAGCTAGGAAGAAGAAGGAAGTGCTGCCATTGCCGTTCGACGACGCTCACTTTACGCCAGTCGACGGTAAGTGTTTTAATCATTCTTATTACTCTATGACTCTAGGATAGTTGTATGGGTGGATCAATACCATGCAAAGTAGGTATTGATCTAAAACCCTAATTGGCCATTAAACCCTAAGTTGTCGTCAAACCCTAGATTCGAGTTCTAGGATGATTATCATCGAAACTAGACTGGAATGAGTTGGAGATAGCTCTAACTCAAAGCTCAGACTTAGAATGGATAAGAAAAACCCTAGAAATCCATGAAGAATGATCGACGGCAGTCGAAAAACCCAAAGTATGGTCTTTCGGAGACATACTGGTCGACTATACCGGTTGCACCCTATGTGACCGGTATGTTGCCACCGGTACCTTTTGGAGGGCTGGTCTGTGGGACCGGCTGACCATACCGGTCGCCAGTTTTCCCCACAGAGCTGCGACCGGTACATGCCACCGATCAGCTCTGTGAGTGTTTTTTTGTAACCTCGTTGGTTTTCCGACCAATGTATGCCCTAAAGAAACTATTCTAATTGAACCCTAATATTATGTAGGACTTTGTGATAGCACGTTTGGATCTTGCGACGTGGATCAAGCTATCAAACGAGCGTCAGGTAAGGGAATCTGACCTAAACCCTAATAATTAATGGACAGTAAATTATTGTTAATAACTTGAATATATATGACGTGATGTTTGTGCATATTCACATGCCATCCTTTACTTTCCGTTATTATTATTGTTCATGCATGATAGGATGTGATTGTTAGGCATGTGATTGTTTTCGTTGGTGTGTAGAGTGGGCATGGAGCCTGGGATCATTCCTCACACTGACAATTTTTGTAGTATTCTATCTTAACATGCTTGGTACGGATGGGGCATCAGGGGAAGGTCGTGGTATGGTGGTCTCTGATGTTGATGTTGGTCTGGCCATGGTTATGTGGCACTGTGGTCTCCGAGGTCGATGCTGGCTTATCCACGATGCTTTAGCTTTATCTCTATGTCGTAGGGAGTTATGTTGGGATAGGGTCTACCGGCGTATTGTTCTATCCTAGTAGGTTAGTTGCGGATAGGGTATCAGGGGAGGTACGGGGATGTCTTAGCTCTATCTCTATGCCGTAGACGGCTGTGCTGGGATAGAGCATACATTGATGACATATAGGATTGGTTAGTTGCGAGCCCAGTTTGCAAGCCCTGGCTAGTAGGGGCTTAGGTACTGGTATGGGTAGAGCATCAGGGGAGGTACGGGGATATCTTAGCTCTATTTCTATTCCATGATGGGTGCATGTGGTCCGATGGGGGTGTGATTCATGCTGTGCCACACACTCGTGTATAGAGGTGCGGGGGCCACCAAACCTTTCTATAGCACATTGTAAACTTGAACCAGACCACAGCATAAAATGATTGTTACTCATGCATAATATTGTGAAACTGTCTGATTGTCTTACTGAGCTAAGTTGTGAGCTCACCCTTTGTATATACATTATTTTTAGATGTTGATGCAGGTTATACGGTGGATGACTATATGAACGCTCCGGCGTATGGTGATGTTGCTGCTCTGGGTGTGCAGGCAGGAGAGGACGAGCATGACGTTTCATGCGAGTGCCCTTACTGCGTGTACCTTTGATTTGACTTTTATTATTTTCAGTTATTTTCAGTTGGATTGAATGGATGTAAGGATATTATATTTTATGTTTAGATTTGAATAATTGGATATTTTATTTAAATTTATCAATAGATTCTCAGTTCATTTATTTAAAGACTTCCGCTGTACTATTTATATTCTGATTGTGGTTTTGTGCAATGGTTTGTATGAGTGGACATGATCTATTGGAGATCCTGGTGTGAATCGTTGGTTCAATGACTATTTACTAACACCATTCTGGCTGGTTCAGAATTGGGGTGTGACATCACCATCATGATTTCCAGCAGGTCTTTTTCGCAAGCCTTGAGATCGTTCAAGACTTGAACTTTTATATGATTGGCCTTTCTCCTGGCGAACGGTTGGGGTTGGAGCAGCAGTTAAAATAAAATCACCTGCTAAAGGAGAAGCCTAAGGGACAGCTAAAGTTACCGATGTAAGCACCCCATTTTTTTCATCCCCAACCAAACAGAGTCCTAGTGTATAGACAGCAAGACAGGGGAGTGTGTGACACATTCGGAAAGGTTGCTGGTCCCAATTCAAGGTCTGGATTCTTTTGATGCCTTCGAGGCTGATTTTGGTAGGTCCCAAAGCAAGATCATGGGCTATGACCTACATGGATGCATAGGTCATGGAATTATCTTCGAAATGAGACCAGAATCACTCAATTCTGATGTCAGACGGAAAAGAGATCATGATTTTAGTTGATTTGAAAGTACAGAGGGCTTTCGTGCAAATTATCACGAGTTAAAGACTTTTGGGCGAATTATCATAAACTTGATTGATTGGACTTCATTCGGCCATATCTTGATCATCCAAAGTCCAAATCGGGTGATTCAAGTGCCAGTGTACTCCATTGTCAGTCCTCTTCAAAGTGAACATACAGAATTTTGGGCAGAAACCACCAAAGAGTCCCATACAAAGTTTTCAGTTGAATTGTCGACGAAGCTTAGATCCTTCATAATTTTATTATTCAACGTCCAAATTCGATGATTCAAGCTCCAGTATTCTTCATTTTTAGTATTCTTCAAAGTGGGTGTGAAAAATTTGGGACAGAGGTTGCCTAAAGGTCCCATGCAGAGTTGGCAGCCGAATTATTGCATGTTGGGCTGTTTAAACTTCAAAAATTCACAATTTGATCATCTCACATCCAAATCAAGTGATTCAAGTCCCAGTATGTTACATTTTTGATACTCTTCAAAGTGGACGTAGAAAATCTAGGATAGAGGTCGTCGAAAGATTCCATGCAAAGGTGAGCCAAAATTGCTAATAAGACAACAGATAAGAGAGAGAGAGAGAAGCCAGTCTAACCTAGTCCAGTCTGACCCGGTTCAACCTCAGTTAGTCCAACCCAATCAACCTCGACCAGTTTTGCTTGACCTAGCCTAGATCGGTCTGGACCAATTCAGTCCATGTGCATTGTATCTTTTGTATATACTTTGTAATATACGTATATATATATATATATATATATGGGAATCCGGGTCGGTTTTTTTTTTTTGATGGGTTCCAACAAGAGAGAGATGAGAGAAAGAGAGAGCAAGTAAGTGAGAAAGAGTGAGAAAGAGAGAGAAAGTGAGAGAGAGTGGGGAATAGAGAGAACAAAGAGAGACGAAGAGAGAGAGAGTGATAAAGAGAAAGAATGAGAGAGAGAGAGAGAGAGAGGGAATGAGAGAGAGAAAGAAGCGAGAGACATGGGGAGAGAGAGAAGACCACTGCCACCTCCACCTTACCTCCCCAAACTTCGGCCGAACTACCTTACCTCCCCAAACTTCGGCCGAACTATTCCCCCGATATCCCTCCACCTTAACCAACATGAAATTCCTCCGCTAATCCCTGCTCCCATCTGCCCAAATCCCTCTACTAGCCGTTTCTCTCACCTGCTCCCATATGATTCCCCAAATCCGTCCACCGGCTACCAAGCAGCAAGAGCACCACCACCTCACCTGTTTAATCAGACCTACCCAACCGCTTCTCTCTCACCTACTCCCACCTATCCCCTAAAATCCCTCCACCGACTTGAAAATCTTCTGCGGACCAACGACCCACCTGATCAAATGCCCATCCCCAAATCGTCAAACCACACCTCACCCTACTGCCCAACTGCTCCTCTAATCGACACCTCACCATTGCCCATCCCTGTTGCAACTGATAACTTCCAGCCATGTATCATGAACCTAACCCCAAAACACTGCACAAACCTGGCTGCCATCTCCATCTTGTCCTTCTCCCATACCCAGCCGTAAGCACTAGCTACCAGCCCCATTAGACACCTATCAAACCACTATGCTGCCACATCACAACTCACTCCCTTGAGCCACGAAACCAACCAGCACCACTACCTACTCCTTACAACCTACTTCCTCACCCGCCCATCTCTTGAGCCCTCCTCCACTGACCTGCAACACTCCACCTCCCATAATTTGTACAGAGCACCACCACCGTGTAGGCACCAGCAATCTCCATCAAGTCCCTCAATAGTCGACACCTCACAGCAACACCTCACAGCAGCCATCCCTCATAACTTCAGTCACCATCATTGAGCTCCACTCCACCTCTCTTCATCCAACCTCCTGCTTCTATAAATACCCCACCGATGCTCACAAGGAGAAAGTTTTTTTTGGAGGGGAAGGCCGACCTTTTTATTTCCTTTCGAAATCCCCATTGCCCCCATCACCTGCAGCAGCCATCCCAACACCTGTTCGCAACTCGCGTCCAGTAGCCATCCCACACCTGTCCGCAACTCGCGCCCAACAGCCATCCCTACACCTATCCTCAACTCGTGCCCAGCAGCCATCCCACACCTGTCTGTAACTCGTGCCCAATAGCCATCCCACACTTATCCGCAACTCGCACCCAGCAACCGTCCCACACCTGTCCACAACTTGCACCCAACAACCATCCCACACCTGTCCACAACTCGCCCTTAGCAGCAGAGCACGACCATCCCTCATAATTGTCCGCAACTCGCACCCAGTGACCAGCAGCCCCCTGCCCATCTCTCCCAACTCGCACCCAGCAACCATCCCATACATGTCCGCAACTCGCACCCAGCTACCGAGCATGACCATCCCTCATAACTGTCCACAACTTGCACCGAGCAGCCATCCCACACCTGTCCGTAACTCACACTCAGCTACCGAGCACGACCATCCCTCATAATTGTCCGCAACTCTCATCCAGCAACCATCCCACACCTGTCCGCAACTCGCACCCAACTGCCGAGCATGAGCATCCCTCATAACTATCCGCAACTTGCACCCAGTGACCATCCTTACATCTGTCCGCAACTTGCACCCAGCAGCCTAGCAAGACCATCCCCGCGAGATCCTGCGAGGACCTTGATCATCAACCCAAGGATCCTCACGACAACCTGCGACGATCATCATCGTCGATCCTCGTGACATCCTGTTGTTCAATCTCGTCGACGCACATCAGGTTGGTTTCTTTTTCAGTTTACCATACTTGTATGTCGTATTGTGGTTGTTTGTCTCATTTTATTATTATATCTTTGCATACATGATGATTCTTTGATCATATGCGTTGGCTTCCACATGTGCATGTTGGGTTTTGACTCAGCCTTTCTTGTTATGAATGTAAAGAAATGAAATATGGCCGTTGATCTTGCATTTTTAGGTGATGAAATTGATCCGATGTGCTTGAAAATTTTAATGTGATTGGTCCGACCATATGATTAGAATTTTAATGTGGGTGATCCAACCACATGATCTGAATTTTATGAGAACTGATCATGACCATATGATTGGAATTTTCATGAGTTGATCATGGTCTTTAATTTGAAACTTTGATGTGATTTTAAGTAATTGGAACCATTGGATTGTCTTGATAAGTTACTTTATCGAATATGAATGGTTGGAATATCATGATGAGCGATCTAAACCATTGGATTATCTTTGGAAGTGATTTAATCAATATGAATGGTTGGATTATCATGATGAGCGATCTAAACCATTGGATTATCTTTAGAAGTGATGTTAATCAATATGAATGGCTGGATTATCATGATGAGCGATCTAAACCATTGGATTATCTTTAGAAGTGATTTTTATCAAATCTGAGTGGTTAGATTATCATGATGAGTGATCTGGGCCACTAGATTATCTTTGGGAATGGTTTAAATGAATCTGAACGGTTGGATTATGATCTTGAGGGATTTAAACTGTCGGATTTTATTGTGAGTGATTTTGAGTGATTTGAACCATTGGATCTTGATCATGGATGTTTTTTATCGAATCTGAGCTGTTGGACTATCATGATGACTAATCTGAACAGCTAGATCATCCTTTTGTGAGATCTAAGCCATTGATCCTAATTTTTTTATGAGATATGAATCATTGATCATGATTATAACTTGATGTGAGATCTGAGTCGTTGATCTTGGTTATTTTGATGAAATCTAAGTATTGATCATGATTATCAATGTTTTGAAGAGATCTAACCGTTAAATTGAGGATCTGATAATTGTCTACATTGTTATATTTATGCATCTACCATGTTCACTTGATGACACTATCATATTGTGCATGCCATGTAAGGGTGTCAAAACTAGGCCCGGCCCGGTAGCACGAACCGAGCCAGCCCGATATAACCCGAACCCAGTCTGGATCGAGCCTTAATGGACAGATTTTGGTCTGAGCTTGTAAAGCCCGACACCGTTTCAGCCCAAACCGAAACCAAACCAGACCAGTCCGTTAAGAAGCCCGAATTAGCCCAAACCGATAAAAGCCAACCCGAACACCGGTAAGGTCCGTTCGGGCCCAATTTCTTAATTTTAATGGTTTTAAATTTTAATAGATTGTGTTACACTATTAGAGTTCACTTCATGGTCTAGAAAATTATGTGAATCTATAGTTGAAAAGATTATGTTAATTGTTATAGTTTATTAAATTACATACATATAGAAGGAATAATGCTAATTTTATAGATAGAAATAATAAAATAGACTATATAGTTTACATATAAAAGGGGCCCGATAAACCCGATAAGCCCGATCCGGACCAAACCAATCCGAAATCACCTCAATAAATCCAACCCGATAACAAACCGACTCCGGACCAGCCCGTTAGTTATTGTGTCCAGCGCAGCCCACCCTAGCCCGAACTCTTAATGGACATGTTTTGGGCTGGGCTTATAAAACCCAACACCGGTTCAGCCCGGACCAAAATTGGCCCAGACCGGCCCGTTGACACCCTTAATGCCATGTGTAGAATGCTTGCACTGTTAGTTTTATGCACATTATCATGTTTGCTATGCTTGCTAATGCCATCCTTGAATGATATCTATTGCTTTGGCAATAATTTACTTTTCTACTATACCTAGTCAAACTACCATGCATATACACTGCTAGAGGACATTTCTAGGTGGGGGGATGTGCATTTAGGCACCCACATTCATGGGGTGGTAAAAGTAAAAATGATAAAAAAAAGAAATCTTTAACCGAGAATCATAAAGCCAAACCCAAGAATTCCAAAATTAGTGTTTTCGGTTCAAGGGTAGCTTTTGGACAATCTCTGCCCCTTAGTTCATCTCCCTTAAGGTGCAGAAACCTAGATAGGTGTGATTTGAATCCACCTGTTAGATCTCTTAAGATTATCTCTTGGTCCTACAGGACTATGTCGGTCCTATGTGACATCACCCTATTGGACTATGTCGGTCCTATGCAACATCACCCTATTGGACTATGTCGGTCCTATGCGACATCATCCTATTGGACTGTGTCGGTCCCATGCGACATCACCATATTGGACTATGTCGGTCCTATGCGACATCACCTTTTTTGGACTGTGTCGGTCCTATGCGACATCACCCTATTGGACTGTGTCGGTCCTATGCGACATCACCTTTTTTGGACTGTGTCGGTCCTATGCAACATCACCCTATTTGGACTGTGTTGGTCCTATGCGACATCACCCTATTGGACTATGTCCATCCTATGCGACATCACCTTATTGGACTGTGTCGGTCCTATGCAACAACACCCTATTTGGACTGTGTCGGTCCTATGCGACATCACCTATTGGACAGTGTCGGTCCTATGCGACATCACCCTATTGGACTGTGTCGGTCCTATGCGACATCATTTTTTTGGATTGTGTCGGTCCTATGCGACATAACCCTTTTGGACTCTGTTGGTTTTATTCGACATCTTCCTTTTCAGACTGAGCCGGTCTTATGCGGTATCATCAAATCACAATTACGAACTACGTTGTACCTGATTTCCAGGACCTCTGGAATACGTAGGCAATTTGGAAGACTCTCCAAGTACGGTACTCTTAGTCCATAAGGACTATCCAGATTCAATTTCAACCTTTCATCAAGCATAAATCTCAACTTGAACAATTGAATCTAATGAAGCTCAAGCATAAATCACATCCATAAGTTTTAATAATAATCTGTTACGAACTACGTTTAGGATTTGATTTCCAAGATTAAATACGTAGGCAATTTGAGATGTTTCGAACATCTTAGATTCATTCCATCACAGAACCATCTTCGGTTCGATTCACTGTATATTATTTTGTTTGTTTTCTTACTTTGAGAACAAGTTTGGCTGAACTTAGGCTAGAAGAACTTAGCAAATTGGCATAGGATTCCCCATGAGCCCTAGTCATCATCTTTTGACCATGAACAGTCAGAACCATAGAGTGTAAGGAAAGTAGAATCATATAGGAGGCCAATTTTTGGATCGGGTAGTTTTTTATGCCTAACACCTTCCCAAGCTGTACCTTGAATGCTTATTTGTCACACCCCAATTCTGATCCAACCAGAATGGTGTGAGTGAACCGTCATTGAACCAACGGTTCACACCAGGATCTCGAATAGGCCGTGTCCACCCATACAAACCATTACACATAACCACAATCGAATATAAATATACAGATGGAAGACTTTAAATAGAATGAACTCGAGTATCTATTGATAATTTAAATAAATATCCTATTATCCAAATTCAAACACATAAAATAAATATCTTTTACATCCCTTTAATATCAAACGAAAATAACTGAAACAACTAAATAAAAATCCATCACAAGTACACACAGAAAGGGCACTCGCATGAAGCATCATGCTCGTCCTCCCCTACTTGTACATCCAAAGTAGCCACGCCACAGTACGCCGGAGCGTTCACATAGTCGTCCACAGTGTAACCTGCATCAACATCTAAAAACATGTATATATACAAGGGGTGAGCTCACAACACAGCTCAGTAAGACAATCATGGATCACACCCCCATTGGCCCACATGCACCCACCATGGAATAGAGATAGAGCTAAGATACCCACGTATCTCCCTTGATACTCTACCCATACCAGTACCTAAGCCCTTACTGGCCAGGGCTCGCAAACTGGGCTCGCAACTAACCAATCCTATATGTCATCAATGTATGCTCTATCCCAGCATAGCCGTCTACGACATAGAGATAGAGCTAAGGCATTCCCGCACCTTCCCTGATGCCCTATCCACAACTAACCCACTAGGATAGAAACAATACACAGGTAGACCCCATCCCAACATAACTCCCTACGGCATAGAGATAGAGCTAAAGCATCGTGGACAAGCCAGCGTCGACTCGGAATCCTCAGTACCACATAACAATGGCCGGGACAACATCAATATCGGAGACCACCGTACCACGACCTTCTCCTGATACCCCACCCGTACCAAGCATGTTAAGACAGAATACTACAAAAGGTGCTAATGTGAAGAGCGATCCCAGGCCCATGCCCCACTCCACACACTAACGAAAACAAACACTTGCCTAACAATCACATCCTATCAATGCATGAACAGTAATAATAACTGAAAGTAAAGGATGGCATGTGAATATGCACAAACATCACATCATATTTATTCAAATGATTAACAAAGATTTACTGTCCATTAATCATTAAGTTTATGTCAGATTCCCTTACCTGACGCTCGTTCGATAGCTTGCTCCACGTCGCAAGATCCAAACGATATGTCACAAAATCCTACAATATTATTAGGGTTTCATTAGAATATTTTTCTTAGGGTTTCATGTTGGTCGGACACCAACAAAGATCACAAAATACCCTCACAGAGCTGACCGGTGGCATGTACCGGTCGCAGCTCTGTGGGAAAGACTGGCGACTGGTATGGTCAGCCGGTCCCCACTGATAACCTCCCGAGAGGTAGCAGTCGCAACATACCGGTCGCACTATGTGCAACCGGTATAGTCGACCGGTATGTCTCCGAAAGACCATACATGGGTTTTTCGACTGTCGTCGATCATCCTCCATGGATTTTCAGGGTTTCTCCTATCCATTCTAAGTCTATGCTTTGAGTTAGAGTTATCCCCAACTCATTCAAGTCTCGTTTCAATGAATATCATCTTGAAACTCGAATCTAGGGTTTGACGGCAACTTAGGGTTCGTTGGCCAATTTAGGGTTTTAGAACAATACATACTTCGCATGGTATTGATCCACCCACACAACTAACATAGGATAAGAAGATGGATTCAAGCACTTACCGTTGACTGGCGTAATGAGAGCGTCGTCGAACAGTAATGGCGGCACCTCCTTCTTCTTCCTAGCCCCTTCTCCTTTCCAACCTCTTTCTCTTCTTTAGGGTTTGTGAGAGACAATGGAAAGGATTTGAGGAGGTTTAAGGGTGTATTTATAGGCTAGAAATAGGGTTTAGTAACCCTACTAGGATTAGGAAACTTCTAGGATTCGAAATCAGGAAAGCGGGACCCACAGAGACCAATTTCCAGATTCCCGTACATAGCTGCGCAGGCCATATCGGTCGACCGGTACCAAGACCGGTACCATCGACCGGTATACCTAAAATCAGATATAATTGGTCGACTTCGGTCTGATTTTGTACCTGTTTGTTATCCGCTTGCCCCGTCTGGCCCGGTGATGATCGGAAGACTGTCATGACACAAAACCAAGGTTTAGACCGGGTTTTCGTCTGTGCGGGTCTTACAACTCCACCACCCGTAAAAGAAATTTCGTCCCAAAATTTGCATGTAGGTTCTACAACTCCCCCACCCTTAAAAGAAATTTCGGCCTCGAAATTTGAACGTACCTTGATCGTCAAAAAGGTTAGGGTACTCCTTCCTCATCGCGCTCTCTTCTTCCCAAGTAATTTCCTCCACATTTTGGCTTCTCCAATGCACCTTCACATAGTGGATATCCTTGGTTCGAAGTTGCTGAACTTTTCAGCTTGAGAGCATTACAGACACCACTCGAAAGTTAAGTCTTCGGCCAAGTCCGGGGATCAGCGGTCAAGATGTGCGATGGATCTCGACATACTTCTTCGAAAATGATACATGGAACACATTATGAACACTGGACATAGATGCTGGTAGAGCCAATTGATATGCTACATTACCACGTCGATTCAATATCTCATATGGTCCCACATACCTGGGGCATAGCTTCCCCTTCTTACCAAACCGTTTCAGACCTCGCACCGGTGATACCTTCAAGAACACTTTGTCACCCACTGCAAACTCCAGATCTCGACGTCAATTATCCGCATAGTGCTTCTGTCGGACTTGAGCCGTCTTTACTCTCTCCTTGATCTGATCAATCACTCGGCAAGTTTCTTCAACAAACTCCGGTCTTACAATTCTTCTTTCCCCCACTTCGTCCATAACAGAGGTGTACAACACTTCTTTCCATAGAGTGCTTCATATGGGGCCATCTGAATTGTAGCCTGATAACTGTTGTTGTAAGCGAACTCGATAAGTGATAGCTTCTCATCCCAAGCTCCTTTGAAATCTAATGCACAAGCTCGGAGCATATCTTCCAAAATTTGAATAGTTCGCTCTGACTGTCCGTCCATCTAAGGGTGAAAAGCTTTACTGAACTTCAACTTGGTTCCCATAGCTTTCTGTAATCCTTCCCAGAACTTTGATGTAAAACGGGGATCTCTGTTAGATACTATACTTTCTGGAACGCCATGAAGTCTGACTATATTATCTACATATAACTTGGCCAGTTTCTCCATGGTATACTGAGGTCTGACCGCAATAAATCGAGCTGTCTTGGTGAGTCGATCTACTATAACCCAAACTGCATCCACTGACCTTGGTGTCAAAGGTAGGCCAGTGACGAAATCAATGGTGATACCATCCCACTTCCACACAGGTTTCGGTAACGGCTATAGTAAACCTGCGGGTCTTTGCCTTTCCGCTTGCACTTGTTGACAATTCAGACATTGAAACACGAAACGAGCTATATCTGATTTCATACCCCTCCACCAATATAGTCTTCTCAAGTCATGGTACATTTTGGTACTTCCTGGATGTACCGAATATGGAGTGTAATGAGCTTCAGTCATAACTCGGTCTCTGACATCGCAGTCTTCGCTCTCAGGTATACATAACCGTCCACGAGACTTGAGTACCTTGTCTGAATCCAAGGTAAAGTCAGGATTGCACGTACCCTTCTCTAAGTCTTCTTGCACTGTCTTGAGATATGGATCCTATAGGATTGCTGCCTTGACTTCATCAACTAGATCCGGTGAGATCTTCAAAGCTGCGAACATCATAGTGAACTTATGAATCAAGCCTTGCTCAACTGGATCTTCTGCAGTCTCTATAATATACTCTTCATCACCTTCGATTGAACTTGAAGCTGCGGCACATAATGCAGCATTTGTACTTGGTCCAGCCTCAGGTTTCGATGCCCACTTTCTGCTTAAGGCGTCAGCCACCACATTTGCTTTACCCGGATGGTACTGGATGTCGCAATCATAATCTTTCAAAAATTCCAGCCATCTCCTCTGTCTCATATTCAGATCCTTCTGAGTGAAAAGATAAGTTAAGCTCTTGTGATCTGACTTGATCTGAAACTTCTTACCGTACAAGTAATGTCTCCAAGTCTTGATTGCATGAATAACCGCTGCTAGCTCCAAGTCATGCGTAGGATAGTTCTTCTCATGCTCTTTTAACTGTCTTGATGCGTAAGTAATCACCTGTTCTCCTTGCATCAATACACACCCAATACCCAACCCTGAAGCATCCGTATATAAAGTAAACGGAATGCTTGGTTCCGGGATGGTCAAGATAGGTGCAGAGACAAGTCTTGACTTCAAGGTCTGAAAGCACTTCTCGCACTCATCTGTCCATATAAATTTCTCTCCCTTCTTGGTCAATCTGGTGAGTGGAACAGCGATCCTGGAGTAATCTTCCACGAATTTTCTATAATAACCAGCCAACCCAAGGAAACTACGAATCTCCGCAATAGATTTTGGTGCTTCCCATCCTACTATAGCAGCTATCTTGCTTGGATCAACCTTGATACCGTCTTCAGATACAACATGGCCCAAGAAAGCCACTTCCTTCAGCCAAAACTCGCACTTCTTGAATTTTGCATAAAGCTTCACCTGTCTCAGTCGTTGTAGGGCTGCCCTCAAATGCGTTGTATGAGTCTCCATGTCCTTAGAGTAAATCAATATGTCATCGATGAATACGATGACCGAAGTGTCCAACATATCATGAAACACTCGGTTCATCAGTTCCATAAACGACGCTGGAGCATTGGTCAACCCGAAAGACATAACTAGAAACTCATAATGCCCATACCTCGTCCCGAAAGCAGTCTTCGGAATATCTCCGGCCTTGATCTTCAATTGGTGATACCCTGATCGGAGATCAATCTTCGAGAAAACCTTTGCACCCTGTAGCTAGTCAAACAAATCATCGATCCTAGGCAAAGGATACCGATTCTTGATCGTCAACTTGTTCAGCTCACGGTAGTCAATGCATAGCCGTACACTTCCATCCTTCTTTTTGACGAATAATACAGGTGCTCCCCAAGGCGACATACTAGGTCGTATGAAGCCCTTATCCAACAATTCTTTTAATTGGGTCTTCAACTCCTTTAACTCGGTCAGGGCCATCCTGTAGGGTGCTTTAGACACCGGCGCCGAACCTGGCATTAGGTCTATCACAAATTTTGTAGCCCTGTCTGGTGGTAAACCTGGAAGCTCCTCTGGAAACACATCTGGGAACTCCCGAACCACATCTATATCTTCCATCTTGAGTGACTCTGTCGTGAGATCGACTACAGATACTAGATAACCCACTCCCCCTTTCTCCAAGCATCTCTTAGTTTTAGGGCGGAGAGGATCAGCTTCCGCTTCCTAGATAGCTTGGCCCCAGCGAAGCTATACTCCCTTCCATCTTTGTCAGTAAGCACAAGCTTCCTTTCACCACATAAAAGGACGGCCGAATGATGGCCTAGCCAATCCATTCCCAGTATGACATCAAAGTCTGCCATCTCAAGTAGTACTAGGCTTGCTTCTAAGTCTCGGCCCTCAATACATACAAGACATGGTCCATAATATTTGGTCGAGCCACTTCGACTCCTAGTGGAGAGCGAACTATCAAGCTTGGGTTCAAATGCTTGATTGGTAACTCCATTCGCTTCCCAAAAGAAATAGAAACAAAGGAGTGCGTGGCCCCGCAGTCAAACAATACTCAAGGGTATACCAACTACATTTACATTTCCGGAATTTATTGCCCCCTTAGATCTACATGCTCATGCAAACTGAAAGAATAAACCAAATAGTAAGGGATAGAGTCGTACCGGTTACCACATCGGTGATGCGGCTGCCTCTTCGAGTGACCGTATACACTTTTCCTTGCTGGGGAGGTTGCTTTTTAGGTAGAGTGCAGTTACTTGCGACATGTCCCACGCAACGACGATTATAACATTTGATATTTGGGTTGTGTCCAAGTGAACCGTGGCATAGGTGGTGCCGGGTTGTTTCTCGCAGTGCTGTAGCGGTTTGTGCCCCTAGTGGGCGGAATGGTCTAGTATTACCGCCACCCGAGCTCTCACTAGCAGATCTCTTCACTCCCCTGTTCTGAGCAAAGAAGCTGTCCCTCTGACTGGACTCTATTACCCTCAACCTGCACAGCCTCGTTGTAGATCTTCTTGTCCAGACCCAAAAGGTGTTCTCTGATGCTTCCACATAGTCCCATGGTGAACCTACGTGTCTTGGTTTCCTCCTCTTGCATACTGGCCGGTGCGAAGAAAAATAGCTCTTCGTACCTCTCGCGATAAGCATCTACTGGTCGACCGAGACTGGCTGCAGATTGAGAAACTCTCTTTCCATTTGATCCTTGAAACTCTTTGGAAAATACTTGTCGAAGAAAGCAGTTTTAAACACTTCCCAATCAACCAGTGTGTACTTAGTCTCCAGATATGCCCGTATAGAATTCCACCAAGCATTTGCATCTTCCTTCAACATATGAGTGGCAAACAGAACCTTTTCCTCCTCAGTACAAGTCATCAATCGGAAGTTCTTTTCCATCTCAAGAACCCACCGTGCTGGCCACAATGGTTTCCGGCCTGCCCCCCGTGAACGATGAAGGTTTCAACTTCAAGAATCTGTCCACTGACCTGCTTAGATCATACTGTCCCTGCGTGTCTGCTCCGTACCATGGTGGTGGATACGGATAAGCTCTCGGGTACGCAGAAGGCGACGGAAACCGATGCGGTGGTGGTACGTTCTGTGCTTGGCCCCTCGGCCTTGGGCTACTCTGCATCGGTTGGTTAGTATTAATTCCTCCTGACTCGGGCGTATTTCCAGTGGGAACCGAACCCGTTGGCCCGAGCATCTTCGCACCTCGCTCGTAAATTCCTTTTGTTGAGCCTTGCATCTGATAGACCAAGTTTGTAACAATGGTCTCAGAATTCCGGTGAGGTGGGCCAGGTAAATTTGTCGGCACTTCTGGGACCTGTTCCTCCTCCACTTCAGGACTTGGTTCTCTAACCTGGTCTTGTTCAACTTGTTCTTCTTCTAGGCGCATCCTGGCCTGATGACGCTTTCGCCCCCTTCGACCGTTCCCGCCTACCATCTCAGACTATTTATTTGGATCTGAGAAGAGGACATAACACGTGAGAACATCAATAATAGTAGTGTTAGTCTTGAATAATGCAAGGGAAAATAATCGAGAAGTAACATTTCAATTTACACAATTTTAGAAATTTTAAATTTAATTTTTCTGGCTCTTTGGTGCGTACCGGTCGCAACATACCGGTCGCACCCCTGTGGAATATGCTGCGGCCGGTATAGTCGACCGGTCAGAATTAAAATTCTGACCGAGACATAGCGGTCGCAACATACCGGTCGACACCCTGTATACAGTGTTGCGACCGGTATAGTCGACCGGTCAGAATAAAATTTCTGACCGAGACATAGCGGTCGCATATATCTGGGTGATACCGGTCGACCGGTATAGGCAAAACCGTCAACCGGTATGCCTATATTGGTTATAAAATCAGGAAAAAGTGAGAAAAAAAGTGAGATTTTCTCACTTTTTCCTCCTCTTTTCTTTTCCGGTGGCGATTCCTCTTTGGAGACTGAGTTGCTACAGTCCGACCGGTGCTTTTTGAAAGTGATTTCTTCCACTCAAGAGCTAGTACATCGTCTCTAGGTATGATCTCTCCCTCCCCATCATCTCTTTATCATTTTCCCATATCGTCTATATGTAGAAACCTAGGTTTTTCTTTGTTCGAGATGTTTCAACCGTAGGAACTCTTTTCCTTCAGCTTGGAAAGGGTTTAGGGACCCCCAAGAGCAAAAGCTCTCAACTAATTTGGGGTTCCACTGGATGGTTTACATAAAAATCGAATTTTTCATATCTTGACCTAGGTTTTCAAAAAAAAAATTCGAAATTTCTAATTTTTCTTAAATTCTTGAAATTTCTCAGTTGAATTGCTTGTGATTGGTTTGTTGAAGAGTGTGGGGGTTACGTAAGTCCTCCTTTCCATGTTTTTGGGTGAGTTCGAGGCTTTTTCCCAAAATGCTGTCGTTATGCTGCCGAAATTTCAAAAATTTTCTAACTTTTATCTTATTTTCTTTTGTTTTGCAGTTTAAAATGGCTCCTAGACGTGCTCTCGGGAAACGCTCACATGGCTCTAGTTCTCGGGTTCCCTCACCACCAGTTCCACAGCTAGATGAGCTATGGTTTCGCTCCTTGGAAGCTAAAGCTCGGTTTCCATGGTTTGATAATAAAAGTATCGAATCAGGGCGCCGGGTCAACCTGGAACAACTGCACCGATTCAATGTGGAGATGGCTTTCGGCGCTCTAGGTTGGTTGCCGGTTATTTCATACACAGAGACCACACGCCCTAACTTGGTCAAGCACTTCTATGCGAACTTGGAACTTGAAGGGGATGTCGAAGATATGAACCAGTGTAGGGATCTACGCATCACCAGCTACGTCCGGGGTGTACATATTTCATTTAACACCCATCAGTTGGTTGATCTTCTTGGGATTCCCAACGATGGAGATTTGGTGTACTGCGCCCCCAAGGCGAAAGGTTATTTGACTGATGATTTGCGCCGAGAGATAGCGCATCAGATATTAAACCCTGGAGCCCCTATGAAGGCGGCTAGCCTGAGGCCTATACCTCGGGTATATAGTCGCATTATTCAGCACAACATAGTACCACAGAGCGGCCACTACAGTGAGTTGTCCCAGCTCACCCAGTACGTCACTTATTGCGTCTGCACAGGGGAGCAGATCTCACTTCCCTACCTCATCATCCGGACTATGCATCGCGCGGCCGTGGCCGATCGGGCCAGCAACCTTCCATATGGCCGTCTCGTTACTTTCCTTCTTCGCCGTTTGGGCGTGAGCTTGAGAGGAGAGGTAGCCGTTGAGGACACCATGACCTCCGACATCGATTGGGATGCTATACAGAGGATGCAGATGGTCGATCTGCCGGTTAGTGACGATGAGTTGGAGGCTCGCCCTCGTCCACTTGGGAGAGCGAGCGGCAAGAGCAGAAGCAGCCGCGGCCAATGCGGCCTATCTTTGCAGAGATAGGTGATGACGATGATGACGATATGGCTGGGGAAGCACCAGTGCCCGCCCCACGGCCCTGCACTGCACCACCACCATCCGTCCCCCCACAGCTGGACCATCTCAACCTCCTCCCGACTCGATGTATGGGTATGTTTATGGAGCTCAGGGACGCTCAGCGGGAGATGAGCCATGACTTAGCACAGTTGACTCGCAGCCTCCGAGTCACACAGGATCAGGTGCACTGGCTCAGGGACGCTTACAAGCGAGATTATGATATAGCGGACCCCATACCTCCTAGGCCCCCTACCCCATGATTTTTCTTTTATTTACTCATGACTGTTTTACATATAACAGGGTAACTGTCCGGTTTGTGGACCGTACCCTGTAGCACTATATCATTTGCTACAATTTTCTTGTTTAATGAAAATTTTCATGGTTTTTCCTAACTAGTGTATGTGCACATGTTAAATTTCATATTTAACATAGTATATTATTCTCTTTCTTAGTCCGTCTCAGGTATCAAACAATGCTTAAGGTGCGTTTGTATTAAGATTTTTAATTTCCTCCTAACTCAGTTCATCGACTCAATTAAGTGCACATGGTTTGTTGGAACAGAGCCCGAGAGCTCTGATACCAAGTTGTCACACCCCAATTCTGATCCAACCAGAATGGTGTGAGTGAACCGTCATTGAACCAACGGTTCACACCAGGATCTCGAATAGGCCGTGTCCACCCATACAAACCATTACACATAACCACAATCAGAATATAAATATACAGCGGAAGACTTTAAATAGAATGAACTGAGTATCTATTGATAATTTAAATAAATATCCTATTATCCAAATTCAAACACATAAAATAAATATCTTTTACATCCCTTTAATATCAAACGAAAATAACTGAAACAACTAAATAAAAATCCATCACAAGTACACACAGAAAGGGCACTCGCATGAAGCATCATGCTCGTCCTCCCCTGCTTGTACATCCAAAGCAGCCACGCCACAGTACGCCGGAGCGTTCACATAGTCGTCCACAGTGTAACCTGCATCAACATCTAAAAACATGTATATATACAAGGGGTGAGCTCACAACACAGCTCAGTAAGACAATCAGACAGTTTTAGAAGATTATGCATGAATAACAATCAATTTTATGTTGTGGTCTGGTTTTAAGTTTGTAATGTGCTATAGAAAGGTTTGGTGGCCCCCGCACCTCTATACACGAGTGTGTGGCACCTCATGGATCATACCCCCATTGGCCCACATGCACCCACCATGGAATAGAGATAGAGCTAAGATACCCACGTATCTCCCCTGATACTCTACCCATACCAGTACCTAAGCCCCTACTGGCCAGGGCTCGCAAACTGGGCTCGCAACTAACCAATCCTATATGTCATCAATGTATGCTCTATCCCAGCACAGCCGTCTACGGCATAGATATAGAGCTAAGGCATTTCCGCACCTCCCCTGATGCTCTATCCGCAACTAACCCACTAGGATAGAAACAATACGCAGGTAGACCCCATCCTAACATAACTCCCTACGACATAGAGATAGAGCTAAAGCATCGTGGACAAGCCAGCGTTGACTCGGAATCCTCAGTACCACATAACAATGGCCGGGACAACATCAATATCGGAGACCATCGTACCACGACCTTCCCCTGATACCCCACCCGTACCAAGCATGTTAAGACAGAATACTACAAAAGGTGCTAATGTGAAGAGCGATCCCAGGCCCATGCCCCACTCCACACACTAACGAAAACAAGCACATGCCTAACGATCACATCCTATCAATGCATGAACAGTAATAATAACTGAAAGTAAAGGATGGCATGTGAATATGCACAAACATCACATCATATTTATTCAAGTGATTAACAAAGATTTACTGTCCATTAATCATTAGGTTTAGGTCAGATTCCCTTACCTGACGCTCGTTCGATAGCTTGCTCCACGTCGCAAGATCCAAACGATATGTCACAAAGTCCTACAATATTATTAAGGTTTCATTAGAATATTTTTCTTAGGGTTTCATGTTGGTCGAACACCAACAAAGATCACAAAATACCCTCACAGAGCTGACCGGTGGCATGTACCGGTCACAGCTCTGTGGGAAAAACTGGCGACCGGTATGGTCAGCCGGTCCCCACTGATAACGTCCCGAGAGGTAGCAGTCGCAACATACCGGTCGCACTATGTGCAACCGGTATAGTCGACCGGTATGTCTCCGGAAGACCATACATGGGTTTTTCGACTGTCGTCGATCATCCTCCATGGATTTTCAGGGTTTCTCCTACCCATTCTAAGTCTAGGCTTTGAGTTAGAGTTATCCCCAACTCATTCAAGTCTCGTTTCGATGAATATCATCTCGAAACTCGAATCTAGGGTTTGACGGCAACTTAGGGTTCGTTGGCCAATTTAGGGTTTTAGATCAATACCTACTTTGCATGGTATTGATCCACCCACACAACTAACATAGGATAAGAAGATGGATTCAAGCACTTACCGTTGATTGGCGTAATGAGAGCGTCATCGAACGGTAATGGCGGCACCTCCTTCTTCCTAGCCCCTTCTCTTTTCCAACCTCTTTCTCTTCTCTAGGGTTTGTGAGAGACAATGGAAAGGATTTGAGGAGGTTTAAGGGTGTATTTATAGGCTAAAAATAGGGTTTAGTAACCCTACTAGGATTAGGGAACTTCTAGGATTCGAAATCAGGAAAGCGGAACCCACAGAGACCAATTTCTAGATTCCCGCACATAGCTGCGCAGGCCATACCGGTCGACCGGTACCAAGACCGGTACCATCGACCAGTATACCTAAAACCAGATATAATTGGTCGACTTCGGTCCAATTTTGTACCTGTTTGTTATCCGCTTGCCCCGTCTGGCCCGGTGATGATTGGAAGACCTGTCATGACACAAAACCAAGGTTTAAATCGGGTTTTCAGAGTGCGGGTCTTACAACTCCACCACCCTTAAAAGAAATTTCGTTCCGAAATTTGCATGTAGGTTCTACATTATCCATTCTCTGATAGGCCAAAGCCAATATGTCGGGTCATGAGTTAATAGAAGTCTTATCTCAGGCTGAGACTACATTTTAGGTCCTAGACCTTAATCTAGGTGGCGACTCCAAATCATTCACCGTCCATTCCAGTGTGGGTGGACATTGTCCTCACAACCGAGCTGACCTCCAAAGCATCTGCTGTCATTAAAAAAAAAGAAATCAACAATTAGAACAAGTTAGAGATCGATAGATATAAATAAGGCTAAAAAAGCTCGTAAATACAAAAATTTACCTCGGAAACTACATTCTCAAAAATTTCTCTCCACTCGCCTTCTAGTGCCTTACAAGCTACCAGCTCATACTTGGACAATTTAGGAAGCTTGTTGAGCTCCCTCGGGTACACCATCCTCTAGTGATTAACTAGGGGCAAGGGAGATCGACCGTCGCTGAAAGAGACAAAGCAGAATCTATCCTTCTAGGAGGGGGCCTTGGAGGGCTTGTCGGTTAGGATAGCCTTGCTGGTGTTGGGGCAATACCACTTTGATTCCTTCTGGCCCTCCTCAGTTGAATGGCTCAGGAGATGTAGCTGGAAAAACAAGCCCAATGTAAAAGGTGACCTAAGACGGATGATGAAAATAATGAAGGAGGTGCTAGCCATCCCTTAGGCGTGACCTGAGCATGAACAATCCTCTAATAGCAAAAAATATCCACTATCACAGGGTGGATAAGATGCCGAAACCTTATCCTGAACATACCTCCATGGATGCAAAGCTTCGACTTAGAAAAAGGACAAGAACGTTCCCCACAATGAGGAACTCTAGCGGTGAAAGGTGACAGACATAGAGTGCCTGCTCGAAGGCACAGATGGAGGCCGACTTCAAGGAACTCTCCGCCTGATCCGGATAAAAAAAAGAAAACAAAGAAGAAGAGACAGCTTGGCCCGACTTGGACTTTGGAAGCCTCGGATAAGGCCTGGCTAAAGCAATAGCATGAGCCCAAGAAGAAGTAGATTTTGCCCTTGTAGGGCCAGGGCTTGACGAATTTGCTGTTGAACCCTCACCGCTACCCTTCAGGCTACCGATTCCCCCCTATCCTCACGCTTAGCCTTTTTCTTGGCTTTACGCTGGCGACGTTCTTTAGAGGAGTCAATCCCGTTGTTGCCCATACCCCAAATCGCCTCACTCCCCCGGTTTTGTGAATTATTACCTGACATTTTGGCGAAAAGAAGGACAAGAGAAGGCGACAAAGAAGATAACAGTAACAGCTAAGTATGAAGTAGCAAGAATTTTCAAAAAAGTAACGTTGTTAGAGTTGAAGTAAAGAAGCAGAAGAAAAGCAAGTGATATTTATATATAGAAGCGGGAAGATGTCAAAGCAATTTGTAATGATGAAATCCCAAAATCGTGTCTCTGTGAGATATGCATGGCAACCCCAGGGAACCCAATGGCCGACGAGCCATTTCGAAGAAGTAACCGTGTGTGAAAGAATTGAGGTGACCTCTATAGTCGGCGTTTCAGGACTCATGATCAGAAGTGCAACAAATGGCATGGGGCAATTGGCTCGTAGTCTACACATCTACTTAGGGTTACGGCTACCTTGTCATGTCCATCAATTTTACGGGGATTGAAGCCAGATGACGTTTTGATCTTGAGGGACACTTGGAGCCTAGTCTGTCACACCCCAATTCTGCACCAACCAGAATGGTGTGATGAACCGTCTATGATCCAACGGTTCAATCAGGATCTCGAATAGGCTGTGTCCTTTTGCTTAAACCATACACATCCACAACCATAATCAGAGTAAATAAACAATAGTGGAAGTTTTTAATATTAATGAACTGAGTATCTAACAGTGATATCATAAATAAAATATCCAATTATCTCAAATAACTGAAGACATAAAATAAAATAAATTAATCAATTACATATTCTGAATAATCTGACAAATAAATCTAATCAAAGACACATGAGTTACACTCGCACGACGATTCATGCGACTCCATCATAGCTTCTGCATCCATTGCCGCAACATGCCCGTACATTGGAGCATTCATATAATCTTCTACTGTAGGACCTGCATTATCAACTAAAAATATTTGACGTCGAAAAGATGAGCACATATCATGACTCAGTGAGCAAACAAAACAATGCAACAAACATATGCATGCATTCAATTCATATCTTTGGTCTGGTTCATAAGTTTGCTGTCACACCCCAATTTTGGCTGAACCAGAAGTGTGAGTGAACCGTCACTGAACCAACGGTTCACACCAGGATCTCAATAAGACCATGTCTATTCATATAAATCATTGCACATAATCACAATCAGAATATAATAAAATACAGTGGAAGTCTTAAATAAAATGAACTGAGTAATCTATTGATAAATTTAAATAAAATATTTAATTATTCAAATTCTCAAAACTTAAATAAATATCTTTACATCACTGTATTTTCAATCAAAAATAAATAGAAAAAATTAAAATCAAATCCTAAAGGTACATGCAGAAAGGACACTCGCATGAAGCATCATGCTCGTCCTCCCCTGCTTGCACTTCTAAAGCAGCAACGCCTCCATATATCGGAGCATCCATGTAGTCCTCCACAGTATAACCTGCATCAACATCTAAAAATATGTATATATAAAAGGGTGAGCTTACAACTTAGCTCAGTAAGATAATCAGACAATGCAACAAACATATGCATGAGTAACATTCATATTATGGTCTGGTTTTAAGTTTGTAATGTGTTATAGAATGGATTGGCGACCACCGCACCTCTATACACTAGTGTGTGAAGTCGTCCAATGGATCAAACACCACTGTCATCCCACATGCACCCTATCATGGAATAGAGATAGAGCTAAGGCGTCCGGATCAAACACCGCCAACACCTCCCCTGATACTCTACCCATACCAACACGTAAGCCTCTATTGGCGAGGGCTTGCAAACTGGGCTCGCAACTAAACAATCCTACATGTCATCACAGTAGGCCATGTTCCAGCGCAGTTTCCTACGACATAGAGATAGAGCTAGAGTCTAGTGGCCAGGCCAGAGACCACAGTGCCACTTCCTCCCCTTGATACCCTACCCGCACCAAGCATGCTAAAACAGAATGATACGAAAGGTGCTAGTGTGAGGAATGATCCCAGACCTCCAGTCCTTTCTATTCCACACACCAACGAAAACAATCACATGCCTAACAGTCACAACTTAGCATAGCAAGTATGCATGAACAATAATAATAGATGAAAGTAAAGGATGACATGCAAAAATATACAAACATCAATCTACAGAACCATAATTATTAACAACGATTTACTGTTATTAAATTATTAGGGTTTAGGTCCGATTCTCTTACCTGACGCTCGTTTGATAGCTTGCTCCGCGTCGCAAGGTCCAAACGTGCTATTACAAAGTCCAACACGATATTAGGGTTTAATTAGAATAATTTTTCTTAGGTTTTACGTTGGTCGGAAAACCAACGAGATTACAAAACTTCTCATAAGGCTGACCAGTCGCAGGTATCGATCGCAGCATTGTGGGGAAACCTAAGATCGGTATGGTCAGCCGGTCCCCACAGACCAGTCCCCGAGAGGTACCGGTCATAGTACCGGTCACATATGGTGCGACTGGTATGGTCGACCGATATGTATCCGAAAGACCATACGTCCAGTTTCTCGACTGCCGTCGATCATCCCCTATTGATCCTAGGGTTCCTCCTACACATTCTAGGTCTGAATACCGAGTTAGAGTTGTTTCCAACTCCATTCAAGTCCTAATTTCAATGATCTCAACCTAGAACTTGAATCTAGGGTTTACCGACTAGATTAGGGTTTGTCAGCAAAAATAGGGTTTATCGGAAAAATAGGATTTTAGATCAATACCTTCTTTGCATGGTATTGATCAAAGCAAACTAACCATCTTAGAGTCATAATGTAAAAGAAGGTTTAAGCACTTACCGTCGACTGGCGGTAAGGTGTTCTTCGTCGAATGGCAATATCGGTTCTTCCCTTTCCTTCCTAGCTTCTCCTCCTTCTTCAGCCTCTTTCTCCTTTTTAGGGTTTGTGAGGATCAATGGAAGGGATTCTAGGAGGTTTAGAGGGGTTTATATAGGCTAGGTTTAGGTTTAGGAAGCCTCCTAGGATTATGAAAGTCCTAGGATTCGGAATTTGGAAAATGGGACCCGCAGAGATCCGGTTTCGGATCTTCGTAGTCTGCCGCACAGGCTATACCGGTCGATCGGTACCAAGACCGGTATCATCGACCGGTATGAATAAATTCATACTTAAATGGTCCGTTTCGTACCTGTTTGTCATCTGCTCGTCCCGTCTGGCCCGATAATGATTAGAAGACCTGTTACGACATGAATTCAAGGTTTAGATCGGGTTCATGGAGTGCGGGTCTTACAATTGCAATGTGCAATAGAAATGATAGGAGGTCGACGTACCTCTATACATGAGTGTGTGAAGCAGCCCAATGGATCAAACACCATTGCCATCCCACATGCACCCATCATGGAATAGAGATAGAGCTAAAGTGTCCGGATCAAACACCGCATAACACTTCCCATGATGCCCTATCCATACCAACACGTAAATCCCTTTTGGCGAGGGCTTACAAACTGGGCTCGCAACTAACCAATCCTAATGTCAAACAGTGTATCCAAGGCCTCACCCCAGCATCCCTCAATACGTCCATAGAGATAGGGCTAAGGCCCCCCAACAGAGTCAGAGATTACACGGTCCAAGACCACCTCCCCTGATGCCCTACGACGTAATAGTTCTGCTAAGGTAATGGCGATAAGACGATGTCAGTGGACAAGACTTGAGTAGAGATAGAGCTAGAATTTAGTGACCAGGATGAACCACAGTATCACGTCCTCCCCCTGATGCTCCATTCGTATCAAGTACACTAACCACACACATACATTCACATGTCAATTCCTAGCATCATCATCATCATCATGTTATAAATAAACTGAATTAAATATGCATGAACAGTAATAACAGAAATATTGGATGACATGTGAAATACACAATACACGCATACAAGCATAGAATCATTCATGGCATTGGACTCAATAAATAAAAGCAGTTTATTATTAGTCAATTAATTTAGGTCTTGTTCCCTCACCTTTGGTTGATAGTAGATCCTCATTCAAGCTTTGTAAATCTCTTTTAAACCACTTGAAAATCTAACAAATTTATAGATTTTAAATTAGAATTAATTTCCATGAATTTAGACTAACAGAAACTGAGGGGTCGCAGGTGTGGCAGCACCTGTGGTCTCAGTTTCTACGATCACAGGACGTGTGGTCGCAGGGTGTGGTTGCATATCCTGCGACCACATATGCGACCACACCCTCCCTGAAAACTTCCCGAGGGTGTGTGGTCGAATATGTGTGTCTCGTGTGGTCGCACATCATGCGACCACACATGCGACCACACGTGTGATGGTCGACCTTTCACTCTCAACTCCAATTCCTTCATGCTTAGATTCTTTGGCTTATCACTATGGTCGTTCCTATGATTGTTTTATGGCTCAGGACTAGTATTTTTATACAGAATCCACATCCACATAAATTTCCTCCATGGATTCTCTTAGAATTTATCCATGGATTGATGATTTGGGTTTCACCTAAATCCTATCTCTTTCATGAACTATTCTAGGCTCTCAATTGACATGGGGAATGTTCCATACCTTAAACTTGTTGAAGATTCAGAGCTTTTCTCTGAATTTCCCCTTCTTAGTCTTCCTCTCAATTCTCCTTCTTTTCCTTCTCTTCTCTTTCTCTCACTTTCAGTTTGAGTTCTAAAATGATGAAAGAGACTAAGGGACGTCCTATTTATAGAGGAAAACCCTCCATAATAAGCCCTACTGAGTTTAGGAAAGAACCCCCTTCGAATTAGGAAGGTTTCCTAAACTCAATTATGTCTGGAATCTATATGGACGGAGATGGGATCACAGAACCCGTCGACCACACCCTCTGAAACATGCGACCACACGATCTAGATTCCTGTGGTTGCATTATTTTGAGGTGTGGTCGATCACACCTGTTTACGACCACACGCTCATAATTGACTATTTTTGGGTTAAATTTCATACCTGGTCTTGTGGTTTCTTCATGCACTTGGTCCACTTGGCCCGACCATGATAGGAAGACCTGATACAAGGTGGTAAGACCGGTTAGTTCGATACAGGTCTTACATAGTCACCATGCAACGTTTCAAGAAGTTAGAATCGAACAAAAGAAGGAAGAAAGACGCCGAGGTAGAATTGTTCTCTCATGCTTAATAAGCCTAGAAGAGCCAAGAGCAACTGTTATGGGGATATACCCGCTACCACAAATATGGTGCCATGTATGCAAGTGCCGAGCCCGAGCTCGGCAAGCTGTTACAAGACAAATCATGAACCTATATAAAGAAGCCTTATCTACGGAGGAACCCACCAAGCCTGATAAAGAGAGTCCATATCCTAACCAAATCCAAGGTCAATATCGGAAGATGGATACGGAGAAAACGGATCCCGTGATCCATGCTAAAGCTTAATCAAAGGATTATAGCCAACTCCTTTCATTCAGGGTGAGATCCACTCCCTTCAGGCCGCCCTCCTACCTTAATGGGTAGACGCTATATTTGGCCATTCTAAGCCTATAAATCCATGACCAGCGAAAGTAAAAGTATACACAATTCAACTCCCCAAACTACTGTCATGCTTAAGGTGACTGTCTATCCCCACTTATAGAAAGGAGCTATCACACTTGTATTTGTTTCACATTGCTTGTTCACGGATTGTATTAGGCATCAGAGTGGTCTAAGGGTTATCCAACCCGACCTCCACCTTTGTCATTCTTCTCTTATGTGTGCAGGTTCTTATGAGCGCGGGGCAAACCAGTTCATACAACAACATCGACATTCAACCGGAATCGAAGTTTGCACTAAACTTATTGCAAAGAAAAAATAACCTAGAAGAGGAGCATTAATGGAGTAAGAGACAGCATATTACCTGCTGTGGGAGGAGTTGCAGTGAACCAGAGGAGATGTAGAGAACCAAATATGTTACCGGAAAAGTTTCTTCGAATGCTTACCTGTAGTAGTAGTGTATACTCTTGAATCGATACAGCCCTTAGATGAGAAGAAAGCCACGTGGCGTTCATCGAACAGCGAATGCCATTCTCCCGTTTCCGTACATATTGGAGAGTTGGATCCCAGGAAATCATAATTTTCAGTTGTGCGAATGAATCGTTATTGTCATGATTATAATTTGGTGGCTCGTCGGGTTAAATCTATGAGTTGCCAGGTAAAATCAAGAAGTTTTCTGGAGGATTTGGATTAAAAAAAAAATCCCAACAAAATGATACATATGACGTCAGACAAACGGATCCCAGATATGAATCCGACAAACACACCCCTGAAGTAACGATCTGTCAAACGCAACCAAATCCTCTCCTGCGATCCTGCCGCCTGCCAAGGGCCGGATTTCAGTCAACCCACCCCCCAATGTATTGGCAGGCGTCCAGACCGAACCCCGGCCCTTGGATCTGCGGCAGGAACCTCCTGCCGCAGGAGACGATGATCCCTGTCAAACTACCTAAAACTGACACACGTGGGACCTTCTGTCCCCGCCAATTACAGTTTTTTTCCGGAAAAACTACAAAAAAAAAAATTACAAAACAAATAAAACGATGTAGGGTTTCAAAATTGGGTTAATTGTTGTTCTCCCTCGTCCGGATTGTTGGCGTTCCTGGTTTCTGCAAACGCCATTTCCTGCAAATCCCCGCTGCCGTTCTAATCTAATCACAGAAAAGCAGGGGGGACGATCAGGTTTCACCGTTTGTAGGCCCGCAGATCCTGAAGCTACGGTATTATCACCCGTTTTTTGAGCTCCTTATCGGCTTCTCTGGTTTCGCGCGGATTCTGTTACTTCTTCCCATCCCATGGTATGCGAATTACGTCCTTTCTCTTTCTGATTCTTCTTTATATTGATGTCCGATAATAATGGTAGAAGAAACATAAAAGTTTCGAGACGTTTGCTTTTCTTGTTTCCATTACAGGTACGTTATTGAATATGAAGGGAGTGCGGGTAGAAAACGGAGCTGGAAGAGAAATTATATTTTATTTTTACAACTCTGAGATTTTCTGTGTTTGATTGCTTTCTCTTTTCTTGCTTAGTTTCTTGTTGGATTTGATTGGAGGGGGAAATTAATTTAAAAAAAAAAAAAAAAAAGGATCTGGAATAGCTACAGAAGAAACCGAGCTCCGGGGAAAGACTTAATCTTTCCCTGGAGTTTTTTTGAGGTTGTTTACTTCTGTTTGATGCCAGTATCTTTATGGATTCTGAAACCTCGGTACCTTCAGTTTTTCTTAAATGCTGTAGTTGCAGCTGTAATTGCACGTTGATCAACGGCGGCTCTGTCACCTGGCAACGTTCTGTGAAAAGGAAGTTTGATGAATTTCAAGATGGTTTGCGGAATGCTCTGTTTGGTTACGATCAATCATCTGTTGCTCGAATTGATGAGATTGAAAACGAATGCTTTGCCCTGCGAAGGATGGTCAGCAACCAGCAGCAAATCATTCAAGAGCTTTACACTGAATTGGAGGTGGAAAGGAGTGCTGCTTCTTCCGCTGCAATGGAGGCCATGAAGATGATATTAAGGTTGCAGAGGGAAAAGGCCAAGATTGAGATGGAAGCGCGGCAATTCAAACGGATCACAGAGCTGGAGAAAATGGCCAATGAACAGCAAGAAGTTCTTGTATTAGAAGAATTGTTGTATAAGAGAGATCTGATCATCCAAGCCCTCAGCTGTGAGTTGCAGGACTACAAGCAGAGGATATTGAATTTTGGAGTCACAGAGGCAGAGGCAGAGGCAGAGGGCGAGAAGAGTGCTTGTGGTACCCCAAATAGGGATGATAACGTTGAATTCCAACATGAATTTGTCTCAAATGACTACCCTGCTTTGAGATGTAATTTGAATGAAACCGATGATAATCCAGACAGTGAGGATGATTTTGATCTTAACAAATATGCTTTTGATGAAACTCCTCGACCTTTTTGTGATACCCCTCATACCCAGGAACGTTTGCAGAGTTTGGAGCACAGAATCTATGAAATGGGAAGAAATCCAAGCAGCAATCATTTCGATGGGAAATTTTCTGGGTCGAGGAACATTTTTGATAAAGGGGTGATTGAATCAGAGTTGAAGAAGCAAGAGATGAAGGAAATGGAAGAAGAGCTACAAAGAGAAATTAGAATCCTAGAGGAGCTAATAGAAGCTAAGGTGGAGGCCACACAAAGGAAGTCCAAACTCTTGGATGATGCCAGATACTCTTTCAGGGTGTCAGAATCAGCCATGATCTGAAGTAATGTTATTCATTCAACTTTGTTTTGTAGTTTCTGTAAATAATATTCATGAGGCAGATTTCTGCAATTCTAAGGACCAACTTTGTACTTCTTGATTTGTTAACGGCCGGAACTTTGGCCCACATGCTTGAATTTTGGCTGGCTTGGCTGCCTAGCAAAAGCAAAACGAATGTCAATGTCTGCATGTGGTTAGAATTTTATGGCATTTTCTTTATGTGTCCAAATATGCAAGAGTGAAAGGGACCCAGACTCAGAATACTATGCCATTAGAAGAGATTTTTTTTTTAATGCAAATATGTTTTCCTTTTGTTATGAAATGTCTTCTAGATTCTCAACAATGTGTATTATTATCTATTAAAGTGCACTCATTTTTCTCTATATTATGTGAGGGTGCTATTTGTTGTCACCATATATAGCAATCGAACCTAGGAAGTTGTCACCTTCTTTTGATTGCCCTTATTATCTAAAAATTTATTTGTAATTGAGGGTAAAAGAGGATTTTCATAAATAATTTGAAAGAGACTTATTATCATGCACCTTTCAAAAGTGTCATTGTCATGCATTTTTTTCAATTATATAAGAAATGTCCAAATTTACCCTCATTGAAAAAATATACACCGAATGGGTAAAAAGGCAAGGTTACAAGATTTTTTTTTCCCACCAAGCTTGGTTATAACCTCTTTAATTTTAGGTGTATCATACTCAGAATGGGAAATTTGAGAATATAAATTCAGAAGCATTTCTTTCAGAAAGTATATAATGTTAGATACCGAAGTGGCTTGAAGTGTAAGGAGTAAGGAGTAAGGACTAAGCCTCTAGTTTTTTGCACTCTTGGATTATATATTGGCAAAAGTTTTTGTATCGGATAAAGAAGTGTATCTCAAAACTACTACTCCCCTACTAAAAGAAAGGTTGATACCCAGATTGTGTATATACACGTCCGTGTACGAGAACCGTCCCCTTATATATAATAGTATATTTTATGATTTTGTGAACTGGCAGAAAGGAGATAGAAAGAGAGCCCTTGCTGAAGGCCTGAGCCAAATCACATGCACATTCAGAGACTGCAAGATGAGAATAAATGTAGCTTGATTATGTGATTAAAACTTCTTGCTCCACTCTATAGAAATTAACCCATGAACATTATGTGAGAACTAAGATCACATCATAATATATGTGAACAAGTACTAAAGTAATATAAAAGAGACTGGTTTTAATGTAGAAGGTTGTAGATGGTTTGTCCAGATCTCATTCATTGACTTCCACCATTTTGGCAATATAGAGGGATGAAGCCAGTAATGGGATCCAAATCGTTGCAAAGTTAGGTTGATGTGCGACATCTGTCCAAACCTTGATCCGACTGTGACGAAATCACAGGCTTATGAAAACCCTCCCACAAGCCCGCTGTAGGAGAAGAAATGAGGAGGATCTGAGGTTTCACGTGGTATTTATCTCGATGACACAAGAGACACGAGATGGAAAGAGATAAGAGTTCAAAAGACAGGAAAGAGGGATTTTTGGGTTGCTTCGTTTAGTAATTGGACTCACTTTATTTAGAAAATGACAGAGAACACCTTAATATCAGATCACTCATTTTTTAAATATTTAGATTTTGATTTGAAGAGAGAGAAGTTTGCAGTCATGGATTTCATTTTGAGAGTGTGTGTGTTGAATGATCTGTGGAGTTGAGATTCCGAATTTAGGGGAATAGGGTTTGAATTCGAAACGACGTGCTTTTGATCGATTAGGTTCTGTGGAGTTTTTAAGATTAGGTTCGGATTCTTGGGACCGAAGAAACCAGTGTGGGGCCCAGATCCAGTAAGACCTAGTTTGAAGTTTGAACCTCCTAACAGGTTGGGCTTAGGTTCTCTTTGGTTTGTATTATATAATGTATTATGAGTTATTTGTGACAAATCAATTATGATAATAGATTCTGAGTAATAAATAATGACCGTTTGGTACCACTAAACATAATACATTATATAATGAGAAATAGATTATAATGATAAACAACTAATAATCTTTTTGTAGATTATGCATTATATCTATTTATTTTAATTATAAATAGACATTATAAATCATGTCAAACAATCATAAATTTTATAATTTATTACATAATACATTATATAATACAAACCAAAGAGAGCCTTAGACTCTTTAAGGGCTCAAAAGAATAATAATTGACAAAGATGACAGAAGTAAACATAAATGAAAGTGGTCTCCCCTCCCCCTCAGTAAGCTCATATCAACAAACGGATAATATCTTTGACCAAAAATAAAAAAATTATCTTTTTTTTTTATTTATTTTTTGGTAACAATTTTACTTTTCTTTAATTACCCCAAAAAGAATAATATCATCTACAAGGGAAATAAAAATTTGGCAGAGTTTTTGGTTTGTGGGCCCACTCAATATGTGGGATGGATCAGTTTGAGACTTTGAGTTCTTTATTTTTGTGGGGTCCAATACCCACGAAAAACTTCAAATTTTGAACTCTGGAGACACTAACCAAAAGGGATGCACATCGTCTCCTCCCAGTGATTTTGGGAGGACGCGGCAACCCATCTCGGATGGCTGCCACGTGACTTTCGGTTGAATTTGAGACTCACGTCTGAGCCGACAACCCCTGTCGGCTCGGCTTGTCGGCTGGGTGTCGGCTCGAACGTGGGTCTCGGATTTACTGAGAGCCACGTGGCGACCATCCAGGGCAGGTTGCCACTGTCCTCCCAAAACCACTGGGAGGACAGGATGCGGATCCAACCAAAAGCGTGTTTGATATTTTCAATCCCTTTGTTCAAACTACGATGTTGATTGATTTCCCAAGCCTCTTCGGGATAAGTAGACAATTTGGGACAAATCTGTAAATTCGGTCCGTCAAATTTTTAAATAATTTTTTTTTGGTTTGAACTACATTTTGAACTTGATTCTCAAAATTTCTTCGAGAAATGTAAACAATTTGGGACAAATCCCAAATCCGATCCACAACTTTAAAAATTTCTTGTTTCTTGCTTTCAATCTCAGTTTCAATCCATTCCAAATCCTCAATTCAGGTTTGCATTGCTTCAAAATCAAAAATAAAAATAAAAATAAAAAATAAAATCATTTCTTCTCTTCAATTTTAAAATCAATTTTCAATCAATGAAATTTTCAAAGGTATCTCAAATTCAATCCATTTTCAATCCTTTTACCGCAAACTTCATGGGAAACCTCGAAGTCTCTTCAGGATATGTAAGCAATCTGGGAAAATCCCATATTCGGTCCAATGATTTCAAAGATGATTTTGTTTTGTTAATTTCTTTTCTTACATTCGAGTGTGAGGAGGTTTGGGCCCATTGGGTGATTTGTAAATATGTGTGAGATCCGGTAACGTATGTGCTTAAGATAGCTGATGTCAAATTCATCAAGTAGGCTTTGATTGGTTCGTCATCCAATCACCACTTAGATCTTTACATTGAATTTATTTCTTTTTATTTATTTTCAAAACATGTTTCGCAAAACATTAAGTTAGAAGAACCTAGCAACATAACATAGGATTCCCTAAAAACCTAAATACCCATTGACCACCAAATGTCATACATAGAGTATAGAAAATAATAAAAGGGAAATCAATTTTTCAGATTAGATAGTTTGGGTGTTTAACATTTTTTCAAACTGCAACATGACGCTTACCTAATTTCTGATAAACTAAAACTTGATCAAATGAGTTAAGAGTCATTAATGTCTCTCCTAGTAAAAGATAACATTCATAGGTCCTAGACCTTATCTAGGTGGCTATCTAGATTATTTTCATCCATTGACGTGAGTGGACAAGCTCACAAAACGAAAGCCTATAATCTCACATTTGGAATCAATCTCTCATTTTTTTTTCCTAATCAATCCAAACAGTTTCTTTCAAACCACGAAATAGAAGATCTAGAGAGAAAACATTATATCCCATAGTTATTTAATTCGGATTTGGGAATTATTCGGAAGGAGAATAGTTCGGAATGAGTCGTTTCGATAATTTAAGATTTCGGTCAAAGATACAGTCAAAAAAGCGGACTTAAAATAAAATTTGAATTCGGATTGATTCGGTTCGAAAATTATTCTTTTGTCTATAAAAATTTTGGACAAAAAATTCGGATGTTAATTTGTAATATTTGGTGCTCCTATTTCACACTATCAATCAATTATCACATCTACATAATATACAAGTGACATTAGAATAATATTTAATTTTTAATTAACAATATAACACATAATAGATGGGTATGTGTTTATAAAGGTGGATTCGTTAGATTTCATTACAATATAATGTGGATCATTAGATTTTATTATAATTGCAATACCAATTTAATGGAGCCGATGTTCATAAAATCAAACATATTCATAAATTCATCTAATCATCCTCATGAAATCTATCTCTTTTTCATATTCGTTAATTACTTCCTCATGGTTGTATTATAATATTTATTTTTAGATTCATATTTAATCCTAATTAGAAAAGTACATGAAAATAATGATTTGATTTGTATTATGGTATAATTTTTATATTCATATTTAATTCCACATTACCAAATAAAATTAATGATTTGCTTTGTATTATGATTTGATTTTCATACTCATATTTAATTTCACATAGGAAAAAAAATTGAAATTAATTATCTGCCTTGTATTATGACGTGATTATTTAAACTTATAATTAGTTTTGGATTGGTAAAGATGCAAATAGTTAAGGCATTAAGTTTTTTTTTTTTTTTGAAAAAATTTATTTGAGAACGATAGTTTAAGGAATAATTAAGTCATCCACTAGGATATTAATAGTTTTTTCAAGTATTTGAAATATTCGGAAGAATTATTCGAGATATTTATTTCTAGAAAAAAAATGCAAGAATTTTTAAGAAGCATTGAATATAATTCAAATTTGAAAGAATTATTCATATTATTCGATTCGAAAGAATAATTTGAAGACTATGCTATATCCTCACAAGATGCCATTTGAATTACTATGTGGAAGAATTTAGAGCCATGCAAGGAAAATTTCATTAGTGGAATGACCAAAAAAATCATTTTCCAAAATAATAATAATAATCTTATTTGTAGGCATTCCTTAATTTTGCCTCATGGAAGGAAACAAAAGAAACATAAAGGTGGCAATTTTAATAGTTGAATATCTAAGTAATGATGTGGAGAAGATGCATGTCAAATTTAGACTCAAAGTCAGCCATATATCCTCTTATGTACATCCATGCACCCTTTTGGTAGTCCTCAATCTTTTAATGTTTTAATTGTTGTCACTAAGTCTCTTTTTGGTATAGTTTATATTTATATTTATGAACTATTTATGACAAATCGTATATGAGACTAATTATGAGTCATAAATAATAATCGTTTAATGATAAACACCTTTTAATCTATTTCTAAATTTTAAATAATATTACTTTTGTTTAAATACAAATAAATACAAAAAATCATACCAAACAACTATATATATCATGGTATTATATAATTAATTTTATAACCCATATCAAAGAGAGCTTAAGAAACTCTTTTTTTTTTTCAGCTAAAGATCTCAAAAGACCAGAAAGAGGTAAATGATTTTTATGGAGATGCGAGATTTTGATTTCCGTACTTGTCGCATGCTTGGCACTTAGAAACTCCATTTGGACTAAAACCTGCAATAAAGATCCTTTGTCTGGCTGTCAAGTGGCATTGAGGATCCCAGTTGCTCATAGTGCATCAGCGTGTGTCCTAATGCACTGTTAGTAGCTGGGATCCTCACTATCGCCTTGGCAGTCATTACAGAGGATCTGGGTTCCTAAACCTGACAGAATAGAGGACATGCCATATGTTAGAAATGTACTTTTGTATAAGATATTTTCCTATACGAGCCCGTCTAGCATCACAGGGAAAAATGTGCTCACCCCAGGAGAATCACGGGTTTGGGCTGGTTTTAGAATTGGACGAGCCTATCTGGTCCTGGGCCCATGTCTGAGTTCAGTGGGTCCAACCCTTTTAATATTCTTTTGCTAATTGGGTAAGCCTGATAGTTACCTGATTTAATCGGGCTGGGATTGCACTGGTTAAGTGTGAAGACTTGGCTGGATTGAGGACTGTCACCACTATCCTGGAGAGAGGTTCTATTCTACGTTCATCATCTTTGTCATGCACTTAATATTCGGCCATTTTGCTGAGAGCCTAGAATTGGGGTTAGAGAGAGGGAGAAAGGTATTTATTAGGGGGAGCAATTGGTCGGTTCGATCCGGTTTCGGTCTTATATGGGTAAATCCAAAATCAAAGCATTAAGAAAATCCTGGTTTAGTCAGTTTTGGTATCTTTATAGGCTCTTGTCGGGTTGTTATACGGTTGTCTATATCTGTATATATTGAAAGATTGACTTAATGGGTTCTTACGGATCCAATAATGGAATAGTACTGGTTCGATTTTAGTTTTCCAATTCAATCCATATGATCGGTTTGGGTCTCTCTCATCAATCAATCCACTCTTGTTTCGATTTTTATTGGTCTCTAATTACCAAATCCAATCTCGACCAAAAAAATCAACTTTGATCAGTTTCGATTCTAATTTCGGTTTCAGTTTATTTTTGACACCCTAGATTTGATTCTTTTCTAAAACATGCAACATACTCATGGTTTCATATATCACTTATAAATATGAAGTCCCTTCTATGGTTCAAGTAATTGGTATCGAATTGGTCGAATCATATCTGTTTCGGACTTGACCTCTCCCTGATCTGATCTTGTTATAATATTAGATAGAATCAGTCACGTATCAGTTTTTTATTAGACCGTACACCGATCCGATAATGATTACTGGGAACATTTTACAACTTTTCAATGGCACAAACGGAACCTTAGGGCTTGTTTGGATCCACGAAGGCAATCACTCGGATGTTTCTTAATCCTATCCAGTCCGGATCAGTTTTAAACGTAACCAATGCCATATCCGGTACCTGGGTTTAGAGCCTTGCTCCCTTCACTTTTAACGCTTTTATGAGATAGGTGACAACTCAAAATTAAGGATGGAAAGATGTCTATTCTAAGTGGTTGTAAAGCTAATGGTTGGTTCAAGTCGGTTTCGGTCAATCTGAATCGGATTCAGTTTCTATCTCATTCGATTTTGGGTTTTATCAAGTTGGTTTAATGGTTCTTATCAGTCCATTATCTAGTTGTTATTGATTCAATTTTGGTTCCATATATATAATATGAAGTACAAATTTTATTATTTTTGGGATTTTCAATTTTGGCTGGTTTTAACATTTGGTTCAGACTGGTTTCGATTTTGTACTGGTTTAAAAAATCTTAAACCGAAAAACCGGTTGGACTGAAGAAATTAACCAGTGGTGCCCAGATCTAGTAACACCTAGTTTGAAGTTTGGACACCCAAACTATGATCTTACCAACCATTGAAGAGCTCCTTCAGGGCTAAAAGGAATAATAATGGGAAAGTTGACAGAAGTAAACATAAAATGATAAACAAAAGTGGTCCCCATTCCTCAGTAGGCAAACGGATGATATTCTTTGACAAAAAAAAAAATAAATAAATAAATAAAATCATCTTTACTTTTCTGTATTTACTAAAAAATTTGTTTTTTTTTAATATCTTCAAAAAGGGGAAGAAAAAGTTGGTAAGAGTTTTGGCTTTTGGGCCCATTCAATATGTGGGACCACCAAGTGATTTTTGTTTTTTAAATGGATAAGCTGTCTGAGTCCCTTTATTTGTGTGGGGTCCAATACCTAGAAAACTTCAAATTTTGTACTCTGAAGAAACTAACTAAAAGACAATTCAAAAACCTACAAAAAAGATGATACAGGTTGCTTGGAAAAGTGTGTTTGATATTTCACACTGTCTATTTATCCTCTCCACTATTATTTTCCTTTGTTTTTATTGGATGTTAAAGACCTCTTCATTGCAAGACATGACAATGGGTTATTTTATGATAATTTTAAACATTATTTTATCCAATAAAAAATCCAAAAGGATAACAACATAACAGTTAGCATTGCATAGAAAAGACATTAATGTGGTGTGGAAATAGCAACTGCTTTCTAATAACTGCTTTGGATGCAATCTTTGGAATGCATTTTAGGTCAAAAGTATTATTTGAGCTGATAATAATAGTATTTGGTATATATTTTGGTTCTTGGCTGATGGTTATTAAGTGGGCTCTGTGGGCGTCGGACAATGGATTTTGGGTTCACTCACTTCCTGGATTATCTAAAAATCATTATATCTCCTTTTCTTTCCCTTGCTGGATGAATAAAATTTTTCCATCCTTAGGTTTGCATAAAGTCTTAAAATATTTCTTTCTTGTACGATAACATATAACAAAAAGAAATAAAATAAAATAAACAATTATGGATCATTTGTGATCCGTTTACGTTTAAAATAGGCATATGTTTAGATCAAATCGTAGCATAAAATATTTGGTGGTATTTATATAGGAAGAGGTTATATGGGGGACCGAACTAAAAAAAAAAAGGGATAAAATGACTCTCAGATAGAATAAGGGTATTACGTAAACTTTAATTCCATTAGGGTTGGGATTTTATACCTTTTGTATCTATGTAGAAAAACTTTTACATATTTATATAAATATATATATAAAAAGTGTTTTAACAACATGGTGGTTGATGATGTGTCAACTTTGAGTCATATGGGTAGTTTAAATACCTCGTAAATTAATCACATGTAAAATTTTGTGACAAAAAATTCAATCATGTAGCTAACTTGTATTTAATTATCCTTGTGTATTTTGAACAGCTCATATCTTTGATTTTTAACTATATTTTGTCGTGTTTTTTATTTGTGTACATGAGTTGTACTATAATTTATTGATTGATAGTAAATGGTGAGATCTACTTCTAACCCAAATTTAAGGGTTAGGTGGATTATCACGTGATGAATATTAAGTAGAACATGTTGCCATGCTTAACAATACAATTGTATATTTTTCACTCTTGAAATTTATTTGGTGAAACATTTTATATTGAGAATAATCTCACACCGGTTAAGTTTAAAACATTAAATGTCATATATACTTGATAGTCCCTTTAGTTACCAGTTAGAATTTTTAATTAGGATGGTAGAAACTTAATATGGTGTCAGAGTTTTAGGTTCCTTCCTTTTGGTCACATAAAATAGGAACTATATTTGCATGTGTATTGTCACCGAAAAGAGGGACAACACATGAGAGGGAGTGTTGAAAATAATCCCATATTGGTTAAGTTTGGAATCTTGAGTGCCTTATATACTTAAGAATCCCTCCATTTACTAGTTCGAACTTTTGAAATAAAAATTTAACATTGCATAATCTTCATCTCCGAAAGAAAAGTTTTTTTTTCCCTGTGTAATTAACACAATGATCGAAAACTAGGAGAATCATTAAATGATGAACCCTCTACAGAACTTCTTAATTATACCATAAATCTGTTCCTACATCTCTATTTAACATCCGTAAAACTTAAGGTGAAGATATTCTTCTTCACGGTGGGTGGAGACAAACTGGGTTTAATAAAAAAAAATTTGTGGACGTTATTTGATTTTTATTTTTTATTTTTATTCTAAAAGACTATTTATTGTTCATGGGCAACAATGACTATATTTAAGTTATAGCTTAATAATAACAAATGAAACTGACTTCTAAGTTCATTAGCATATGAAATCATCTTAAAATATTAACTGTTGGGTATAAATATTACTAGCCAATGGATCAGCCCGGCATGTAGTTGTTTCTAAGCCCCTAACCATTTTGAGGGCATAGCCGTTGTTTTACTAAAATGACATTCAGGGGGCATATTTGGAATTTATCAGCAAAAGTCAAGGACATAACCAACCACAGATACTTCAAAAGTGTATTGGAAAGGCACGCGAGACCCACACCAAATCCTTACAAAAAGGACCCAAATCTCAAGGCTAAAGGATCATCTTATTAATTTCTGTTAGCTCTCACTTTCTATTGTTCCCACATTTTTATTGTTTGCTATTCAAAGTCTTAACTTAAGTACCAGAGTGACCCTATGACTAAATGCCCAACCTCTTTTATATTGTCTCTTTATCGTCTGTAGATAAGTCTCACCTCGGAGGTTTTGACAAATTCTAATGGCAACACTCCATCTATTAAATTTTAAAGGATAATTTACATTAGAGGTACCTGATATTCTGAGAAATCATAACAAAGTTACCTCACGTTTCAAAAATCATATTAGAAGTACCTCTTCTCATATTTTCAACATTAAGCATATTTAACGTTGCATCCTCTAACTTAACCATTAGATCTACCTCAAATTTTTAGGGACTAATTGTTTCTTGTTGAACTATCCTTATTTGATGTCTGGTCGTTGGTACACCCTCCGAAAAAACAATAAGTTGGGATGCAGAGTTTTCATCGGAGGTGTGTACTATAGTTGAGATTTGTGACTTGGTGATGAACAACTGCCAGTGAGGACGGGCTATAGGAGATGACAGGGGTAGGAGAGGGAGTGGGTAATTGAAACAGCAATGAGCACATGAGAATCCGAGTGGTGAGTCGTTGTGGCAACGGGATGGTGAGAGAGTGAACTACAGGGGACCAAGAAAATTATGCTAAACAAAGGTAAATTTGAAAGTACAAAAATAGAAAGTATCTCTCAATCTCTCAAATGTAATATTTTTGAAACATTAGGTATCTCTGGTATAATTTCTCAAAATGTCAGGTATATCTGGTATAATTTTTGAAACATAAGGTACATCTGGTATAATTTCTCAAAACGGCAGGTAACTCTGATATAATTTATCCAATTTTAAAATGTCTTACATTTCTAACTATATTATCATATTCGTGATGATTTCATTTTCAAACAATTCATTATCCTACTTAATGCTTATAATTGTACAACCAGTGGAGAACCCATGCCATAAAATGATGAAAGATCATACATAAAATTAGTCGAAGAAATTTTTCATGGATGATTCAACGCGTTTTTCACAATGGAACAGTGCATTTTGGTATTTGGAAGGGTACATTTAATGGAAGGGTATATTTAATGCCACCGTATATGAAACTTTTTGCCGATTATTAAAAAAATTAATACATAAAACACCAAATTATAAATTTCATTTTCGGCATGGAAGTGTTAAGGGAAAGATAAAATGTCGTAAGCAAATAAAATGAAAATCTAATTTACTAATATGCATTCAAAGTTTCTTTATTTAATAATTATATATTGAGAGGATGATCTATAAGTTAGCGAGGTATATTATAATCTTATATGTTAGCAGGAAAATGAAAGTATAAGAAAAACTTAATCGATAATTGGAGAGAGATAAGAGAAATAAATGATATTTAGATTTTAAGAAAAGAAGAAATAATGACAAAAATGCATGCAGGCAGAATGTACTTCCTTTTCCCTAACAAATATTTTTATTCCGCAGATAGAATTTTGCTTTCAATGTTTTTGCTTTTCAATACAAATTCAACGACTTTTTTAGTCAATCATTTTTTTTTTATTAAGCTTATTTTTTATTGAAACAAGATTGACACATAGGGCAAGGGTTCTCAAGGGTTTTAGAACTGACATTCCAACCCAAAAATACCAAAATTGGATTGATTATTTAATTATCAGTAAGATCACAGGTTTGGAAGATGTATTAACAGGGTAGTTCATGATACAAATGAAAATACCTACATGGCCCGATAAAAAATCAACTTAGTATAGAAATTGATTAGACAGACCTATTAATGCCCGATTAAGTGGTCTATTAAATGTTCTTGTGCCACCCTTGAGTGTCTACAACTCATTTTATGACTTGTGCCTCTCCAATATTTTCTTATCACTAGAAGGCTAATTGGTTGTAGATGTTCTCTTAGGGAAGGTGTTTTTATTTTTATTTTTTATTTTTTATTATTTATTATTTATTATTTTTTTAAAGAGAAAGTCCTAAGTTTTTTTTTTTTCTTCAACCAATATGAGACTAAGATTTTCATACTTTATACCCTCCTTTTCTTTGCTATTTCCACTACTGACTTATGTTGATTAATTATTAAATGTTAGAAAGAATATCAATCTAAAAATAAAGGTCAGTGATTGTGTGTGATAGTAATTTTTCTATTGAAAATTGATGGTTTAATCATTAGAAAACAAACAAATTGGTAAGAATTCAGTTATAAACCCATTGGTATGGGCTTGATTATACCTTTTATAGATTAGTTGATATGAGTCCGATCATGGATCGATAATCGACTGAACAATTATAAATAAATCAATATCCGACCTATGGGGATGGATTATTTAAATAATATGAACATAAGCATATGTCTTAAAATGATGAAGACCTAATTGAAACTGCCATTGATTGATTAGACACCCTGTTCTCGGGTTATTATCGTCTCCAACCGTTGGATCCTCGATTGGAGGCTCCAGCGATTGGAGACGAATATGACTGCCTGTTCTCTTATAGTAATGGTAAGTGTTCCCTATTTTTACCTATTGAAGGATGGGATCCAAATCCTCTCTTCCCAGAGGTTTGGGAGGAGAGTGGGTGGCCCTATTAGATGGCCAACACATAAGACTCGGGTGAATCGAAACCCTCCATCCGAGTCGACAAGGAAGTACTGGCTCAGATGGAAGGGTCGGATTCACCCAAACCCTAGGTGCCGGCCATCTAATGGGACCGCCGCCTCTCCTCCCGAACCCCTAGAAGGAAAAAATTTGAATATTGAAGGATACCATGATGGATTTGCCAATAGGAAACAAGTGTGAGAGTAGGATGGGATGATGGATTTGGACCCAAATCATCTTTAATTGCTGATGAATTCCAACTCCAATTTTTAAATTTTTTTTGGTAATATTCCAACTCCAATTCAAGTGTTGGAATTCAATTGGTACGCATATGAATACGTGGATATTTGCATTGATTGAACTCCAATGCTTGGATCTATGTTGGAATTCACCAGTTATTGGAAACAATTTTTTTTGAATGGATTTACCAAATAGGAAACAAGTGAGAGAGTGTGTGTAAGAAGAGCCAGAGACAGGAATGCTAACACCGTAATTCCGTCGGATCCAAATCCTCTCTTACGACAGCAGGGTCTTACAACAGGAGGGTCCTGCTGCTGATCTAAGGGGTTGGGGATCAATCCTGTCTACCAATACATGACGAGATAGATCAGTTAAAATCCTGCACTTGACAGATGATAGGTAGGCAGGAGACGCTTTGGTTGCAACTCCATTCCACCAACCACATAACATTTTCGTCATTAACCGTTACATTGTCCTTATCGTTGTCATCAAATGCCAACTCTACCGTGCCTTTTGTACAACGACAAGACCGAAACCAACCTGGATAACCTGAAAGCCAAACAGGCAGCTCAGCCGCCTAGAGAGTACCGGCACAAAACTCAATGTGTAATCATTATTTATTTTCGGATTCTTCTAAAAACTAAATTAATCTTCCACCTTTTTTTTCAAGGATAAATTTATTTAATTTTGTTATAATTAGTTTATAATTATTCAAACTCTTTTATTCATTGCCTTTTTTTTCATATTCTTCTAAAAATTAATTTTCCACCTCTCTTTTTCACTACATTTAAATCTTTAAAATTGTCCCCTCTTGTTATGTCATTAATCTAAATAAAATATAAAAAAGGAAAACAGTTATAATTAATTCGTGTTTAATACGTTTGATATATAGGGATATATCATATACCATAAATGTTGCTAAAAAAAGAAAAAAAAAACGTTGTTTCTGAGATTCACATCGTCTTCTCCTAGTGGTTCTGGGAGGATACGATAACCTATCTCAGATGGCCGCCACGTAGTTCTCGGGTAAATCCGAGACACACGTCTGAGCCGACACCCCCTGTCGGCTCGACTTGTCGGCTGGGTGTCGGTTCGGACGTGGGTCTCGGATTCACCGAGAGCCACGTGGCGATCATCCAGGGCAGGTTGCCACTGTCCTCCCATAACCACTGGTAGGAGAGGATGCAGATCCTTGTTTCTGGCCCAAGTATTGGGAAAACAGATAAAATAGCATCATGTTATCAATTATCACAGAAAAAACGGACGTCTAGTTGTAAATTTTATACGAACTATTTATGCAAAATGAGTTATTTTATTTTTACCACATGGAAAACGAATCACCGAAGGTATAAAATTTTTCCCTTTTCTCAGTGTGTAGTCTAATATATTCATCGAAAACGTCAAACCCACATGGTAAAAGTCATTGGAAGACAATATTTATCACCCTTTCTTCATCGTGGATGCTCTCATATGTATAGTACTTGCAAAAGAAATTTCCTAGAAGAAAGCATCTCTAAGTTGGAGTTATAGAAACTCTATATTATAGAAGTTCAAAAAATATTGTGGTCAGAGCTTAAGACGAGATGTATGTGAATGAAAGGGAGAAGGGTAAAGAAAGAAAGAAAGAGAAGAGAGGAATTAAGAAAAAGAAAAATAATTACCATAAAAAAATAATAATAACAATAGAATTATCAAAGAAGGAGATTAAGACGATTGTTAATTAGGGTTCTCTGTAGAATAATCAGGTGTAATTTTTTTTTTTAATTAATACATATACACAATGGATGACAGAATATTCTCCATGTCAACAGGAGGATATTCTCCATGTCAACAGGTGGATACGAAGAAATTATTTTCTTATTCTTATAGAATATGCAATTTCTTATAAAATGAAACCTGAAGATTTGAACATTTGACCTCTAAAGCATCGGGCCATTACTTATTATAGTCGGTTAAAATGGTGAAAGTCAAATAATTGTTTTGATCGTTATATGACACGTGGTATATTTGTGGGTCCAACTCAACTAACAAACATAAAAAATCCAGTAATTATGGATAAACAAAATAAATGCTTAGATAGGTAGAGAAGGCAATTACTAGTAGTGGCTTAATTGGTAAATTATGGAATGATTATGGGCAAATAATTATATGACACATAAAATCAAACTTTTCAGTTCTGCGGATGAATCATTGGTGTCATGATTATTATTTGCTGACTCAGCAGGTTAAATCTAAGAACTTTTCAAAGAGGATTTGGATTAAAAAAGACAAACAAACACACCCCCCAAGGGCATGTTTGGTCAATATACTTAAAACTGACACACGTGGGCCTTCTGTCCCCGCCAATTACTGTTTTTTTTCCGGAAAAACTATACGAAAAAAAAAAAAAAACTTTCTCTCTCTTCTCTCTCTCTCTCTCTCCTTTCTCTCCTTTCTCGAGTCCAGAGAAAGCTAAAACAACAACAAATAAAACGATCTAGGGTTTCAAAATTGGTTAATTGTTGTTCTCCCTCGTTCATTTGTTCGCCTTCCTGGTCTCTGCAAACGTCATTTCCTGCAGATTCCCGCTGCCGTTCTAATCACAGAAAAAGAAGGGGGGATGATCAGGTTTCACAGTTTGCAGGCCCGCAGATCCTGGAGCTAGCGGTTATCACCCGTCTTTTGAGCTCCGTATTGGCTTCTCTGGTTTTGGCTTCTTCTACTTCTGCCATGGTATGCGAATTACGTCCTTTCTCTTTCTGGTTATTCCTTATATTGATGTCCGATAATAATGGTGGAAGAAAAATAAAAGTTTGGAGACGTTTGTTTTTTGTTTCGGTTACAGGTGCGTTATTGAATATGAAGGGAGTGCCTGCGGGAGGGCGGGCGGGCGGGCAGAAAGGGAGGAAGAGAAATTATTTCTATTTTTAGAACTCTGAGAATTTGTTTGTTAGATTTCTTTCTCTTTTATTGCTTAGTTTCTTATTAGATTTGTTGGAGGGGGAAATTAAAAGGATCTGGAATAGCTACGGAAGAAACCCAGCTCCCTGGAAAGACTTAATCTTTCGCTGGAGTTTTTTGAGGTTTGCTTGTGTTTGATGCCAGTATCTTTATGGATTCTGAAACCTCGGCACCTTCAGTTTTGCTCAAATGCTGTAGTTGCAGCTGTAATTGCACGTTGATCAACAGCGGTTCTGTCACTTGGCAACGTTCTGTGAAAAGGAAGTTTGATGAGTTTCAAGATGGTTCGTGGAACGCTCTATTTGGTTTCGATCAATCATCTGTTGCTCGAGTCGAGATTGAGAACGAATGCTCGGCCCTGCGAGAGATGGTCAGCAGCCAGCAACAAACCATTCAGGAGCTGTACACTGAATTGGAGGAGGAAAGGAATGCTTCTTCTTCCGCTGCAAATGAGGCCATGTCGATGATATTGAGATTGCAGAGGGAAAAGGCCGAGATTCAGATGGAAGCCCGGCAATTCAAACGATTCACAGAGGAGAAAGTTGCCCATGACCAGCAAGAACTTCTTGCATTGGAAGACTTGTTGTATAAGAGAGATCAGGTCATCCAAGCCCTCAGCTGTGAGGTGCAGGCCTACAAGCACAGGATATTGAGTTTTGGGCTCACGGAGGGAGAGGCAGAGGGCGAGAAGAGTGCTCGCGGTAACCCAAATAGGGATGATAACGTTGAATACCCATATGAATTTCTCCCACATGACTACCCTCCTTTGAGATGCAATATGAATGAAACCCATGGTTATCCAGACATTGAGGATGATTTTGATCTTGACAAATATGCTTTTGGTGATACCCCTCGTACCCAGGAACGTTTGCAGAATTTGGAGTACAGAATCTATCAAATGGAAAGAAATCCAAGCAGCAATCATATCGATGGGGAATTTTCTAGCTCAAGGAACATTTTTGAGAAAGGGGTGGTTGGTCAGTCTTCAATGCGGCCTAGGCATGCCAGGAAGTTCTCCACTGACAGCTTAGGTTCATTCTCTGGTACAGTTAAAGAAACAGCTCAGTATTGTGGGGTGGGAAGTCCAAAGGCTGCTCCCAGCTTCAAAAAGATGAATGATTTTTCACAAACAGAGGAGTACTCTAATTTGAGAAAGGTTGATAATGCATCTGATCTTGGAGATGACATGAATGACAGAGTCTATACAGTTGACTCTGTCCATCAAGGAGTATCTTATAACAATAGTGCAGAGCCAAAAGCTGCCATTGGAATCTGTGAAGATAATGTGAACATTCCAAAGGATTCACTGAACCAGGCCGATGTAGGGGATTCTGATATCAAAAAGCTCTACATGAGGCTTCAGGCACTTGAGGCAGATAGGGAATCAATGAAGCAAACAATCATTTCAATGGGGACTGATAAAGCACAACTAGTACTACTGAGGGAAATAGCTCAACAATTGTGTAAAGAAGTGACACCAGAAAGAAGGATAACTCCTGTGAAGAGGACATCTCTGATTGGGAGTTTTTCCTTCATGTCAGTAGTGAAGGTAAACTACTTTTACATCTAGCCACCAATATCTATAATGTGTTTTGTTTCTCTGTAATTGATTTAGATGTCTTATGCAATATCTTGGTCATCTTCATTGTCCTCAGTCAATGTCATAATTTATTGCAGTTCTATGCATTTGTTTCTTCTATTCAATTTTTTTTTGTCTGTTTGTACTTTTAGAGGATTCTTCAGTTTGCTAGACTCCTCAGTCACAAATTTTCTGATTATTAAACATTGTGGAACTTATAAGAGCATAATTTAAATTAAAATCGGAAGAGATTCTGATAATCTCCTCTCCCTCCCCCCAAAATAAAAATAAATAAATACATCAGAGACTGGAAAACCTGAACTGATACCTTTTTAAGACTATTATGCTGTCTTAGAGGCCTAGGCTTAAAAGTAAGACACAGAAGTTGTAAAAAATAAAGCAAAAAAGAGAAGAAACAGACTGGAATATCTTTCTCCTTTAAAAAAGAAGAAGAGAGGAATTGGTATGGGTCAAAAAGGAGAGAGAGAGAGAGAGAGAGAGAGGGGGGGGGGGGGGGAGAAAATGTGTCATCTAATGTGTTCTCTCTGATTATGCTGTTTTGGTCATTTACTACACCTCTGATATGCTGATATATCAGTTCTTATTTAACTGGAACGGTCTAAACTTATTGGAAAGCTTTTGGAATGCAAACGCTTCTGGATGGGTGTCATAAGATTGCCTCTGGTCTTTCTCCCACCTCTACCTGAAAATTAATAGGTAATAAATTGTGACATGCTAATTGATAGTCTATCACTCCAAAATTTAATCTCTCTGAGGATGCTATTTTGGTGCATTTCTATTGGTTCATAGTTTTAGCCAGTGGTGTCCAGTTGAGTGAATATAAATACTTTAAATTTTATTATGCTTTATGATAGACTATATCTATATTTGGTACCATATAAATAGTTAAAATGTTATTGTTTTTGTGAATGTATTTGTTCCTTACAATCAAGAGTATCCAACTAGGTGGCAAGTACTCTGGAGCCTAGGATAGTGCCTAAAGGTTTCTAGATGGCAAAGGTGTAAAAATGTGAAAAAAAATCTAAGCCCATTTTTATTTAGTGCATTCAGTTTTTTGCAAGTTGCACATTCTAACAAATAAATAGAAATGTGGATAACTGTGGAAGAGTAGAGAATATTATCACTTTCTGAACACACTTATAGCTTTTTCTTTGCTGATGCAAACAGTTTAGTTGGGTTTGTAAATGACTATTTTGCATCCAGCTAGATTAATTCTTTGGGTTAAGGCCGAAAGAATAATTAGGCAGAGAAGATGAAGTTGAAGAGATAAAATTTCCTTTACTGCCCCCCCCCCAAAAAAAAAAAAAAAAAAAAAAAAACAATTTTTGGGGTTAATCAGATACAAAGAAACTTGTGCTCTAAAAAACAATAAAACGTTTGCAACTATTTTTACGATATCAGCTAATAGCATCTGGTTAACCTGAATTGACAGGCTTTTATGATCAGACTGACCATCATTTTGCGTTCAACTTCCAGGATTGTTTTCGAAATCTTGGTTTTGAGGGTATTGTTTCATAGACAATCTTTATTAGAAGTATAGAGGATTTACTGTAGATTCGAATGCCTTTTCGTAATCATCTTGTTCCCCCCTTCTCCTTGCTTGTGCGGTTTGATAATTGTTTTTTATTCATTGCCAACCTCATACCTATAAAGTCCTTCCTTGACCATGCATAGACATTTATTATTATTCTTTGCTTTTCATGCTGGTTTCTTTTCATAATTTTATGTGAAGAATTCTGATATTCATGTAGGGCTTGGCTAAGCTTTGAAGTTAGAAATTTGTTTCAGTGTATGGGTATGCACTTCAGGAATAAAGTCTATTACTATTTACTACTTTTGTATCACCTGGAGTTTGAGTGTAAAAATGCCATACCTTCCGTTTCGCTGATGAACGGTTATGTTCTAGTTGGGGTTGTCTCTGTGATTGCAAAGCAACATCAAGTGGGATCACAGAGGTCCTGATGATGTTGCTGTTTTATTGCAATTTTATCTTTTAAATGTCCCGAGTGCCAAGTGGGATCACAGAGGTTCTGATGATGTTTTTGTTTTAGTGCAATCTGTTATTAATGTCCCAAGTGCCAAGTTACATTCTTGTTTTGATTCAATTCTTTTTGTGTTCAGTGGGTCACGTCCTTCGTTTTTTGGAGAAAAAAAGCACGTCGAAGCAAGTGAGTGAATCATCCTCTTTCGTTTGTCATGGCTGTACTATTAATGTATTATGATAGCAGACAGGTTTCTATGCCAGTCATTCTACATTATTTCCTGTCAACATATTGATCCTAGCCATTGCTGGTCCACTCCTTGGTTAGCCATTGTTGAAAGTTGTAGTAATCCAATAACCATAACCATATGATCAAGAGTTGAATCTTTGCAAAGGTGACCTGGTTGGTTTGATTTTTGGATTATGACGAGCATTTTGAGGTTTATAGCCTCAGATCTGGGGCTCAATGGTTGGTGTTTTTTTTGCAATGTTCACAGTTAATTTATGGCCTTTCTTTCTTAAATATGTATCAGGTATACGTTTGGGTTATCGGCCGAAAACATTGGCTTGCTGATGCTTTTAGATAAAGGCCCTCGCATGAGGCCATGGAGATGTCTTACAAGTATACGAGCAAGAACATAGTTTGGAGGCTTCTGCATCCATGAGCAAGATCTTTGGAATCTATGCAAACAATAGTGGATATCAAACACGATTTTACTTACAGAATTGCATTCTTTTCTAAATTTTCTGCATGACTCCAGAATTGGTGGTGCGATTGTCTGTGCAGTCCTTGTTTTTGTTTCTCTTTTCTGGGTGGGGAAGTGCATTTGTTGGGATTGATCAGTACATCATGGATGGATAAAAAGTGTAGATTTGGGTGGTTTTAATCTGTAGAAATATACTTCAAGGTATGCAATTTGTGACATCCTCCAATGTATATTACTGTGTCGTGTATAATTCTCAATCTGAACGTGCTGTGCAGATTCTTTTCCTGTCGATTCCAGGCCTTGAGCATACAGCTTTGACCCTTTGGTCTTTTACATTGCTATTGATGAAATCTAAAACGTTTCCTCTGATCAAGTTTTTAATTACAGGTATCAGCCACCAGCTACAGCGAAAACCGATCTGGATCAGGTATGGTTACAATGGCCTGCTGACATGTGGTTGATACTGATTAAAAAATAATAATTGAGAATCAGATCAACCACTGTAACCGAAACCAGAACAGTTTGGCCAACCTGATCGATTAACCAAAACAGTCTGGTTTAAATCTACATTATCCTATAGAGTTCCAGAAAATGAGGATTTGAAGTACCATCATTGGATTCACAATTGGAACAGTCTTTGTCTGATTCCTAAATCCCAAAGATTATATTTATTTAGCCTTGCTACTTTTATTATGTGGTTTCTTTGGAAATGAGGAATGAATGTTATTTCAATCAATGTTACTGGTCTCCCACCGAGGTTATTCACAAAGCGGAATATGCCTACAATGAGTTCATTTCGGCTACTACTGAAGAGGAGAAGCTCCCAGTCGATATCTGATCCTAGCCATTTTGAATCATTCTTGGTCTCCTCCTGTCGGAGGAAGTTTGAAACTTAATACGGATGCTAGTCTACAGCCCAATTCTTCTTCAGGTGGTATTGGTTTTGTGAATAGGGATAGCTCAGGCTTCATTCTCAAAGCTCTCTCTTCTCCAAAAGATTTTAGTTCAGCTAAAATTGGCGAGGCTATTGCCATCAGGAAGGGTCTTATTCTGGCCCGGGATCAAAATTACTTTCCCATCCAAGTGGAATCAGAGTTGAACAACAAGAAGTCCCTCGGTGCTCTGGATATTTCTCTGGATATTCAACCAATTATTTCTGATATTCATGAGATTGTATCCAATTATAATTAGTGTTCTTTTTCTTTTATTTCAAGGGGAGCAAACAATTTGGCTCATACCCTTGCAAGGAAAGCCACTACCATTGGGGGTTGGTTGAGTGGCCCATTTCCATTCCTTGGCTTCAACAATCAAATGATTTTGAAGCCTCAACCCGATTCATGCTTCAATAGATTTCTTCTTTGCCACCAAAAAAAAAAAAAAAAATCTAAAACCATCCTCTGGATAGACATCTAGGTTGCGTTTGGTATGCATTCTTGACATGCATTAGATCAAAAACATTTTTTGAGATGACAAAAACAGCAATTGATTTTGTCCTTTCATTGTATTGATATTTCTCCCAACATATATATATATATATATAACGTTTCAGAAATTGTGTTTGAGTATCTAATCAAAGTAGGGTTAATCTAATGGAACAAAATTCCAATTTTGCTCATATATTACCACAGTTCATCTTCTCCTTAGGTCGCTCGGTCGTTCCTATCATTGCTCGTTTTTCCTTCATTATTTAGCAAGTCGCCCAAGGTTGGGAACAAAATGAAAGGAAACTACACCTTTCTTTTCTTCATTTGAAATCCTTGCCCACTTTGTTGGAAAGCACCGTCCTCCTCGTACTGTGGAAGAAAGCTAGAAACGCCGCCCTAGCGGGAGAAATAGTCAAACCACATAAAGGGCCTGCATTAAAATAATCTCCCCTTTAATTTCAGAAAAATGCTAAAACACCACTGAGTACATTGCTATGATCCACCGAGATGCTTCCTATCTTTGCTCTAGGGCCGACTCCAATATCTGACCAGATGTAAATGGCTTCATCCCACCTAATGTCATAACCCAAAACCGGAGTCCCTTAAGCTTGACTGGATCACTTGTAGTGCACGAAATCCAAACCCAAGATCTCCAATCAAGCAATGCATACCATTAAACCATCCATTACACAACCACAATCCATAGCAAAATCAGACTATATAAAATGCGAAAGTCTTAAAATAAATACCAAGCTGAGAGTCTATGTGATAAATACTGACATAACCAGGTTTATCTCAATTCAAATATCAAGACATAAGTACTTTTAAACATATATCCAAACTATCCAAATACGCCTAACATACTAGGACAACATGTCTACAAGGCAGAGAGATAAATCTAGCCTAGTCTCAGATGTGGCTATGGATTCTAACCATAGACACACTCGTCACACTTGTAAGTATGTCCATAAGAAGCATCCTTATGTTCCTCAGGATCACAAGCGGCATCAATGGCATCAGTAGAAACGTCACATGCAATACAATCTAAAAAAATGTGTACACGGAGGGGTGAGCAACCAACATGCGCAGTGAGAGAATCAGCACATGCAAGAAAAGCAAATGATTGGGGGTTAATTATTAGTGGTTTCGGTCTGTGGAATCATATATGCGCAATTGAGATCCTCAAGCACAGAGGATACCCTTCTAGCATGGGTGAAGTAAATAATCTACACTAAACTCCCTGCCAAGTATAAATTATCACCCAAAAGATGAAGGCAACCAAAACCAAGACTCTACATCAAGACGTCCACCAGCATCCCCCCAGGATAGGCTTCGTCCTAGTGGCCGAGCCCTACGCGTCAACCCTTCACTAGGTACAAGCTCAATCCTCTAGGAAGAGCACAGAGGATCCTGCCATCATCCCTAGAACCCTGCAATCAGATTGAATCTGCACACGATCCCAACCTTCATTAATTGCTTCAAGCAAAGCCATCCGAATAACTATAGCTTCTCCTTCCATTGCATCACTGAAGAACCATGGGCAAGACATAGCTTTACAAACTACTCCGGAAAGATTTTTACAACAATAACTCAAGCAACCCACAGACGAATCCGGAAAGAGACTAGCATCAGTGTTGATAATAAAATACTTCTCCTGATTATGCTTTGAGTCTTGTCCAACAATAGAAAAAGAGGTGGGTGATGAAGGGATTTCAGATATATCGGAGTCCACTCTTGGAAAGCTGCAACAGCTTGGCTAATCACCTCTAAGGGGGTCCCATTCCTTCTTTGAAAAATGACATAGTTTCTTGCAAGCTATAACTGCCAACATATGAAAGTAGCCAGGGAGAAAGAATGAACAACAATAGATTTTTTCACTTTATGAATATTCTTCCATTGCATAAACCAATCTGAGATCGAAAAGCTTTCATCCAAATGCGGAAGATATGAAAGAGGGGACCCGAACCACACAGCCCGAGCAAAGGGGCACTGAAATAGGATGTGTTCTGTCGATTCAATATGACAATCACACCATCTGTATGGTGTTGATGTAGGAATATTGGGAGATTCTCCCCAATAACAAGGACTTGAGCACACACCCTCCAGAGGAAAGATTTGATTTTTGGAAGAGATTTACAATTCCAGATTTGCTTCCAAGCTTCCTTTGGGACAGATTCCCATTTATATCTTTTTGATGTAGAAGGCTCTCAAGTCTCAAGGTAAGTCTCAGATTTATTTTTAAACAAATGGTAAACCGACTTTACAGATAAAACCCCATTTTTAGAACCTTCCCAAAGGATCAAATCCTCTTTTGGAAAAAGGCTTAATTGATTACTCAAAATGGTAGTCGATTCAATCGGAGAGAAAGTGGAACAAATCAAATATTTTTTTCGACATTGGTTGATGGGTTCAATTAAGTCACTAACCCAATTGAGAAGGTTAGCTGGACTTTTGGGGTGTAGAGATCCTAAATTTAGGAAGATTTGGAACCCAAGGATCCTTTTTCCACATGCCAAATATACCCTTCCTCCAAAACTCGTCTCCCTTCCATAATACTTCTCGAGACCCATGATGGTCTATTGTCACTTTTGGCATTCAAAAAATCAATCTTAAGAAAATAAAGAGCTTTAATTACCTTGACCCAAATAGAATACGGACTTTTAAAGAGTCTCCACGCAAGCTTTGCAAGAAGGGCTTAATTAGAAATTTTGCTCCATGTAATTAACTTATTTTGATTTAAGTATTTCAAATATAATTTATGAAATATTAAGTCGCTCACGTGTTCAAAAAAAAAAAAAAAAAATCCAGCTGTCACCATTCATTTTGGATAAGATCAAGCTGTCACCAATAATTATTAGTGGGTCAACTATTCCCATCCGTTTCACTTTCCTCAATTTTATATGCAAGCTGCAAAGCAGCAATCAGTGCTACGTAACATATGAGAGAGAGAGAGAGAGAGAGAGAGAGAGAGATGAGTTCCTTGCTGAGTGTATTGTTTCCACCTCCTCCATCCATCTTCGTCGGAACCATGTCTGTCATCAGCGTAGTATCCCTAGCTTATTGTTGTTACTCAGAGGTAAGAGGCGAGCACTTGCAGTACTCCAAGTTCTGGAACGTAAATCTACAGAAGAAGAAGAAGAAGACGATAGAGAAGGAGGTTACTGTCCCCAGCAGAACTGGCATGCTTATCTTGTATACTCCAGCCTTTCTAGCTGGTTTGGCCTCTTTTGCCATTTTCCCACATGAGGGGCTCAGGTTTATGCTCGTCGATTCAGCTCTCACCATCCATTTCTTCAAGAGGGTCTTAGAGGTACTCGTAATAGTCCTTATGTGATTTTTTTTCTCTTTATTTGATTCTGTTCCTTATTATTCCCAATTCTCATTTGATGCGAGTCATGAGACAGTAGAATGGCTGCCAATGAATGTGAACGTAAAACCGTGTGTTTGGGGTCTTTCTTTAAAATTTCCTTTGATATTTGGAGAGGAGAGAAGAGAACGAGGGCTATGGAGAATTGGGAATAATAAGGAACATAATTTATCCTTTTTTTTTATTGAACAAATTACATTAGAGGTACTTGACATTTTCAGAAATTATACTAAAATTATTTCTTGTTTCAAAAATCATATCAGAGCTATCTCACGTTTTATACATATTATATTGGGGGTACCTCACGTTTCATACATATTACGCTTGTGGTACCTTATATTTTTGTACTTTTAAACTTACCCCTCTTTAGCATAACTTTCTTGGTCTCCTTTGGTTCTCCCTCTCATAATCCCATTGCCGCAATGACTCACCAGTCGGATTCTGGCTCTCCCTCTCATAATCCCATTACCGCAATGACTCACCAGTCGGATTCCCCGTGTTTTCACCGCCGTCTCAATTGTCCACCCTCTTTCCTACCCTTATCCTCTCCCGTGACCCTTCCTCACCAGCGGTTGCTCATCACTGAGTCACAGATCTTGACTATGGTACACTCCTCTAATGAAAACTCTACACTCTAACTTGCTACTTTTCCGATAGGTATACCAATGATCAGACACCAAATAAGGGTAGTTCAACAAGAAACTTTCAGTCCCGAAAGTTTGAGGTAGATCTAACGGATAACTTGGAGGATGCCAATGTTAGGTAGGGCTAATGTTGAAAATATGAAAAGAGATACCTCTGGTATGATTTTTGAAATGTGAAGTACATTTGGTAGGATTTCTTAAAACGTCAATTACCTCTAGTATAATTTATCCCCCTTTTTTTTTGGTAGAGGTTCACAAGCACAGGTGGCTCACCCAACATTTGATGGGTCCTACCTATGAGATCTTCCATAGAGAAAAATTTCTTGCTTTCATGATCCTAAATATCAATCCAATGCTTTTGGATGGTAATATAACAATGGTAGCTCAAGTGAAAAGGACCATCCATTTGAATGAGTATCAGTCATAAGAACTCTGTAAGGTCTGCCCCATCATTTGGCTATGGTCCTCTCAATTTTCTATATGTTGATTTCTGTTATGTAAACTAGTGACACATTTGGTTGATGAAGTAGCATTCTGCATTGTAGGTGCTGTTTATTCACAAATATAGTGGAAGGATGGTTCTTGATTCTAACATTCCGATCACCTTCAGCTATTTCATCTCCACAGTAACCATGATCTACGCCCAGCACTTGACACAAGGAGTCCCTGAACCAGAATTTGATTTGAAGTATATAGGGATTGTCCTGTTCTTAGTGGGAATTGGTGGAAACTTTTACCACCATTACCTCCTTTCGAAACTAAGGGAGAAAAGTGATCAAGGGTATAAGATCCCCAAGGGAGGTATGTTCAACTTGGTGATTTGTCCACACTATCTTTTTGAAATTTTAGGTTTTGTAGGAGTGTCTTTTATCTCTCAGACCTTGTATTCCTTTTCATTCCTCATGGGCACCATTCTATACTTGATGGGAAGGAGTTATGTCACGAGAAAATGGTACCTCTCCAAATTTGAGAATTTCTCAAAGGAAGTCAAGTGTCTGATTCCCTATGTTTTCTAAGTACAAAAAGATGGAAAAAGAATGCATGTAAGACAATTGAATAAGTTCTTCTTCAACAAAGTAACATTTTTGGACTTGTACCATATGCTTCACCTTGAAAGGAATGAATATGTGGGGTTCTTATGTTCTTCTTCACTGCTCATTTTCTTTCACTATGGGTACCATCCTCTCCTTGAAGGGAAGAAGTTAGCCACTAGAAAATGCTACCTCAAAAATTTTGAAAATTGCCTGAATGAAGTGAAGTGTCAGATTCCCCAACATTTCTAGATCTGGAAGATGCATGCTAGAATGAAAACAGTAGGCATCCTAATAATTATTTAATCACAAATAAATGATCTCTTAATAATATTTTTAGAAGAACAGAACTGTTTAAGCAGCTTATAACCAGTAATTTGTATATTCTTACTGATAAATTTTGATGAAAAATTCCTCTGTATTTAGACTACCTTTGATTGGATTTCTATTTCAATTTCATTGGCCTATTTCATAAAACATACTGTTTGGTATGATTTTTACACCTGATGCGTGTCGAGCGCAATAAAAAATAAATTACTCTACCTACAATGAATAATAATGATAAGTAAAGATCGATTCACAAAGACTAGTTAATCAAATTGTCTACTTTCCAAGAAAAAGGGGGATTTTCTTTTGCAATTTAATTGACAACAAAATTAAGTAATAAAAATTCAATGGAAGATGATGTTGATTCAAGGAAATTTACTCACGGCTGCAAATTGATCACTGATAGACTAGTCTTTTGGGTTGGGCTCCCCCTTGGGCTTGAGTTGTAACATTTGGTGCTTTCATTGAGAAGTCAACCCTGCGGGTGGGGTGACCTAGAAAATGAGCGACCTGGGAAAGGGCTACCTAGTAAAGCAGAGTGAAAGCCTTCTAGAGTGGGCAATCTAGAATGGGCCGACGTCGGCGTCGGCTTTGAAAGGGGGTGGCAATGTTATGATCCCACATCGGGATCCCATACCTACCAAATATGGTTCTTAAGTCTTGGGATTCTCCCACCTATTAGACTAGTCTTTTGGGTTGGGCTCTCCCTTGGGCTTGAGCTGTAACAGATTTGTTCTCGTTGAATATGATGATTGTTGGCTATGCTATGAATACAGAGAATATATTCTCAAAAGTGAGTTTCTAAATAAAATTTTCATTCTTGGCCTTGTTTTCAATTGATGCAACCAAACAAACTTTCAATTTCTTGACCAAAAACTATTTGTTGACTTCTTTCATAAAGTTACTTTGAAATTGATGTAGAATCCAATAAGAGGGAAATGGAAATAATTGTATGCATGTACTCAGAATTTCCTTACCTTGTTTGTTCATTTAATTAGATTTATTAGAAAGATAAAATAAGCAATTTGAAATGAATTTGATATCCTTCAAAGCTAAAAAAAAAAAAAAAAAATGACCATAAGAATTTTGATGATTTTGTAATTGGCCTCTCTTCCTCTTCCCTCCTTTCTCTGTTCTTACCCTCCAATTGAATCCATGTGCTAGTTTATTGAAAGGTTCTTCTAGTTGTAACAAACCTTGTTACAATTACATGTTGTCCCAAATGAAATACCAAAACTGCCCCCTTGTATGTTGAGGTTTCCATGATGGCCCAATGAATATGCATTAAAGGGAAGGGATTACAACTACATGTTGTAAAAACCCTTGTTATGTTCAGACTGACCCTTTATTGAAACATCAAATTTTTACTTTAGATGATGGTCCTTTCTAGCTCGCAAATCAATGTATGGGAAAACCAAGAAGAGGTTATAAGTACTGGCTTTATATGCTAGTTTAATCTTTTATTTTCCTTTTTTTTTTAAAGCTAGGTTTGAGGGTATCTATTTTACCCTGCTAAGTTTACATGTAGTTGTTCATTAGGTCTGCACGACCTTTTTTTATTTGCACCCTCTCCTTATTTCCAAAGGTTGCCTCAGTACTTAATGTTTTATGTACCAAAAGATGAAGCTGTAAAGGAAATTGAACTATCAAGAATGAATGGAATCTTTTATAGCAATTACAGTAACTAGCATTCATTTCTAGTTAACACTACTTATTTCCTCCAGTTAGTAGTTAAAAGAGGGGTATTGTGTTAGATTGAGAACATTTACCTTCAAGAATGAGATTATAATGTTGTTTGGTTCGTGTTCATACCTTTAACAGTAGGAGAGTGAACATGGGGTTCTGATATACTTCTTTAACACGTAAGTTTGAGTTCTCAAATTGGCCTGACATACAGTTTTTCTCATATTGGCCTGACTAATTTATGATTCACATGGCTAGTTTCTGAAAAGTGAAACTGGTTCAGATATTGTACTAAATTATATATATATCCATTACTGTTTGCATCCAAGGTAGAGATATAACAGTATTGGTCTTGTGTTACTTGCTTCACCTTTGAAGAAAATGAAAATGGGGTTCTTATATTCTTCTTTACCATGATGTAATTTTAATTTCTTATGTGGATTTCACTAAGTATGAATGACATGAACAAGTTTCTGAAATGTGAAATTGGTTCATGTATATATTATATCTATATGAGAGTATTTCAATCCTCTTTTCCATTTTCTTTTTATTCCGACAAATAAGAGTGTATCAATCCCTTAATGGGAACTTCACATACAGTTGTGTACATGTAAAGGCCATCACACTGAAAGCCCATGGTATTGTATGAGCTGCATCAAAGAGACACCAATGATTAATTGAAACCAAGTTACATCAAAGTCCCTGACATGTATGCTCCAGTATTTCTTGTGCTAAAAATGATGTACTGAATAGTTTTGAAGAATTGTCCAGGTATCAAATTGCATTCAAGCATTTTATGTATTGTTTTCTCTGAGTATTTTTTTTAGGTACCCATCTTTCCAGAATTTTCAGATCACCACCCAGAAAGTAGAGAGATGTGTGGCTGGTAACAGTCATATACTACCATAAATCTAGAGCTGGCATTATTCATTGGGTACAAGCCTCAAATCAAGATCCATTTTGTGGTTGTGATCAGTTTCACCACATTTTTGAAACATTGCATGAGATATAGAATTGTGTCTGAAATACAACTCTATACCTGCATTGCCTCTTCAACTCTTCCATCAGTCACAAGACTTATTATTAATGAATTATACCACTCAAGATCTGGGTACCAACCTTTCTGTTTGATCTTTTGCACTACTGCTTAGGGCTTCTGTCATATTTCTCATCATACAATGGCCACGGAGTACTGTATTCATCAGATTCCATTCTCCTATCAAGAAAGTCTCACTTGAGAATTGAAAGAGATCCATGTTAGGCCTTTGGAGTCAACCTAATGCATCACTGACAGGTATGCTTTCTCGTCGAAGGCTCACTGGGTTCTCACTGGAGTAGCTTGTGTTTGGACATACATTTGGCCTCTTTACTTGTTTGTAAGCAAGATTGCTGCACTACCTAACTTTGACATTAGTCAATTCTTCCTCAAATCCAATGTCTTCCTCAAGCTTCTGTGAACAGTTCATCAACACCCTAGAAACTCTTACAATTACAGTTTGGCTAAGCCTGACCCCTACTTCTTCAGACCTCCTTGGCTGCACCTGGTCACAGATTCTTTAGATAGAACAGTGTCTTTCAGTAAGCTGAATTCTTCTTCAGGTCTTGGAAGGGGTCATCGCCATAAGTCATTTGAACTCTCTCTCTCTCTCTCTCTCTCTCTCTCTCACACATACACACACACACACACACACACCCACACCCACACCCACACCCACACCCACACACACACCCCTACCTACGTTTATAATTCAATTTAAAAATCGCCTAAAACACCTCTCTTCTTTTACTTTTCCAGAGATCCCAAAACCCCACTTTCAAGTACTCTTTCCTACAGTTGTTCACTACTGCGTTTGGGTCTTGATTTCACAGTATTGAGTTTCAGTCCTGATGCGTGTCGAGCGCAACCAAAAATAAATTACTCTACTTATAATGAATAGTAATGATAAGTAAAGGTCGATCCACAGAGACTAGTTAATCAAATTGTCTACTTACCAAGAAAAAAGAGGGGGGGGGGGGTTTCTTCTGCAATTTAATTGACAAGAAATTAAATAACAAAAATTCAATGGAAGATGATGTCGATTCAAGAAAATTATCTCACGGCTACAAATTGATCACTGACCTCATATATATTATTTTCTATTCAAATATTTAACCAAGGATTATCAAAAAGCTAGACAATCCTTATCTTCCCTAATTTCATTAATTGGGCCCAGCACACAATTTAATTCTTATCAATAAATCAATTGGTATTAAGCAATCCTCAAGAATTTACTGATAGCATTACACTCTTGGAGGGAGTTAAAGATGAACAACAATCTAACAAGCATCAGATTATTTAATTCATTCTATGTTTCCTTTAAGCAAGTAACAAAAATTTGGATCATAATTGTTCTGCTCAATTGCTACTTTTCCTTAATTCCATAACAATTACGGATTATGGATTCAGATTAGCAATAAACCACATAACTCAATCAATTAATAGGCCTCTTAATAAACTGAATCATACAGTCATTAACTTGAAAAATCAAGAAACACAGATATTTGAATAGAAGAATAATTAAAATTAAGAACAAAATCTCACAATTTACTAACCGGATTGAATTCCCCTTGAATCGACTAAAGAACTTAGCTAGACATGATAGAAAAGAAAGACAAAAGAAATAAAATTATCTTCTCAATAATTCTTGGATGCTCTATTACGTATCATTTACATTGCTTTAATAGCCAAAGTAGAGAAGATTAAAACTGGTATGTCTAGAATTGACAACCTTATTACATGGAAATAAAGATTAAACAAAATCTGCTTGCCTAGATTAGATAGAGAATCATTCCATCATTAACCAAATGTCACCTCTAGATTTGTCAATCTTTGTAATATTCCATAGAGGTGTATATTCTCCTCAAGATTTCTGACAATCAATCAAATCCTTCCAATAATAAACCTTCTATGTGGTAATCTTCCTTCTCTGATTTCAATTCAAATCAATTTTTCAGATCTGATTTTTGGATCACGTTTGATTTCTAGAATTCTTTCCACATTAAAAACCTGCATGAAATTCAAAAGATCATTATTGAAAATATCAGAATTTCTTTTATTTTAAACATAAATTACTAATACTTTCCACCAATGTCTTATATATAAGGAATCATCAAAATGAGTACCATAAGACATATAATATGTTAAATAGACTAAATATAAGAGAAATAAATATATAAAATTATGAATCCATCAAGTCCTCTCTCAATTACAAATCTCACATACCTTGGCAATTGAAGATGAATACAAAAAATTGGTAATCGGCCGACCAGCCCGTCCGATCCAGCTCAGATCGGACGGGCTGGGATCACTGGCCATGCATACCAATGTATTGGTATGTGCGTCTAGTGATCCCAACCTGTCTGATCTGAGCTGGTCGGCTGGAGGTGATCCCTATCCAACCAAAGGGGGCTGCATCCGTTTTGAGAGAGAAGAAGAAGAAAATTGGGAAAACTACCTGTACCTACTTTGGGTTTCAGTTTACCACCCACTCCATGTTTGGTATAACAAAAATACTCAAAACAACTTTCGATATTACCAATAAACCCAAAACAATGCTTCGCCCTCATTACCTATCTTCTTTTGACAGTTTTGTCCTGTTCACTTCTCTCTTCTTTCCTTCTCCCATCACCACCTCTCTCCCCTCTCGCCACTTCACAATTAGAGGCGAAGACATTCTGTTACGTATTCAAGATTAATACTCAAGAAAGGCTGTAGTTGGTCAGTTTGTTAATAGGTTGTTAAATGAGTCGTTAATATGTAGAATGAGTATAAATAGAAGTAAAGAGAAGAAGAGTATGAAATGTTAAGTCCTTCCCTCTTGTAACTGGAGGCCCCTACCCTCGAAATATGCTTTCTGTATTCCTCTCCCTCGGTAATACTCCTCCTTCCCTATAATTTCTGGTTCATGAATGTAAATCGTATCACATTTCCTTCCCAATCGTATGGCTCAGACCCCTGCCCTCGCTTTTGGTTGTTAAAACAGAAAATCAGCATTACGATTTGTGTTGTAGTGGGTTCGTCCACAGAATGTAATTGATAAGAATGCTGGACTGGATTGTGTAGAAATTAATTTCAAATAGCAATCCCTAAGCCCTTAAAATGTAGGGAACCCATTCCATGTGGTGTTCATGTAAAAAAAAAATGGAGGCCCAGAGTTTAGTCTGATCTGAAATGGCCGAACCAGAAGAAGATTTTTTGGAATACAATGCAAACAATGTGCATTTTGACGATGAAGAATGCTGCAAATATGATTTATGGTTTTTATTAAGATTCTTTGCTGCTTCATTACGATGAAAATGAATCCTATGGCTAACACCTGCTTAGTTGGATGGTTGGCCAGTTGGCCATGCTTTGGTAAAGCGTGGGCTGGGAGGTAGCCGGTAGGTCTCGAGTTTGAGCCTTGTTTTTTGCATTTGTTTCTCACCTCAGTAGTATAGTATAGAGTAGGACCTGATAAAAAAAAATGAGGATATCTATGTGAATAATATAGTGCTAAGATAATATTGTGTATTTAACGCATTGTCAAAAAGAGGTCGATGCAAATTTCCCTAGAATATAATGGAAAATAGGTTAGGTACGTCTATATGAAGAATAAATTATGTAACCCTCGGCCATGATTCAAGTAGTTGGTATTGAATCGATCCTTCAATTCATATCAGAGTTGGACATGATCAATCCCGATTCCAAATAGATTTCGAGGATTGATGACATGGCCCTTCGTGCGGCTTGAAGGCCGACAAAAATTGAAACCCAAGGGTTTGGATTTAAGAAGCAGAAGCTTTAATAATGACCCATACGATCGGATGCCTCTGTCCTTCCAAACTTCTTTCTTGAAGAACCAATACCCTCGTGAGATAGTTAGGGGAAGAGAGAGTTTGCAGATATCCAAATAATTTTGAAAAAAAATATTGGTTGAACAAAAATTTGAACTGAAATTGATTCTATTTAAAAATTTTTGAAAGAATTCACAATATTTTTTCACTCCAAAAATATACGAAAATAAATAATTCAGGTAACAAAAATAGTTATTGCAAATAATTTGAGAATCCAATAACTTGATTTTTTGAAATGTAAATGTCTAACCAAAAAAAAAAAAAAAAAAAATCCATCTTTTGCCATTTCATTTTACTTTTTTGACATATTTGATGATTTTTCAAAAAATTAATAGTCAAATTAAACCCGAAGTTTTGTGCATTCTTTGTTATTCTGAAAATCCAAATTTACTAACTATGATTTTAACATAATAAAATGAACTTATGAAGCAGACTCGGTCTCACATATGATGCATTTCCTGCTTTAAAGGCAAAATATTGTTTTTGTAATTATTGTAAGAAAAAAATTTCATCTAACCCCTAAAAATTATGTCAAATTCGATCTACTACCCAATGGTTTCCAGAAACTCTTACCAGTCTCATTTAACTCACAGACTTGACTGAACATGTGAGTAAATATTCCTACCCTTTCTATTTGAAACTTTAAAACATTAAAATGAGATAAAGTTACTAATTTGCCCCTTTCTTTTCTTATTTCTTTCTCGAAATTTCTTCTTTTTTTCTCTATTGCTATTTGGTTTAGGAACCCTAATATCATATCTCCATAGTCGCTGTGCTAGGTTTGGGTGACTTTGTAGCTTCGAATCTCCGGTATCCCATCGGCAACATCGAAAGTCCGGTTAGTATTTCCTTATCCCCTTGCTTCATCATATCTCCATTGTCCTTATCCCCAATATTACCTTTCCCACATGGTTGTCCAATCTTTTTCATCTCTCCATCATCTTGAAGCTAAGTTCCATCCTTGTGGGAACGACAAACCAAGCAATTCAGCTGGGAAGGAGAGTAAGTAGGTAGAATATTGTGATTGGCTGGGTATTTGGGACTGGTTCCAGCTAATCCTGATCTGCATTGGGATATTGGGATTGGTTGATCCGTCAAACCATTAGAACATGGGTTTTTATGAGTACACAGGCACAATTTGTCTGGGACTAACGAACACATGTTGTAATGGTTTCCTACATTTATTTACTAAATTTTTTTGCCTTTTCCTTCTCCGCGTAATTGTGAAGTATGAATCCAAATGGAACATAAGCAAATTTACTAGTCCTCTCTCTCTCTCTGGGTTTCTCCCTTGTCTGTAACCTGCATCATTTTGTTTAGAAATATTTTCCATGTAATTCCCTTGAGTAAAATGTTATGTGATGTTGATGTGGTCTATCAAGCCTGCTGTGAATAGTCTATTTTCATGATAGAATTCTGGTGAGGTTGATACTGGTCCTATCTTCACTCTGCTCCGCAACTCCTTATTTTCCCCTGCACCTGTAGCATCTCAGAAACCTTCAATCATGGCTGAGCTTGCCACTCCCCAACATGACCTAATTCTTCCAACATGCTATTTCTACAACCTTCTCCAATATCAAGTTAATAGCTTCGTTAGAGTCCATTGTATAACTTAGATAAATTTCATAGTATTAACTTTGGTGTTTTTATGGACAGGTGTTCACTAACTTAATTGAATTCTATTGATAATATCCAAATGTGAGTCTTGTGGTGTCACATGTGTGATATATACAACTAGTAACAGAAAGAATTTTGGGAGGAAGTACTATCAGTGTCCAAGGTGTTAGAGGTTTGTTATGTAGGTGGACCAATTGAATCAATATTCATGTGGAGCAGGGCAATGCAAAGTTAGAATGGCGAAAACAACAACAAACAATAGATGACAATTCTAGTGTTCCATAGGAGTCAGTGTTAATCTATTGTGTTTTTAATTGTCATTTTCAATGAAAGTTGTCATGTATAATTGTCATTTTCAATGATAGTTTTCTTGTATAATTGTCTTGGTGCAAGTGGATAATCCTAGATGTGGAATATTCCAATGGTTAGACACAACGGTATGTTCTCAGGGTGGTAACACCACACATGCAATTGCTGAGTCAGGGGAATACTTCTAGCAGACAAGAGAAAGCTCCTAGATGACAACATTAAATACAGCAAGTGGTAAAAGTACGTCCCCGACTTATTTGAAAGGTTACCTAAGATGAGCCATTAGAGCGAATACACAAAATTCTAGGTTGTATGAAGAGCTCCTCGAAACTAGCGAGAAGCTAGAATTGAAGAATCCTGAAGAACGAACTGATTAGTTGACTGTAGCTTATAGTTTTTATTTAGGAATTTTTTTTAAGTGATATGATATTGGTACTGTTTCTGGTATTTAATTCTCAAATAGGTCTCAAGATAGTGCTTTTTGGTGTTTCAATGCTATTTCTCAATGTTAAGATATGATTAAAAAAAAAATATATATATAGTGTATCCCTTGATGAGAAGTTGCATAACTTCCTTAACTTGAAAATTGAGATTTTTGTAACTAACGCGGTTGAAAGCAATCCTGCTTTCCGTGACAGTTCAGATCAAGGAAAAGGGATAAGGATAAAGGGGACAAGCTACCACAAACGGATTGATAATCTACCAGTGGCAGAACCTTACCCCATTTGTGTTCGCATATGATCTCTTCGTTTACGGCTCTTTCTTCCTTCTCTGATGCGCTAACGCGCTGTAGTTTTTCAGCTTGGTTCTGGCGCGCGCCTGACTCTCCATTGGGCTCCCTGGTAAACAAGCAAAACTCTTTCAGACCCTCCGATTGATTTGCCAGGTCTATAGATGACTATACAACTCTTCATAGGAGTGATGATATTGGGGATTGTTATACCGCTCTAATTTCTTTGACAGCTTCCAACAGAATAAAAGGAATGGTTTGTTGTCTGCCAAGTAGCACATAGAACCAAACCCTATATTAGGAAGGATAGATATATGAATGAGATACATGAATCAACTTATGGTTATGTGTTCTTTCTTAATCTCACCACTACCCATCAACCCTATTACATCACCCAAATTTTGTTAAAGTTTTTTGATGTGCCATATCAAAACGGGTCAGGAATTGAGCTGATACATGCTTTGATCCAATTTCTCCGATCATGGCCTAAGCCTTTTTGTTCAAAAGCAATTCAACAAGTTCTGTGTAAGATTGTTTTCATCTGTGTTTTAGAGTTTCCTCTAAGCTTTATGGGAGGTGATGTTATCCTGGAATTCTTTTCTTAAGCACCTACAAAGGAGTCAAGGATTTGCACAGAATTTTGTATGGAAACTTTCTTTCATATTGAGATTTTTAGTATGTTTAAGCAGGAGCATATTCCATCAGGATCCAATCTTCAGAAACCTATGTTTGATGATCTTTTACATCCTTCCAGATTGCAAGATGGCAGCAACGACAGCAGCCACTTTCTCCATTGGGTTGGTTGCTGGTACTCAGGCATGCAGAGATTCAAAATTTAAGCCCTACAACATGACATGAAGTTCAACTCTGCCAACCATCTTAAGAGTTTTAGTGGTCTAGAGGCAGCAACTTCTGTAAGCTCTGAATCAGTCTCATTTACACATATAGTTCAAGAACAAAACCAGGAAATTACACATGCCTGGGAAATTACTTCTGAGGTACAGACAAATTACGAGGACTACAAACAAATTAGGAATGCGGTAGACGGCAAACTCAACTTCCTGGGCACCCATATGGCATTGCTCAAGATTGACCTGATTCTGTGATAAATAACTGGTTTCAAACCATTACAGACCTCAAAATTCAATAGTTGTTCTGTCTACTTGGGGGAGTGAAAATCTACATTATAAAATTAGTAAAATTTACGAGATATATAAATATACAAAAACCGTCCAACATCAAGAAGGTTATGAGAACCAGTTCCATTCCAGTCACCCTTCCAATAGAGCATCATGGAATGTCACCTTACAAACCAAAAGTATCCCTGCTCAAATAGATCCATACATCCCAAAAAGATTTTGGTGTAAAATCTTTATTGTTTTTAATATTATAGACAATATTATCCTACCTGACTATTTTAACTGGTGGGATCCAATCAAGGATTACGTGATTATCCCTTACCATTTGTAAACCAGTCTATTCCATTATAGGAGTGGAATAGATCTGGTAAATGCATTATTATAAATGCAGTGGTAAGGGTTCCTAAAGCCTCTCTGCGTAAAAACTCAAAGGGACCCATATCTAAGGGAGATGAGGCTGTAGAAGATCTTTGTTGGGAATCAATTCAAGAATCAATCTTCAACGTAAAGGTCTATCCCTTTATTATTATCATTTATTTATTGCCCAATGTGTTTTATTATCTGTATGGGATGGATTTAATGGAATAATTTTATTGGGATTTAAAATCTTACAGTGGTATTAGAACCTTTCCATATGAAATTAAAATCATTGAGTTAAAAATTAGAACAATGTTATGATGTTTGAATACATTAAAACTTAGAAAAAAAATTTGATTTTGGTTCTCATTTCAATTTTGGATTAAAAGTGAGAGATTTGACACAATCGGATTATTTTTCGACCATTAAAAATTAAAAGTTTTTATACCAGCTTGTAGAACTCCAAGAGACGGTGCAGCAGTATAAAATTTGCTGTCACCGGCCGCCGAACACGCCGACAGAAAAAGCGAGGGAGATCTACTCGCAGGTATTGTTTATTTAAAAAAAAAGGTGCGTTGACCCGGTCATCGCCAGGTCAACAAAGAAACCTAATGAGTTAACCTGGTGGGGGTTTAACATGAATCGAGTTGACCCGAGGGGTAGACCATCTATCGCACGTGTGGACTAACACGTGCAACTAGACCAGACCCGAAGATTGGGCTAGCATGCCCATTGACCAACCCGAGAACCCGGTCAACTAGACCAGTTGACTGACTCGATGACCCGTTTTAATGACCCAAAAATGTGATATGTCGACCCGACTAGATGAACCGGGTTGGATCAATGGTCGGACAGTTGAACCAGCTTGGTGGTTCATTCCTCAGACAGACCAGTGGTTCAATCTGGAGGTATTTAAAAAAAAAGAAAAAGAAATGATAAATTTGGTTCGGTTTGGACAGAACCAAGTCGATCCTAGATAAACCGACCTAGATCGAATCGACCTGTCAGAACCGAACCAGCCAGTAATGTAAAGGCCTATTTGGTTGCAGATTTTAGATTTGGGGAATTAATCTGCGTGTATGAGAGCGTAGAAGGTCCGTTTGGACCGAGATTTTTTGTCACACCCCAATTCCGGTTGAACCAAAAGTGTGAGTGAACCGTCACTGAACCAACGGTTCACACTAGGATCTCAATAAGATCGTGTCCACTCATACAAACCATTGCACATAACCACAATCAAAATATAATAAAATACAGCGGAAGTCTTAAATTAAATGAATTGAATTCTCTATTGATAATTTAAATAAAATATCCAATTATTCTCCACACCAAAACGTAAATAAGTATCCTTACATCAATTTGTAAATCCAACTGAATATAAATAAATAAACTAAACAAATCCTAGAGGTACACGCAGAAAGGGCACTCGCATGAAGCGTCATGCTCGTCCTCTCCTGCTTGCACTTCTAAAGCAGCAACACCTCCATACGCCGGAGCATCCACATAGTCCTCCACAGTATAACCTGCATCAACATCTAAAAATAGTGCGTACACAAAGGTGAGCTCACAACTTAGCTCAGTAAGACAATTAGACAATGCAACAAACATATGCATGAGTAACATTCACATTATGGTCTGGTTTAAGTTTGTAATGTGCTATAGAAAGGATTGGCGGCCACCGCACCTCTATACACGAGTGTATGAAGCCGCCCAATGGATCAAACACCAATGTCGTCCCACATGCACCCATCATGGAATAGAGATAGAGCTAAAGCGTCTCGATCAAACACCGCCAACACTTCCCCTGATACCCTATCCATACCAACACGTAAGCCCCTATTGGCAAGGGCTTGCAAACTGGGCTCGCAACTAACCAATCCTATATATCATCACAGTAGGCCCTATCCCAGCACAGCTCTCTACGGCATAGAGATAGAGCTAAAGTCTAGTAGCCAGGCCGGAGACCGCAGTGCCACTTCCTCCCCCTGATACCCTACCCGCACCAAGCATGCTAAGACAGAATGATACGAAAATATGCTAGTGTGAGGAATGATCCCAAACCCCCGGCCCTTCCCATTCCACACACCAACGAAAACAATCACATACCTAATAGTCACATCCTAGCATAGCGAGTATGCATGAACAATAATAATAACTGAAAGTAAAGATGATATGCGTGTATGCACAAACATCAGTCCATAGAATTATAGTTATTAACAACGTTTTACTATTATTAAATTATTAGGGTTTAAGCCAAATTCCCTTACCTGACGCTTGTTTGATAGCTTGCTCCACGTCACAGAATCCAAACTTGCTATCACAAGGTCCTACACGATGTTAGGGTTGAGTTAGAATAGTTTTTCTTAGGGTTTACATTTGTTGGAAAACCAACTGGGTCAAAAACACTCCTCACAGAGCAGACCGATCGCAGGTACTGGCCGCGACACTATGGGGAAAGGTGCGACCGGTATGGTCGACCGGTCCCCACAGACCAGTCTCTGGGAGATACCGATCGTAGGTACCGGTCGCATATGGTGCGACCGGTATGTCTCCGGAAGACCATACACTCGGTTCTCTCCTTCCGTCGATCACCCCCTATTAATTCTAGGGTTTCTCCTATACATTCTAGGTCTGAGCACTGAGTTAGAGTTGTTTCCAACTCCATTCAAGTTCTAGTTTCGATGATCTTCAACCTAGAACTTGAATCTAGGTTTTACCGACTGGATTAGGGTTTTACGGTAAAATATGGTTTAGATCAATACCTCGCCTTGCATGGTATTGATCCAATCATGACTAATCATTCTAGAACGCTTAACTTAGAGGAAGATTTAAGCACTTACCGTTGGTTCGCGGTAATGTGTTCTTCGTCCAACGGCAATGGCGGCTCTTCTTTCTCCTTCCTTAGCTTCTTCTCCTCCTTCAATCTCTTTCTCCTCTCTAGGGTTTGTGAAGATCAATGAAAGGGATTTAAGGAGGTTTAGGGGTCCTTATATAGACTAGGGTTGAGTTTAGGAAGCCCCTAACATTAGGAAAGTCCCTCAGTTCAAAATTTAGAAAGTGAGACCCACAGATATCCATTTCCGGACCTAAGTGGTCTGCCTGCGCAGGCTATACCGGTCAATGGTACCGGTCTACTGGTACCATAGACCGGTACCATCGATCGGTATGAAAAATGTCATTTAGTTTGATCCGTTTTCATACCTAGTTGTCATCCGCTCGTCCCATCTGGCCCGATGATGATTAAAAGACCTATTACGACATGAATGAAAGGTTTAGATCGGGTTCATGGAGTGCAGGTCTTACAACTCCCCCACCCTTAAAAGAAATTTCGTCCCTGAAATTTACATGTAGGTTTCACAACTCCCCCACCCTTCATTAAATTTCAGCCTCGAAATTTGAACGTACCTTGGTTGTCAAAAAGGTTAGGGTATTCCTTTCGCATCGCGTTCTCTTCCTCCCAAGTGATTTCTTCTACATCTTCGCTTTTCCAATGCACTTTCACATAATGGATATCCTTGCTTCGGAGATATTGTACCTTTCGGCTTGTGAGCATCACAGGTACTACTTCAAATGTCAAGTACTCTGTCAAGTCTGGTGGGTCTGCTGTCAAGATGTGCGATGGATCCCTGACATACTTCTTCAATAAAGAAACATGAAACACATCATAAACGCTTGACATGGATGGTGGTAGAGCCAGTTGATATACCACATTGCCACGTCTGGTCAAAATCTCGTATGGTCCCACATACCTGGGGCATAGCTTTCCCTTCTTACCAAATCGTTTCAGACCTCGCACAGGTGAAATCTTCAAGAACACCTTATCACCCACTGCAAACTCCAGATCTCAACGTTGGTTATCTGCATAGTGCTTTTGTCGAACTTGAGCTGTCTTTACTCTTTCTTTAATTTGATCAATCACTCGACAAGTTTCTTTGACGAACTCCGGTCCTACAATCCTTCTCTCTCCCACCTCATTCCATAACAGAGGTGTACGCCATTTCTTCCCATAGAGTGCCTCATATGGATCCATTTGGATCGTAGCCTGGTAACTATTGTTATATGCAAACTCGATGAGCGATAGCTTCTCGTCCCAAGCTCCTTTGAAATCTAGGACACACGCTCGGAGCATATCCTCCAAGATTTGAATAGTTCTTTCTGACTTCCTGTCTGTCTGAGAATAAAAAGCTGTACTAAACTTCAACTTGGTTCCCATGGCTTTCTGTAATCCTTCCAAGAACTTTGATGTAAAACAGGGATCTCTGTCAGATACTACACTTTCTGGGACGCCATGAAGTCTAACTATATTATCCACATATAGCTTGACCAGCTTGTCCATGGTATACTGAGGTCTGACAGCGATGAATCGGGCTGTCTTGGTAAGTTGATCGACTATAACCCATACTGCATCCACTGACCTTGGTGTCAAGGGTAGGCCAGTGACGAAATCCATTGTGATACAATCCCACTTCCATGCTGGCTCTGATAGTGGTTGTAACAAACCTACAGGTCGTTGCCTTTCTGCTTTAACTTGTTGGCAATTCAGAAATTGGAATACGAATCGAGCTACATCCGCTTTCATACCCCTCCACCAATATAGTCTTCTTAAATCATGGTACATCTTGGTGCTTCCTGGATGTACCGAATATGGGGTGTAATGAGCTTCTGTCATAACTCTATCTCTGATATTTGAGTTCTCACTTTCAAGTATACATAATCGTCCACGATACCTGAGTACCTTATCTGAATCCAAGGTAAAATCAGGGTTGTTTTTACCCTTCTTTAGATCTTCTTGCACAGTCTTGAGGTGTAGATCCTGTAGGATTGCTACTTTGACCTCATCTATTAAATCCGATGAACTTTTTAAGGCTGTGAACATCAATGTGAACTTATGAATTAAGCCCTGTTCCACTGGATCTCCTGCAGTCTCTAATATATACTCTTCATCATTCTCTATTGAGCCAGAGACTGCAGCACACAACGCAACATTTGTACTAGGTCCTGCCTCAGGTTTCATTGCCCACTTTCTGTTTAAGGCATCAGCCACAACGATGGTACTGGATGTCACAATCATAATCTTTTAATAGCTCCAGCCATCTCCTCTGTCTCATATTCAGGTCCTTCTAAGTAAAAAGGTAAGTTAAACTCTTGTGATCCGACTTAATTTGAAAATTTTCACCATAAAGGTAGTGCCTCCAAGTCTTGATTGCGTGAATGACCGCTGCTAATTCCAGATCATGCGTAGGATAGTTTTTCTCATGCTCTTTCAACTGTCTTGATGCATAGGCAATCACCCGTTCTCCTTGCATCAACATACTTCCAAGACCTAACCCTGAGGCATCCGTATATAAGGTAAACGACAAGCCTGGTGCTGGGATGGTCAAGATAGGTGCAGAGACTAGTCTTGTCTTCAAAGTCTGAAAGCACTTCTCACACTCATCTGTCCATATGAACTTTTATCCTTTCTTGGTTAGTCTGGTAAGTGGAACGGCGATCCTTCAGTAGTCTTCCACGAATCTTCTATAGAACCAGTCAATCCAAGGAAACTATGAATCTCCGCAACTGATTTCGGTGCATTCCATCCTACTATAGCTGCGATCTTGCTTGGATCTATCTTGATACCGTCTACAGATATTACATGACCCAAGAAGGCCACTTCTTTTAGCCAAAATTCACACTTCTTGAACTTGGCGTAAAGCTTCTCCCTTATCAGCCTTTGTAGGGCTGCTCTCAAATGTGTTGCATGAGCCTCCCTGTCCTTTGAGTAGACCAAGATGTCGTCGATGAATATGATGACCGAAGTGTCCAACAAGTCATTGAAATACTCGGTTCATCAGTTCCATGAACGATGCTAGAGCGTTAGTCAACCCGAACGACATTACCAGGAACTCATAATGCCCATACCTTGTCCTGAAAGCAGTATTTGGAATATCTGTTGCCTTGATCATCAATTGGTGATACCCTGATCTAAGATCAATCTTCGAGAAAACCTTTGCGCCCTGCAACTAGTCGAACAGATCATCGATCCTAGGCAAAGGGTATCGGTTCTTGATGGTTAACTTGTTCAGCTCTCGGTAGTCGATAGATAGTCGTACACTACCATCCTTCTTCTTGACGAACAATACAGGTGCTGCCCATGGTGATATACTTGGTCGTATGAAACCCTTATCTAGTAGCTCTTGTAACTGGGTCTTCAACTCCTTTAATTCTGTAGGGGCCATCCTGTACGGTGCCTTAGACACCGATGCTAACCCTGGCATGAGGTCTATCACGAACTCTGTAGCCCTATCTGGAGGTAGACCTGGTAGATCCTCTGAGAACACATCTGGAAACTCTCGTACCACATCTAGATCTTCCATCTTTGGCACCTCTGCAGTGATGTCGACCACAGACACTAAGTACCCCACTCCTCCCTTCTCTAAGCATCTCTTAGCTTTTAGGGCAGAGAGGATCAGCTTCCGCTTCTTAGGTAACTTGGTTCCGGTGAAGCTAAACTCCTTTCCCTTCTCATATTTAAAGACAAGTTTTCTTTCGCCACATAATAAGCTAACTGAATGATGGCCTAGCCAATCCATTCCCAAGATGACGTCAAAGTTTGCCATCTCAAGTTGAACCAGATTTGCTTCTAGGTTTCGGCCCTCAATACTAACTGTACACGGCCCATAGCATTTATTCAATGCCACTTCTAATCCCAACGGAGAGCGAACTATCAAGCTTGGGGTTAAATACTTGATAGGTAACTCCATTCACTTCCCAAAAGACATAGAAACAAAGGAGTGCATGACCACAGAGTCAAAGAGTACTCTGGCAGGTACACCATCTATATTTACAGTTCCTGAAATTTAATTATTCCTTAGTTCTACATGCTCACACACAACAAAACAATAAGCAAAATAGTAAGGAACAGAATCATACCCGTAACCACATCAGGTGATGCGACTGCCTCTTCAGTGGTGACTGCAAATATCTTTCCTTGTTGTGGTAGTTGCTTTTTAGGTAGAGTACAGGTCTTTGCATAATGACCCAATTGTTGACAGTTGAAACATTTGACATTTGGGTTTTGTCCAGCTAACTGTGACGGTGGTGGTGCAATAGTATTCCTAGCTGGCACCACAACAGACTGAGCCCTGTATGGGCGGAATGGTCTAGTGTTCCCTCCACCCAAAGTCTCAGTAGCAAGCCTCTTCAGTCCCCTGTTTTGAACAAAGAAGCTGTCTCTTTGGCTTGATTCAATTACCCTAGCAATCTGTACAACTTCGTTATATACTTTCTTCTCCAAACCCAAGATGTGCTCTCGGATACTTCCTCGCAATCCCATGGTGAACCTGCGGGTCTTGGTTTCTTCCTCTTGCATGCTTGCCGGAGCGAAGAAAAAAAGCTCTTCATACCTCTGTTGGTACGCATCAACAGTCGACTGGGATTGTTGCAGGTTTAAGAATTCCTTCTCCATTTGATCACGAAAGCTCTTCGGAAAGTACTTATCAAAGAAAACTCCCTTGAATATTTCCCAATTGATCTAGTGTGCTTTGTCTCCAAGTATGTTCGGGTAGAATTCCACCAGGCATTAGCATCTTCCTTGAGCATGTGCGTAGCAAACAACACCTTCTCATCCTCCGTGCAAGTCATTAGATGGAAGTTTTTCTCCATCTCAACAACCCACTGTGCATGTCACACCCCAATTTTGGTCTAATTAGAATGGTGTGATGAACCGCTAACAAACCAACGGTTCAACCAGGATCTCAAATAGGCTATCCCCGCGTTATCCAAACTTACATGCATCCACAATCATAATCAGAGTAAATACACAATAGCAGAAATCTTATAAATAAATGAACTGAGAACTAAAATGATATTAATAATTTAATAGAAAATTATTCTGTATCAACCGGGACATAAGTAAATATCAATACAAGTCTTTAATAAATCCAGATAAAGAAACCTATAAAACAATATCTAATCAAATACACACGAGTTGCACTCGCAAGAGGACTCGTGTGTATCATCTTCAGCTCCAACTTCCATAGCTGCCACATTCCCATATGCTGACGCGTTCATATAATCTTCAACTGTATAACCTGCATCATCAACTAAAAATATTCGACGTCGAGGGGTGAGCACACAACACGGCTCAGTGAGTAGCCAAAACAATGCAACATTACATATGCATGCAAAGAAAATCAATTTATATCTTTGGTCTTGGTTTATAGTTTGCAATGTGCAATAGAAAGGTTGGGTGGTCAAAGGTTAACGTTTATTGACACCGCCTCTATACACAGGGTGTGGAACCCTGCTCGAAGGTTAACGTTTATCGTCGTCCCCATCCACCCTACCATAACATTATTCAACAAAGGTTAACGTTTATTGCTATATAATGCTATACCAACACGTAAGCCCCTGTTAGCGAGGGCTTGCAAACTGGGCTCGCTACTAACCAATCCTAATGCCAAACAGTGTATCCAAGGCCTCACCCCAGCATCCCTCAGAACATCCATAGAGATAGAGCTAAGGCCCCTCGGTAGAGTCAGAGACTACAAGGACCGAGACCACCTCCCCTGATACTCTACGACATAATAGTTCTGCTAAGGTAATGGTGATACGACGATGCCAATGCGCAAGACTTGAGTTAGAGATAGAGCTAAAGTGCTGAGACCCGCCAAAGGTTAACGTTTATTGACGTTCTCATCACACCTCCCCTGATACTCGCTCGCATCAAGCACATCAACCACACACATACAAGCACATGCCTATTCCTATCATCATCATCATCATCATGTTATAAACAATAAAGTAAATATGCATGAACAAGTAATAGAAATATTGGATGGCATGCTGTATGCACATTACAACATATTCGCATAGAATCAAACATGGCATATGACTCAAGAAATAGAAAATAGTTTATTATTAACCAATTTAGTTTGGGGTTAAGGTTCCTCACCTTAGCTTGTTAATAGATATTTCCGAAGCTTTGGAATCACCTTTATAATGTTATTATATTTCTAGCAAACCTAACAAAGTCGATAGAATTTAATTAGAATTAATTCAGAATTTAAAAATCATTCTGTCAACTGAGGGTTGATGCTAGGGTCGATGCTATGGTCGATGGGTCTATCGACCCTCCCTCCATTCTGAACTTCCCGAATGCTGAGGGTCGATGGTCAGAAACACCTAGGGTCGGATGGTCTCGACCCTCGGTGCGACCCTTGGTGCACTCTGGTCCAATTTCCACTTTTAACCCATTCTTCGTGTTTGGGGTCCTATGGCTTGCTTCCTACATTCATTCAACAGTCATTCCATGGTCTAGTATAATCCATCTAGATAGTTTTCGTGCATCCTCCTATGGTTTTCCATGAAAACCTAACCATGGATGGATGGTTTGGGTTTCTCCGAAATCCTACACTCAACCATATCTAACCTAAGGTCTGTAGAAACTCATGGAATTAGTATCCATACCTGAGAAGATTACTTTTCTCTGCAATTTCTTCTCCTTTTTGCTAAGCCTTCTTCTTAGCCTCCTTTCTTCCTTTTTTCCTTCTTCTCTCTTTCTCTCAATTCAATTAGGGTTGTGAAAGGAGTGAATGTGGCTTAGGGACGTCCTTTAAATAGACTAGGAATGTCCTATAATAATCCCATTGAGATTTGGAAGGAATCCCAATCGAAAATTAGGAAATTTCCTAATTTCAGTTTTGTCAGAAACCGAGGGTCGATGATCCCGTCGACCCTAGGGTCTTAAGCTGTCCGACCCTCCCTTCAAAACTGAGGGTCTGACTTTCTGTTTTGGGAGGTCCGACCCTACTTAGCTGGGTGTGCGACCCTCCCCTAAAATTAAGTGTTTTTGGGTCGATTTAATACCTGGGATCTCGATCTCCTTCATGCCCTTGGTCCATTTGACTCGACCATGATGGGTAAACCTGGTTCAAGGTGGTAAGACCGGGTTAGATTGACACGGGTCTTACAACTCCCCCCAACTTATAAAAATTTCATCCTCGAAATTGTGCGTACCTTCTGAATCAAACAAGTCAGGGTATTGCTTTCTCATAGCACTTTCTTCTTCCCATGTAACCTCTTCCATGTCTCTACTTTTCCATGTGACCTTAACATAGTAAATATCTCTATTACGTAGACGTTGAACCTTTCGACTAGTGATTTTCGTTGGTATTACTTCAAATGTCAAATCATCAGTCAATTCCAGAAAATCTACTGTCAACACATGTGTTGGGTCTTTGACATACTTCTTCAATAAGGATATGTGAAATACGTCATGCATACTTGACATAGATGGTGGTAGTGCTAACTGATAAGCTACGTTTCCCACGCTTAGCCAGAATCTCATATGGCCCGACGTATCTTGGACTTAGTTTTCCTTTCTGTCCGAACCTCTTCAATCCTCGCATAGGCGATACTTTCAAAAATACTTTATCACCTACGGCGAACTCTAGCTCTCTTCGTCGAGTATCTGCGTATTGCTTCTGACGATTCTGAGCTACTCTTACTCTTTTCTTGATTATGTCAACCACTCGACAAGTCTCTTCAATAAATTCCGGTCCAACAATACTACGTTCTCCAACTTCATTCCAAAACAAGGGAGTTCGACACTTCCTGCCATACGAGGCTTCATAAGGTGACATCCGTATAGTAGCCCCGATAGCCGTTATTGTAAGCGAACTCGATCAATGGTAACTTTTCGTCCCATGATCCCTTGAAATCAATCACACATGCTCATAGCATATCTTCTAGAATCTGGATTATACGCTCCGATTGTCCGTCATGTCGTGGGTGGAATGCGATCTGAACTTCAATGTTGTACCCATAGCCTTTTGCAGTCCTTCCCAAAATTTGGAAGTAAATCGTGGATCTCTATAGGACACAATGCTTTCTGGAACACCATGTAGCCGAACAATATTATCCACATACAACTTTGCTAACCTTTCCAGTGTATACTGGGGTCGTATCGGTATGAAGCGAGTTGTTTTAGTCAGACGGTCTACAATCACCCAAACTGCGTCAACTACCCGAGGAGTCAATGGTAGTCCTGTGACGAAGTCCATAGTGATGCAGTCCCATTTCCATGCTGGTTCCGGTAATGGTTGTAACAGTCCTGCGGGTCTTTGTCATTTCGCCTTTACCTTCTGACAATTTAGGCATTGAGACACGAACTTGGCTACATCTGCCTTCATTCCCCTCCACCAATACAGTTTCTTTAGATCATGATACATTTTTGTTCTTCCAGGATGTATCGAGTAGATGGTGGTATGGGCTTCCTTCATCGGTCGGTGTCTAATGTTCATACTTTCGTTTCGGTACACACAGATAAGGATCTGCTTTGATAGCTGTCTTCACTTCGTCCACTATATCCGGTATAATCTTCAATGCCGCGAACATATTCGAAAACCGATGAATAAACCCTTGGCTAGCTGACTCATCCGTTGTATCTATCACATATTGTTCGTTGTCGTAATTAAACACCATTCCATTGGTATACATTGCTGCAGTCGTGTTAGTTTCTCCTTGAGATTTTATCATTGCTTTTCTGCTCAATGCATCCGCTACCACATTCGCTTTTCCCGGATGATACTGGATATCACAATCATAGTCTTTCAATAGTTCCAGCCATCTTCTTTGTCTCATATTTAACTCCTTCGATTAAATAGATAAGTAAGACTTTTATGGTCCGACTTAATCCGAAATTTCTCTCCGTATAGGTAGTGTCTCCATATCTTGACAAGATGTACTACCGCCGCTAACTCCAAATCATGAGTGGGGTAATTCTTCTCATGTACCTTCAACTGTCTCGATGCATATGCAACCACTTGCTCTCCTTGCATAAGCACACATCCTAATCCCAATCCCGATGCATCAGTGTATAAGGTAAATGTCTGTCCTGGAACGGGAATGGTCAAAATTGGAGCGGATATCAATCTGGTCTTCAGTGTTTGAAAACTCTTTTCACACTTATCCGTCCATACGAACTTTTCTCCTTTCTTGGTCAAACTGGTGAGAGGTACGACAATCCGAGAATAGTCTTCTACGAATCTCCGATAATATCCAGCTAGACCCAGAAAACTTCTAATTTCTGAAACACTCTTTGGTGCTTCCCACTTCACTATAGCCTCGATCTTACTAGGGTCCACTTTGATTCCTTCTGCGGATACTACATGGCCTAGAAAGGCGACTTCACTTAGCCAAAACTCACACTTCGAAAATTTGGCGTATAACTTCTCTTTCCTTAAACGCTGTAGGGCTGCGTTTAGGTTCTTAACATGGGTTTCCTTGTCTTTGGAATATACCAATATGTCATCAATAAATACTATAACCGACGTATCCAACATATCGTGGAAAACCCGGTTCATAAGTTCCATGAATGTTGCCGGTGCATTAGTTAGTCCGAAGGACATCACTAGGAACTCATAATGTCCGTATCTTGTCCTGAAAGCTGTCTTCGGAATGTCACCTTCTTTAATCTTCAGTTGATGATAGCCTGATCGAAGATCGATCTTTGAAAATACCTTCGCTCCTTGTAACTGATCGAACAAGTCATCGATCCTGGGTAGTGGATATCGATTCTTGATTGTTAGCTTATTCAACTCTCTATAGTCGATACATAACCGAACACTACCATCCTTCTTCTTTACGAACAACACCGGTGCTCCCCATGGAGATATACTGGGTCTAATATAACCCTTATCCAGGAGTTCTTGTAATTGCACTTTTAATTCCTTCAGTTCAGTAGGAGTCATTTTATAAGGTGCTTTTGATACTGGTGCAGCTCCAGGTATAAGGTCTATTACAAACTCCGTGGCTCGGTCGGGTGGTAATCCGGGTAGTTCCTCCGAAAATACATCAGGAAAATCTCGCACGACATCATATCTTCCATTTGTGGCACGTCCTTGGTTAGGTCGACCACTGATACTAGATATCTGACCGCTCATTTCTCAAGGCACTTCTTAGCCTTTAATGCTGAGAGTATGAGCTTGCGTCTTCTGGGAAGTTTGGTTCCCGAGAAACTGAATTCTGCTCCTTCTTTGTGGAATCATGAAACAAAAACCATGGTATAAAATAATCGTATCCATAAGGTATACAAGAAAAAAAGTAAATACAATCAAGTATCAATAAAATATAAAATGTCTATACAAGCACATCAAAAGACTCAACGACATCCTTACTAAAAACATGACCCTTTAAGACTCTCACTGGTAAAGCCTTTAACCAAGGATCCGCTATTATATTGTCTATCAAAATGTGCTCCTCAAAAATGTGATTCTTGTTGACCTTTTCTTTACCACTAAATACTTGATCTTTATATGCTTAAAAGCACTTCATTTCTTGTTGTTCTTTAACAAAAATACAATTAACTTGTTGTCACACTATAGCAATAATGGTTTGGAGATGGTATCCATAACATTCAACCTAAAAATAAAATCCATCAGCTAAATCACTTGTTTCACGGCCTCAAATGGTACCACGAACTCTGACTATATAATATAAGAAGTCAAAATAGGTTGGTTTTGCTTTCCTCTATGAAATAGCTCCTCTAGCCATCACAAATATACCTTCATATGAACTTTCTATCATCATTATATTCACTGAAATCCACATTAGAACATCCAACCACCTCTAGGTTAGCAAAACTGTCATACATATGCATGTATCTTTCATCTTCTGTAAATAATCACAGAATCTTTTTTGCCTCTGTCTAGTGAGCAATATCTGCATCTAACTGAAACTGTTCCAGCAGGCTCACTACGAAGGCTCCCAGCATACTCACTACAAAAGCGATGTCGTCTATAAAATTATGTATATATCAGATTCCCTATTGCAGATACATATTATTCAACAAATATCTCCTTTCAATATCATTCCTAAAGTACTGCATTTCTTGAGTACATAATCAATGAAGGCTCTATCAGACAGTCCTAATAGTCCACGATTTCTATTTACGCCTGATTTCAATAATGAGAATTCATGTATTTCATCCTAAAATTCTCAAACAGAAAATGTTTGGTCTCTGCAAGTAACAATGCCACCATTGGCTAATGTTACGACATCAACATAAAAAGGCTAGAAAAATAAATATACTCCCATTGATCTAGGGGTATATGCATTGATCATTGCATTCTCAACAACCTGGTCAAACTTCAGACACCACTGTTTGGAAGCTTGCTTAAGACCATAGGTTGAATTATTGAGCTTGCAAACCATTTCATTTTTATCCTTTACCTTAAACTTTTTAGTTGAACCATTCTGTTTGAGAAAAAACAGTTTTTACATCTATTTGATATAATTCCAAAACAGATAGCGCAACTAGGGCCAATAAATATAAAGTCAATGCCTTCTCCTTGTGTGATTCCTCTTTGCTACAAGTTTTATTTTATAGCTATCAATTCTTCCACTGAAATCACACATCCTTGTATACCCAATTTAAAACTACGAGTATATTGTTCTTCAATAAATGTACAAGATCCTAAACCTTATGGTTGCTCAGAGATAGCAACACATCTTTTATGAACATCAATCATTCGAGGGCAATATAACTACTGATAGCTTGTTGAAAATTATTGAGATTTTCCTCTTGTCCAATGCAAAAATCATCCACTATGAAGTATAGTATATGTTTGGATGAACTGACAGATTTATGAGTCTAATAAATTTTCTCATTGCTTTCGTTGGCTTTAAAATTATTTTATCATTCTTCGATAACATTTATGTTATCTCAACTAGTTACTCCACATTTGTTTTCATGTGATCTCATCAAACTCTAAATTTCTTGACTATGACAATCCACCAGCATCATCAATGAATCTAGCATGACTGGTTTCTACTATTCTATTTATTAAGTTGAGACAGTAAAATCAAAATCCTTTAGAGCTTATTGGACACTCCAGAAAATAACTGCTCAATGTCCTCAAATCAACCACTTTTTCATAAGGGTTATGAAACTACATTTTCACTCTGCAATGCCAAGCATGAATATTGTTTAAACTATGATTGACTTACTTGGCACCTTATAGGTTGTAGTATTTATCGGTCCTTACAAGATCAAATACTCTCATGCTCTTGATCGTATTTATTTGTCACTTCTTTTGTTATTCTAGCATGATTCCTAAACTATAAGTCTTAGCTCCAGTAAATATTTAGGCTAAAGTGTCAGAATATAGATCAGTATGACATGGTCCGTCTGAACACTTATCTCACTTTTTAGATTTAATAATTTTAATGATTTGATAAAAATTTTCCACCCCTATATCCAAGTTCAACAATCTCTTGTTGCGAATAGTTTTCATTTTTTTCCCTTTAATATATATATATATACTTAGGGGTTTTAGAATTTCATTGTTTACAGTCCTCTTATAAATTTTTCTTACATATAGGTCTTAAATATCTATACCAATGATGAGAATTAAAGATAATAGTCTACTTCCAAAAGTAACTAACTACCTAAAGATAAGTAAACGCCCTATAAGTTTGAATTATGACTAGTATTCTAAGTATCCAATCTCTGGCACTTTTTCCACTCAGAATTTTTATAGTTCTTATTCTTTTCCATTTAAGCCTGTCCAGCTTTATAATTTTTCTACACATGTCCCTTCTGAGTCACATTATAGAGGATTCTGTTTATTCAACATAAAATCTCTGACATTTGCTTGAGAAACATTTTTCTTTCTTTTCTTTGAATTTCATAGTATTAGCTGATAGCTCTAACTTGTGATTCCTCACATTCCATTACCATAAAAGTGGTACAAATGGGTTTAGGTAATAAAACATCTCTCCGTCCCTTTTAGAAATTTCCAATATTCTTTGGGTTTCTCCTTGAATAATCTTTTTCAATGTTTCTTATTAAAACATTGCTTTACATGATCTAGAGTATATTTAGGTCGAACAGTCCTAGATGTATTTTCAATTTCTCCTTTATTATAGTTAGTTCCAGGACGTGTTCTCTAATATTGCCACTTCCATTAAATTTTGTCTCAATCAGAAGATGACTCTTCGATCCTTTATTAGTCACTTCAAATTTTGTTTAAACCTCTTTTATCTATTCCTTGACAGTATTTTTCATCACAATACTACTTTTATAGCCATTGGAATAGAATTCCTCATAAGTTACAGAGTTTTTCTACTGAAAAATTTTCAATTCTTTAATTTTCATAACCATAGCAGGAGAATGCTACTCTCAAGGGTAAGGGCAACAGTTTTATCCTTTCTAAGAACTAGGTCTAAGTCCAAAATTCTTAGTTATTTCTTAACTGCCTTATACCATTTTTCTATAATTCAATATAAACAAAAAAGGAAGTGAAGCAAGGTTAATACTAGGGATTGAAATTCTGAGATAGTAATTACTAGATGAGTTCATTTATAATATTATATATATAGTGATAGATCCATGACTCATACATGCAATTAAGCTATTAAAACATAATAAACAAGCAATTATTTTCTTTTCCAAGAGTCAGCCGAACTACATACTTATCCTTTAGTACGAGGATGCACTAGTCTTCAAATATTCGAATAAAATTGTCGAACAAATATTATAATTTTTCAAGAGTCAACCAAATTATATACTTATCCTTTGGGATAAGGATGCACTGGTCTTCTCAAAAATCCAAGCAAAACTACCAAACAATTATTATAATTTTTCAAGAGTCAACCGAACTACAACTTATCCTTTGGGACAAGAATGCACTGGTCTTCTCAAAAAAATATCAGGGAAAGACCACCAAAGAATATGACGTTGGAAGTCACACCACCTTTGGATGAATGAAACCCCTAAACCAAACATCTTTATTTTTCAAGTGCATATAACATTTTAATCCTCACAATGCCACTTTTGGGTGGACAATACCATTCTTTGCCGCAACCACAAAATGAAAATTATTGATAATGTCATCTATGGATGAACATTGTACTTTTTTTTGTAGCATGTAAATGTACAAAAATTGGATTTGAGCATGTTATGATAGAACCAAGTGTGTCACATTGGTGGTCCCACAAAAAATTCTCATACAACATCTATAAACCCTAATTTTAACAAACTTGGACAATGTCATCTTGGGTGAACACTGTCTATCAGAAGCATTTACAAATACAAACATTTGAATTTGAATACATCACAATAAAACAAGATTGCCACTTTGGTAGTCACACCAAATTCCACCATGATATATATAAATTCCAACCTGCAACTCATGTTTGATATTAATTTAACCATGAATATTTTTAAAATATAATTTTACAAGTCCAAACAGTCTTATAAACATACACATTGGCTTAACAATCAATTTGGTACAATATATTTAAGAAAAATCAACAAGAAACTACAAATTGGGTTTTCATAGGATATTTTTCAATGATAACATGTTTCCCAATGCATCAAAATGTATTAAAATATATATCAGATTGAAGAGCATTTAAAATGGAGTATACTGCAAAAAATGTAAGACATGCACTCCATGAACCTGATCTAAACCTTTCATTCATGTCGTAACAGGTCTTCCAATCATCACCGGGCCAGACGAGACGAGCGGATGACAACCAGGTATGAAAACGGACCAAACTAAATGACATTTTTCATACCGATCGATGGTACCGGTCTATGGTACCGGTCGACCGGTATAGCTTGCGCAAGCAGACCACTTAGATCCGAAAACGGATCTCTACGGGTCCTACTTTTTAAATTTCAAACCAAGGGACTTTCCTAATGTTAGGGGGCTTCCTAAACTCAATCCTAGTCTATATAAGGACCCCTAAACCTCCTTAAATCCCTTTCATTGATCCTCACAAACCTTAAAGAGGAGAAAAAGATTGAAGGAGGAGAAGAAGCTAAGGAGAAAGAAGAGCCGCCATTATCGTTGGACGAGAACACATTATCGCGAACCAATGGTAAGTGCTTAAACCTTCCTCTAAGTTAAGCGTTCTAGAATGATTAGTCATGATTGGATCAATACCATGCAAGGCGAGGTATTGATCTAAACCATATTTTGTCGTAAAACCCTAATCCAGTCGGTAAACCCTAGATTCAAGTTCTAGGTTGAAGATCATCGAAACTAGAACTTGAATGGAGTTGGAAACAACTCTAACTCAGTGCTCACACCTAGAATGTATAGGAGAAACCCTAGAATTAATAGGGGGTGACCGACGGAAGGAGAGAATCGGGTGTATGGTCTTCCGAAGACATACCGGCCGCACCATATGCGACCGGTACCTGCGACCGGTATCTCCCAGAGACTGGTCTGGGGGGACCGATCGACCATACCGGCCGCACCATTCCCCATAGTGTCGTGGCCGGTACCTGCGATCGGTCTGCTCTATGAGGAGTGTTTTTGACCCAGTTGGTTTTTCGACCAACGTAAACCCTAAGAAAAACTATTCTAACTCAACCCTGACATCATGTAGGACCTTGTGATAGCAAGTTTGGATTCTGTGACGCGGAGCAAGCTATCAAACAAGCATCAGGTAAGGGAATCGGGCCTAAACCCTAATAATTTAATAACAGTAAAATATTATTAATAACTATGATTCTGTGGATTGATATTTGTGCATATTCGCATGTCATCTTTACTTTCAGTTATTATTATTGTTCATGCATACTCGCTATGCTAGGATGTGACTATTAGGTATGTGATTGTTTTCGTTGGTGTATGGAATGGGAAGGGCCGGGGGTTAGGGATCATTCCTCACACTAGCACATTTTTGTATCGTTCTGTCTTAGCATGCTTGGTACGGGTAGGGTATCAGGGGGAGGAAGTGGCACTGTGGTCTCCGTCCTGGCCACTAGACTCTAGCTCTATCTCTATGCCATAGGGAGTTGTGCTAGGACAAGGTCTATTGTGATGACATATAGGATTGGTTAGTTGCGTGCCCAATTTGTAAGCCATCGCCAATAGGGGCTTACGTGTTAGTATGGGTAGGGTATCAGGGGAAGTATTGGCGGTGTTTGATCCGGACACTTTAGCTCTATCTCTATTTCATGATGAGTGCATGTGGGACGACAGTGGTGTTTGATCCATTGGACGGCTTCACATACTCGTGTATAGAGGTGCGGTGGCCGCCAATCTTTTCTATAACACATTGCAAACTTAAACCAGACCATAATGTGAATGTTATTCATGCATATGTTTGTTGCATTGTCTAATTGTCTTACTGAGCTAAGTTGTAAGTTCATCCTTGTGTACACACTATTTTTAGATGTTGATGTAAGTTATACTGTGGAGGACTATGTGGATGCTCCGGCTTATGGAGGTGTTACTGCTTTAGAAGTGCAAGCAGGAGAGGACGAGCATGACGCTTCATGCGAGTGCCCTTTCTGCGTGTACCTCTAGGATTTGTTTAGTTTATTTATTTATTTTCAGTTGGATTTATAAATTGATGTAAGGATACTTATTTATGTTTTGGTGTGAAGAATAATTGGATATTTTATTTTAATTATCAATAGAGAATTCAGTTCATTTAATTTAAGACTTTCATTGTATTTTATTATATTATGATTGTGGTTATGTGCAATGGTTTGTATGAGTGGACACGATCTTATTGAGATCCTAGTTTGACCGTTGGTTCAGTAACGGTTCACTCACACTTCTGGTTCAGTCAAAATTGGGGTGTGACAACTTGGTATTAGAGCTCTTAGGCTCTGTCCAACATACCATATTTGCACTTAATTGAGTCGATGAACTAAGATAGGAAGAATTTAAAAGTCTTAATAAAAACACACCTTAAACACTTGTTTGATGTTTGAGACTAAATACCAAAGAGCATAATGTACTATACTAAAGGTGGAATTAATAAATAGACATGTTCTAGATAGGAACCTTAATGACAAGTGAGAAAAATCATAAACTTTTATTAAATTAAAAAGAAAACTGTTTCAAGAGTTAATTGTACTACAGGGTACAGTCCACAAGCCGGACAGTTATCCTGTTATAATAAAAACCATGCTGTGAGGGAGAGAAAATAAAAGATCTTTCATGAGGGTGGGGGCATAGGAGGAATAGGGTCAGTGATGTCATAGTCACGCTCATAAGCTACCCTGAGCCAGTGTACCTGCTCCTGCGTGACTCTGAGGCTGCTAAAAAGGCACCCTAGGTCACGGCTCATCTCACGCTGAGCATCCCGAATCTCTGTAAACATACCCATCATGGTATCGGGAGGAGGCTGGGATGGTCCCGCTGCAAGTGTGGGCTGTGGTGCCGGTGTTGGAACGTCCTCCATCTAATCATCATCATCATCACCATCATCCCCTGCCTTTTCTGGATGAACCTCATTAGCTGCTGCTGCTACCCTCCTGAGCGGACGAGGGTGAGCCTCTAACTCCTCATCACTGATGGGCAGATTGTCCATCCTCATCCAGACAATGGCATCCCAGTCAATGTCTGAGGTCATAGTGTCCTCGATCGCAATCTCGTCCCTCATGTCCACCTGTAAGCGCCGCAGAAGAGTAGTGATAAGCCGGCCATAAGGAAGGTTACTGATCTGATCGGGCAGAGTAGCCTGACGCATGGTCCTAATAATAATGTAAGGGAGACAGACCCGCTCCCTAGTGCAGACGCAGTAAGTCAAGTACTGGGTGAGCCGAGACAACTCACTGTAGTGGCCGCTCTAAGGAACAATATCGTGCCGGATGATGCGACAATATACCCAAGGAACAGGTCTCAAGCTAGCAGCTTTCATGGGCGCTCCTGGGTTAAGGATCTGCTCTGAAACCTCCTGGCGCAGATCATCAGTAAGAAAGCCCTTCATCTTGGGGGCGCAGTACACCAAGTCACCATCATTTGATATCCCCAAAAGATTAGCAAGCTGGTGAGTGTCAAAGGATATGGGAACACCTTTGACAAAGCTGGTGATGCGGAGGTCCCTACCACGGCTGAAGTCGTTAACATTTCCCTTGACCTCCAGGTTGGCGTAGAAATGTTTAACTAGGTTGGGGCGGGTGGTCACAGTGTAAGTAATGACGGGTAACCACCCAAGATCACCGAAGGCTGCTTCAACGTCAAATCGTTGTAGCTGCTCCAAGTTTACACATCGCCCTGATTCGATGTTCTTCTCTTCAAACCAGGGAAAACGGGCTTGCACCGCCGCAGAACGAAACCACCGCTCATCGAACTACAGAACCGACGGGTACGGAAGGTTCATGCCAGGACCGAATGCATGTTTACCCACACCACGGCGTTGAGACATTTTGAACTACAAAACAAAAACAAATTAATGAGAATTTGATTATAATTTCCGAAATTTCAGCAGCATAACGACAGTAATTGAAGCAAAAGCCTCGAACTCACCCAAAATCTAGGGAGGAGGACTTATGTAACAATCTAACACCATATGGAAACCAAACAACCATCAAACAAGCAAGGAATTTAACAATTACAATAAAAAAATTGATTTTGACCAAAACCTAGGTCAAAAATCTAAAAAAAAAAATTATTTTTAAAAAAACCATACGGTGGAACCTCAAATAGATTGAGGGCTTTTGCTCATAAAGGTCCCTAAACTCTTTCTAAGCCGAAGGAAAAGAGTTCCTATGGTTAGAATCTTCTAAACCAAGAAAAATCTAGTTTTTGGGCAAGAAACCATGAAGAAACGATGTAAAAAGGAAGAAAGGAAGGAAGAAACTTACTTGGAGACGATGTTCAAGGTCTTGATCGGAAGAAAATCGCTTCTAAGATCAACGATCGGACTGTAGCAACTCACCAAGCCAGAGAGGAATCGCCACCGGAGAGAAAGGAAAGAAGAAAAGTGAGAAAAATATCACTTTTTGCGATTTTAAGGGCATTTTAGGGCATACCGGTCGATGGTTTTGCCCATACCGGTGGACCGGTACCCCTTGGGTATGTCGACCGGTACCCCCTGGGTATGTCGACCATACCTCTCGGTCAGGAGAAAATTCCTGACCGGTCGACTATACCGGTCACGCCATACCCTACAGGGCTGCGACCGGTACATCGCCCGGTACCTCTCGGGAACTCCGAGAGGTTTGTCCGCCTGGACATACTGGTCGCACTACCATACACAGTGCCACGACCGGCATGTTGTGACCTGACATGTATTCCAAGCTCAGAAAATTTTGGAAAAAATTTTAAAATTTCGATTTAAGTTTCCTTACGAGTTTCGCCTTACACTTGTTAAAGACTAACACTATTATGACTATTCAATCGTACCTCATGTGTTATGTCTTCTTCTCAGATCTAAGCAGGAAAACTAATCTGAGATGGCAAGCGAAAACGGTCGTAGAGGCTCACGAAAGCGACACCACTCTAGGGTGCGCTAAGCCGCGGACAATGTGGAAACAAGAACTATTGATGAGCAAAACCTGAACTCGAAAGTGGAGAAAGGCAGTGTCTCAGAGCACCAACAAATTTGTCAGGCCCTCCTCACACTAACTCTGAGACAATTGTGACAAATTTGGTCTACCAGATGGAAGCTCAGCAGAAAGCGTTCCTAAATGAGATCCTGAAGATGTTCAGGCCACCAGGATATATCCCTATAGAAGGTACACCTGAGTCTGGGGGAAATAACATCACACTGCCAATGGATGGTAGTACTGGGCCGACGGGCCAAGGACAGAATCTACAACCACCACACCAATTTCCAATGTCGTCTGCCTATCAAGGGATCTATCCGTACCCACCACCATGGTATGGAACAAATGCACAGGGGCAGAATGACCTAAGCCGAGCAGTGGATAGGTTTTTGAAGTTGAAACCCCCTACCTTCACAGGGAAACCAGGAAAACCACGGTGGCCTGCACTGTAAGACCCGTGTCAATCTAACCCGGTCTTACCACCTTGGACCAGGTTTACCCATCATGGTCGAGTCAAATGGACCAAGGGCATGAAGGAGATCGAGATCCCAGGTATAAAATCGACCCAAAAACACTTAATTTTAGGGGAGGGTCGCACACCCAGCTAAGCAGGGTCGGACCTCCCAAAACAGAAAAGTCGACCCCTCAGTTTTGAAGGGGGGGTCGGACAGCTTAAGACCCTAGGGTCGACGGGATCATCGACCCTCCCATCGACCCTCGGTTTCTGACGAAACTGAAATTAGGAAATTTCCTAATTTTCGGTTGGGATTCCTTCCAAATCTCAATGGGATTATTATAGGACATTCCTAGTCTATTTAAAGGACGTCCCTAAGCCACATTCACTCCTTTCACAACCCTAATTGAATTGAGAGAAAGAGAGAAGAAGGAAAAGAGGAAGAAAGGAGGCTAGGAAGAAGGCTTAGCAAAAAGGAGAAGAAATTGCAGAGAAAAGTAATCTTCTCAGGTATGGATACTAATTCCATGAGTTTCTACAGACCTTAGGTTAGATATGGTTGAGTGTAGGATTTCGGAGAAACCCAAACCATCCATCCATGGTTAGGTTTTCATGGAAAACCATAGGAGGATGCACGAAAACTATCTAGATGGATTATACATGGTTCTAGACCATGTAATGACTGTTAAATGAATGTAGGAAGCAAGTCATAGGACCCCAAACACGAAGAATGGGTTAAAAGTGGAAATTGGACCAGAGTGCACCAAGGGTCGCACCGAGGGTCGATAGACCATTCGACCCTAGGTGTTTCGACCATCGACCCTCGGCATTCGGGAAGTTCGGAGTGGAGGGAGGGTCGATAGACCCATCGACCCTAGCATCGACCCTCGCCTGATGGAATGGTTTTTAAATTCTGAATTAATTCTAATTAAATTCCATCGACTTTGTTAGGTTTGCTAGCAATATAATAACATTATAAAGGTGATTCTAAAGCTTGGGAAATATCTATTAACAAGCTAAGGTGAGGAACCTTAACCCCAAACTAAATTGGTTAATAATAAACTATTTTCTATTTCTTGAGTCCTATGCCATGTTTGATTCTATGCGAATATGTTTGTAATGTGCATACAGCATGCCATCCAATATTTCTATTACTTGTTCATGCATATTTACTTTATTGTTTATAACGTGATGATGATGATGATGATAGGAATAGGCATGTGCTTGTATGTGTGTGGTTGATGTGCTTGATGCGAGCGAGTATCAGGGGAGGTGTGATGAGAACGTCAATAAACGTTAACCTTTGGCGGGTCTCAGCACTTTAGCTCTATCTCTAACTCAAGTCTTGTGCATTGGCATCTTCGTATCGCCATTACCTTAGCAGAACTATTATGTCGTAGAGTATCAGGGGAGGTGGTCTCGGTCCTTGTAGTCTCCGACTCTTCCGGGGGGCATTAGCTCTATCTCTATGGATGTTCCGAGGGATGCTTTGGGGTGAGGCCTTGGATACACTGTTTGGCATTAGGATTGGTTAGCGAAGAGCCCGGTTGCAAGCCCTCGCTAACAGGGGGGTTACGTGTTGGTATAGCATTATATAGCAATAAACGTTAACCTTTGTTGAATAATGTTATGGTAGGGTGGATGGGGACGACGATAAACGTTAACCTTCGGGCGGGCTTCCACACCCTGTGTATAGAGGCGGTGTCAATAAACGTTAACCTTTGACCACCCAACCTTTCTATTGCACATTGCAAACTATAAACCAAGACCAAAGATATAAATTGATTTTCTTTGCATGCATATGTAATGTTGCATTGTTTTGGCTACTCACTGAGCCGTGTTGTGTGCTCACCCCTCGACGTCGAATATTTTTAGTTGATGATGCAGGTTATACAGTTGAAGATTATATGAACGCGTCGACGTACGAAAATGTAGCAGCTGTGGAAGTTGGAGCTGAAGACGATACACACGACTCCTCTTGCGAGTGCAACTCGTGTGTATTTGATTAGATATTTTTTTTATAGTTTTCTTTATCTGGATTTATTAAAGACTTGTATTGATATTTACTTATGTCCCGGTTGATACAAAATAATTTTCTATTAAATTATTAATATCATTTTAGTTCTCAGTTCATTTATTTATAAGATTTCTGCTATTGTGTATTTACTCTGATTATGATTGTGGATGCGTGTAAGTTTGGATAACGCGGGGATAGCATATTTGAGATCCTGGTTGAACCGTTGGTTTGTTAGCGGTTCATCACACCATTCTGGTTAGACCAAAATTGGGGTGTGACAACTTGGTATCAGAGCCAGGTTTCGATCCTGGGACCTGTGGGTTATGGGCCCACAACAGCTACAACAAATGCAACATGCACAAGCTCAAATGCAGGTTGCGATGTGAGTTATGTTTCAAGCCACTCAGGCTGCAGCCATGCACACTGGGCAAGCTAGTGCAGCACCAGTGGGTAACCACCCAGCTCAACAGACACCTCAACAATCGACTGCACCAATTCCAGTGCAAGTCCCAGAAGCAGCCCAAGGGAACTATCAGTATCCACCCCCTATGTTTGGGGCATACCAAAATCAACTGGATCACTCCCGACTAGTAGAGAGATTTTTGAAGATGAAACCGAGAGAATTCAATGGCAAGCCGTCTGATCCACTGTGGCCAGCACACTGGATAGACGAGATGGAAAGGAACTTCTTTATGATGACTATCACTGAGGAAGAAAAAGTGTTAAGCGCCACCTTCATGCTCAAAGGCGACGCACACCATTGGTGGAAATCTACAAAGACCTACTTATTAACCAAGCACGTCCTACTGACATGGGCTATATATAAAAAAGGATTCTTTGAGAAGTATTTCCCAAGGAGCTTCAGAGATTCAATGGAGAAAGAGTTCTTGAGTCTGTACCAGGGGCAGATGTCCGTAGACTCATATCAACAGCGTTACGAAGAACTGTTTTTCTTCGCACCGGCTAGCATGCAAGAAGAAGACACAAAAACCCGTAGGTTTGTCGCGGGACTAAGAGGAAGCATAAGAGAAAATGTTCTGGGTTTAGAAAAGAAGATTTACAATGAAGCTGTCCAAATTGCTCGAATAATTGAATCGAGCCAGAAGGAGAGCTATTTCTCCCAGAGCAGAGGAATCAAGAGACCAGCCGGAAACTCCTATAATGGAGGCAATAATAGGACGTATAAACCTTTTCGTCCTCAGAATTTTGCAACTGCACCAAAGTCTACTGCAGCAGCTCAACCACAGCCAAAGTCAAATTTTGAAGCCCCGAAGTGCTATAACTGCAACCAACCAGGGTATATGGCAAGAGAGTGCCCAAAACCCAAGAAGCAACTACATCAAGGACGGGTATATGCCGTTACATCAGAGGATGCTGCCGCATCGCCCGATGTGGTCACAGGTATGACCGAAACTTGTAATACTATAATTAGAATTGATTGAGCATGTAGACTAAGTAAAAACGAATCACAGGTATCGTACCTATCAATGGCGTACCCCCGAGTACTCTTTGATTCGGGGAGCTACTCATTCATTTATATCCGTGTCGTTTGGAAAGAAGACCAATCTGCCCATCAAAACATTATACTACAAATTACTTGTACGGTCACCGATGGGATTAGAAGTGGAATTAGAGAAAGGTTATGGACCATGTCCAGTTCTCATTGGAGAGCAGACCTTGGATGCAACCTTAATACAACTTGAGATGGCAGACTTTGACGTCATCTTGGGAATGGACTAGTTAGCTCGGCACTCTGCAAATCTGTTCTTGCTAATCTGGTGTGTGTATATATATATATATATATATATATATATATATATATATATATATATATATATATATATATATATATATATATATATATATATATATATATATATATATATATATTTGCCTATCTGACATATCATAACAACCAGACAGTAGTTAACCAAAATTACACCAGACAGTATTAAGCTAGGACATTAAAGGAGGTATTAAGCCAAGACATTAAAGACAGTATTAAGCTAGGACATTAAAGGTAATATTAAGCTAGGACATTAAAGGCGGTATTAAGTCAGGACTCGAAGGGCGGTATTAAGTCAGGACATTAAAAGCAATATTAAATCAGGACATTAAAGGCGGTATTAAGCCAGGACATTAAAGGAGGTATTAAGCCAGGACTTAAAGGGCGGTATTAAGTCAGGACATTAAAGGCGTTATTAAGTTAGGACACAAAAGACGATATTAAGCCAAGATTCAAAAGATAATATTAAGCCAAAAACATAAAAGACGATATTAAGCCAAGATTCGAAGGTGGTGAGCCAAGGTCAGATGTCATCAAGGAGACTTTTGTCTGTAATAACAGAAAATTGTATGCCGAGGCGTATCTTCAACTGTTGTTCAACATTAGTCTGCTTGTTGAAAGGATGAAAGTTTAGGATAGTCCGGGTTTTAATAATTAGGTTCCATGGCCACACCAGTTGATAACAACCTTGTAGAATAATGTAGCTCAAGTGAGAGATTGTAAAATCTTTATTGTTTTTAATATTATGGGCAACATTATCCTACCTCACTATTTTAACTGATCGGATCCAATCAATGATTACGTTATTATCCTCTATCATTTATAGACTAGTCTATTTCATTATGGGAGTGGAATAGATCTGGTAAATGCATTATTATAAATGCAGTGGCAAGGGTCCCTATAGCCTCTTTGAGTAAAATCTCAAAGGGACACATACCCAAGAAAAATGAGGCTGTAGCAGATCTTTGTTGGGAATTAATTCAAGAACTCGATCGAAAATCAATCCTCAACGTAAAGGTATGTCCCTTTATTATTCTTATTTGTTTATTGCTCAATGTGTTTTATTATCTGTATGGGATGGATTTAATGGAATAATTTTATTGGGATTTAAAATCCTACATTCGGTGCACAACAATGTCACCATACAATCAAAAAAAAATTCTAGTGCACAACAATGTCACCATACCAGAAGATCACCATACAGTCAAAATTTTTTTTTGGTGCACAACAATGTCACCATACCAGAAGATCACCATACAGCCAAGTCCAAAATTCTGGTGCATAATAATGTCACCTTACAAACCAAAAAGATTCAATATGCACAATTGTCACTAGTGTTATAACTGTGGAGGTTCAAACCATAACAAGAGAAAGAAATACTGAAAATTAACTACTAATCCTACAACAAATTAAAAACAACTGCCACCAGTGTTATATTTTGCCATATTCCTGGAAAAACAATAAGATGAAGCAAAGTTTAGAGATTAAATAAATGTATCAGAAGAATATTACTTTACATAAAAAATGGATCAAAGGGATATTACTTCACCTTGATCTAAGAGTTTTGCTTACGTGTTTTTACCCATTTTCTCCTAAAATTCTCTTCCTTTTTTTGCCATTCTTGCCAACCCTCTTGCCTGAATAAAGGGTAAGTGAGATGCTACAGATGATTGTGATATAGTTTGCATTTGAGAACCAATAGGCCTAGCTTGCCTTTTGAGCTATAGAATCATATACAAGAATAAGTGAGTATGATAAATAAATGCATTCCTAATTTATAAGGCATACATATATTTTTTATGACCTTTCTTTAAGATGTTTGTTGTTTAGAGGTTCCTTGCTGAGAGGATGCTTGCTAAGAAGATCCTTGCTGAGATGAATGCTCCTTCTTTTCGCTACATATCCTCGAATGTGCTCAATTCGACAACAGTAGGAATATTTTACAGAAGATGTTTGCTTTCTAGTTTGACTACCTGGTTGTTCATCATGTTCTTTTCTCCTCTTTTTGGATGGCCTACTTGTTCGCTTCCTAAAACTGGAGGTTATATGACAGGACCATCTCCGGTGTTCTTGAAGGTGGCCAAACCAGGCATTCCATGTATAAGCTCAGTGTAAGAATCCATAAACTTTGTAGGATTGAAATATGATGATACAAGATCTTCTAATCTTCCTCTCTTGAACAGGATTGCAGCATTTGTATGTTTACATGGAAGTCCAATAACTTTCCATGCACAACACTCATACATGATCATCTTCAAATCTACTACAAACCTATCTTCTCCATCACTGATCTCATATTCATCTGGACTACATGAAAGTACATTACAAAGTCTGGATGCCTTTCGTGCCAAATCCAACTATTTTTGAAATACCGGTGTCAATTTTCCCTTCAATGAACAAGCTAACTGGCATTGGCTTTGCATCCTTTTTATGAGTTCTCTCATGATTTCATCAATTAATACCAGAATAGGCTTGGACTTGAAAGGATTGATCCAGTTGTTGAAGCACTCTAACATATTGTTAGTGACATGGTCACTAACAATGTCATGGTCAAAAGCATGTTAAGCCTAGGATGAAACTGAGTTTCTCATTATCTACTCAAATGCATCCTTACTGACTACAGATATGTCATACATTGCAGCTTTAAAGCCCTCAGCATTATATGACTTATATGCAGTTCAAAACAACCACCTCAACAGGGTTCTCGAAAATTTATATTTGAAATTATTATACAAGTGTCTACAACATAGTCTTTGATGGGCAGTTGGAAATATTTTTGTGATAGCTTCTGACAATCCCTACAACAAATTAACAAGAAAATAGATATGAGTGCAATAATCTAAAACATCAAACTAAATGTATGTGATTCAACTACAAATTAGATATACCTTTTGTTTGTTTGATATAAATGCTAGTCTTCCCATTAAGATCAGAAGAGAATGCATCAGATAACCCAGTCAGAAATCATGTCCAACTGTCTCTACTTTCACTTTCTACCACACTGATAGCGATAGGAAACAAGCCATTATTGGCGTCCATTATTGTGGCAAACAAAAGAATCCCACCATATACCCCTTTTAAGTGGCAGTCATCAATGCCAATAAATGATCTGCAGCCTTTTACAAATCCCTCTTACATGCAGCTAAGTAGACAAAAACTCTCTCAAAGATGGGTTATCTATTGCAACAGACCTTTCTTCAAATTTAAGCTTGAAAGAACTACCAGGGTTCCTCTTTAGTAACAATTCACCATACTTTTGCAATGAGGTGTATGATTGCTTAAAATTTGAAAGAGATACTCTTCCTTGGCCACTAACCGTGTACGGTATAGTTGGCCTCTGCTAAGTTTGATACCATACCTTGCCTTAATAGTAGCCTCCATGCTCTTCACTTTCATGTCAGGATCAACCTTTAACCTATTACCTAATTTCTATGCAATCTAGGCTGAAGAGGCATTTCTATTCTTCTTCACCCTACCACAAGAATGGGGAAAAATATATTTTTTTCACTTTAAATGTACGCCCATCCCGTTTAGCAGCAGTATGTATCATCCAAGGGCGCCCATCAATAGAATAAACAACTGTCACTCTATTTTTCTCATTTTTCAACCTTATCACATTTGACCCTTCTTGGACTATAAAATCTGTAAGAGCTCTCCTATATGAATATACATCTTCAAATTCATCTCCAACTTGAATGTTGACCCTCTCCAGTTCATCAATATCACGATCTCTTTCTCTGTCATCAATTTCATCTTGAACCTCATCTTCCTCCATGTCTGATAGAAACATATCATCTTCCTCTCTATCAATAGACTCTTCAGAATCAATTGAAGATTCTCTACTATCTTCAACATTATTGTCCCAATTATCTTCATCACCATCATCTTCACTGCTTTGATGTATGGCTGGTTCTTTGCGTTTATTTTTCCTCACAAGCCGACTAACAACAATTTTCTTCTGCATAGGAGGTGCTATATCAGTTGTAGTGGATATAGGGGTAGTGGTGGTACTATTGGCCATATTCTTCTCAGCCTACTGACTAGCAACAAGTTTCTTCCACATAGGAGGTGCTATATCAGCTGTAGTGGATGTAGGGGTAGTGGTGGTACTACTGGCCATATTCTTCTCACCCTGCTGACTAACAACAGTTTTCTTCCGCATAGGAGGTGCTATATCAGCTATAGTGGATGTAGGGGTAGTGGTGGTACTGCTGGCCATATTCTTCTCAGCCTGCCTGCTAACAACAGTAGCAGTAGTGGCAATGGTAGTGCAAGGCCCTTCCTGGAAAAGGACTGTGACACTGTCAACAGTAGTAGCAACATTGGTAGTGCTGGGCCCTTCCTGGAAAGGCACTGTGACAGCCCTTAACTTGGACGGCCTACGACGTCATAGTTGACCTATCATTGCTCTTGACAACCCATTAATAGTGAAATTTTCTACCACGGCCTCGCCCATTGTGATTTCGCTGATGTGCATGGGGATACCTTTACCTTCTTTTTTAAAGAAATTTGTCAACTCCATTACATCTGTGTCACCCTTTACATCTCTGTAACTTCCATTTGGCATCTCAACCCTAACAGAAAAGGTCACATTCCTACCATCTAGAATGTCAGATAGCATAGTACAATACATATCATATACGACGTCAATTTAGCCGTATAGATCTTCATCCACTAGCTTTACTTCAGTGCGATCCTCGCACATGTAATATATGCTAACTTTATCACTCATTATGTGTTTATATGATGACAAAAAATCAATTAGAATGTATTAAAATAAAGAAATTGAATTACATTATAAGAACATGATATCATTTTGGCACCACTACTTTTGAAGGTATGGGAAAACTAAGTTCAGTGAACACTAAATACTAAAATGGTAAATACTAAATACTGAAATGGTACTAAGTTCTGGACAAAAATATTGCCACCACTACTTTTGAAGGTAGAATATATGCTAACTAAGCAAACTTTCCATTAATAGTGATGTTTCCAAATAGTAATGTTGGGGAATGATTTGGTCCCTAGCACTACTCTTTCCAGACCCTTGTTGAGAAAATAAAGATTAAAAATTTGTAAAGTAGTGATGTTTCCAAAAATTTTGTAAAGTAATGATGTTTCCCAGCACTATAATAGTGATGTTTCCAAACAGTAGTGATATTTCCAAAAAATTGTAACCTTTCCATGAAAATAAAGATTAAAAAATAGGGAAGCATTAGGGAACGGGCCAAACACCACTGTCGAGAGAATAAAATAGAAATAACTTCAAATAATATGCATAAAAAATGGATAACAAACGCATAAAAAAAAGTTAAAAAACAGAGTTCCACAGATTAACAATCCACTTACCTTACTGTCGAGGAATTAACAAAGGTTATGTCGGCTGTCGGCTGAACCCACTCCTTCACTGTGAGGGAATAACTAAATAAATTCATAACTATATAATGTTTGTAGGGGTTATAACAATAGAAATTAGGCAATTCAAACTATGGATGTAAAACCATATCATTTTAGGCAACTGACTGTGGTAATTTCAGGTTAGGGTTTCAAACCTGAAGATCGGGGAAAACATATAATACAAGAATGGAGGTTCGTGCAATCTCTGATAGGGGGCTTTCGATCGCCGTCTGATGTCCAATCGTTGCCCCAAAATATCTAGGGCTTCCTTGTTACCTTGTCTGAGAAGAAAGCACAGACTATGCAGATTTCTTTTCCTTTCTACAAGCAGCAACATCCATCGTCGGCGAAGCTGGTTCACTGTAGTTTTCGCCAAAAATATCTAATGGCTTCCCTGCTAGTTGACTGTAGTTGTCACCGAACGAAAACGACAGCACACTGTAGTCTTCTCACAGTTTCAACTCGTCGGGGAAGAAAGGTATCGAAAGAGGGTTTCTTCTTTTTATTTTTACTGTAGAAGATGAAAAATTAGTAAGTAAAGGTGTTTTTTTTACTTTGGAGGGCATTATGATTTTTTACTTTTGGAATAAGGGCAATATTATCCTAATATTTGCAACTAACGGGACTCTACTAACCGGTGGGGTCTCTTTGATTAATGGTAGAAAAGTTTTGGGTGGTAGATGAGATATTTGGAAACCTGTTGGGTGCTAGATGAAACTTTTGAAACTTTTGAGGGTTAGATCGAATTTGACATAGTTTTTGAGGGTTAGATGAAATTTTTTCTTATTATAACTAAGGTTTTAGTAATCAGTATTAGATTAGCTACATTGACCGGTTTGAATAGAATTTAGCCTAGACAATACCGATTTTATGGTATCAATCGAGTGTCTCTACCCTATTGGTACCAGCGACCCATATAGTATTGGATTGGTTTCGAAGTCACCGCGTCTAATATCGATTACTAAATCCTTAGTTGTAACTTGTAACTTATAAAAACCATCGGCCAAACTTGGGCTGGCTTTGGATGCTGGAGAGGCCCCAGCCTTGATCGCACAGTTGGACTTCACTTTGTGCGTATGCACGCCGGGTGAGCTCCAATCGTGCAATCATGATTAGCGCAATTGAACAATAGGAGACGATTTTTATCCTTGTAAATGACCATTCACTCTGCGGCGGCGGGGGAGGGGGGGGCCTCATGTGCATCCAATGCAATCCAACTACCCAGAAGAAGCTGCATGACTGGAGGATCCAAGTACTCATTTGGGGGCCAGGCGGTGCTTGGCATTGGACCTAACCCATTGACGAATCAAGGTTGGAACCCGATTCTAGACCGCGGATCGGGAGGTTTTGATGGATTCCTGGCCCGCTTTTTATCTCCTCGCTTTTAAGTTATGCAGCCGCCTGCAGTACTCTCTTGGTGTTGTTGCAATGCGCAACTGCACTTGTAGCCAGAAAGCTTCGGTACAATGCTGAGCTGCAAGAGGAGCCTATTGTCCCAGATTATGAGGAGAAAGAAGAAGAACAAGAAGATGACCAGAAAGAAGACTCTAATCAGAAACCAGAACCCTCAACTTGAGGAAGAAGAAACAGCAGACGAAGTAGAGGACGACAGAGGAGAGGGATTCAGCTTAAAAGACTCTGCTCCTTCGTACAGTCATGGAGTTCAACCATTAGGCAATCTCTTATTAAGTTCATCAGCCTGCAACTCCAGGAATACAGGCCTTGGTAATCTCCGAATCCTCACTGATGAACTAGTCCTTGATATTCTAGGGTTTTTGGATGGCACCCATTTGGGTGTTTTAGCTACAGTGAGCAAATCGTTCTATGTTTTCTGCAACCATGAACCTCTTTGGAAGAACCTTGTTCTGGAATATATAAAAGGAGGGTTCTCTTTTAATGGGTCTTGGAAGTCTACATACATTTCTGCTTTCTACCATTATTTTCCGGTGTTGAATAACGGTTCCTCTGGTTTGGAAGTTAGAGACTTCTATTCGGACTATCTTTTCCAGAGTTGGCTCTGTGCGAGCCTTGAAATGAAACAAGAGTGGCTCGAGAGGGATAACATTGAGCGGAGGAGAGGATTTTCTGTTGAGGAATTTGTATTGAATTTTGAAGAACCAAATAAGCCAGTGCTGTTGGAAGGTTGTTTGGAGAATTGGGCTGCTTTGGAGAAGTGGGACAAGGAATATCTGATCCGGGTCTGCAGGGATGTTAGGTTTTCTGTGGGTCCTGTCGAAATGAAGCTTGAGGAGTACTTCACGTATGCAGACAGGGTGAGAGAGGAAAGGCCATTGTACCTTTTCGACCCAAAGTTTGCCGAGAAAGTTCCCACCTTGGGTTCAGATTATGAAATTCCGGTGTATTTTAGGGAGGATTTATTTTCTGTTTTGGGAGATGAAAGACCAGATTATAGATGGGTGATTATTGGGCCTGCAGGGTCAGGCTCCTCATTCCACATTGATCCAAATTCAACTTCTGCTTGGAATGCAGTGATCAAGGGATCTAAAAAGTGGGTCCTATTTCCTCCTGACGTTGTCCCTCCTGGGGTCCATCCCAGCCCGGATGGTGCTGAGGTGGCATGCCCTGTTTCGATCATAGAGTGGTTCATGAACTTCTATGGAGCAACCAGGAATTGGAGAAAGAGACCGATTGAGTGTGTTTGCAAGGCTGGGGAGGTAATTTTTGTTCCTAATGGATGGTGGCATTTGGTGATCAACCTCGAGGAATCCATAGCGATAACACAGAATTATGTCAGTCGGTAAGATTCTTTTGTCTATCTTTCTTATTCCTTTTTAGTTCCTTTTCCTTATTTATACATACATCTCTCTCTCCATCTCTCTCTCGTTTGACTGGTATTTATTTCTGCTTAATGTATTTTACTATATGATGATTTGATGATCCCATAATTGTTATCTAATTCAGCTATTTAGTTTTGATAAAATTTCTTTTGTTGCTTAATCTTATGGATTGCAAAGCTTATGACTTGGTGTCCCAGATGATTTAACCAGGCAGCTCTTTCCAAAAATATCACTGTATAGGACCATAGGTCAACTGACTGATGAGGAAAGTAATATGGAATAGATGTAAAATTGTACATATTTCTGGTCTGTTATATCAAAGATGTAAACCAAAAGACCCAATTTTTAGAGACCATTTTACAGCATTATGTTCTAGATTTCTGATAAGATTATTAGCCATATTGAATTTTACTGCTTAGTGTTGCAAGTGGAGTATGACTTTCTTATGAGAACAAATGCTGCTGTTGGTTGGAAACTGCCATGAATATATTCTTTTTTTCTTAGTTTTGAAATTGTGCCTTCATGAAGACAATCTCCTCCCCTTGATGCAACACATTTTGAGGGTGTTCTCTTCAAAAGTGTTTTTATACTTCGTTTCCACTAAATATACTTTTAAACAGGTTCTATTGTGTCTAAAAAGAGCAAAAGTACTTCCAGAAAGCCAAATTGCCTCCATGAATAACAAAGAGTAGGACAAGAAGTGATAGGTGTAGTTTAGTCCAGTGCTGATGCATTTGATTTCTCAAGAAACTGAAGATGCGGGGGAGCATGGGAAACATCTATATGTAGTTTATTTTATATTTAATCTGCAATTTGTGTAGTCTTAGGCTTGGTTCTAGGTTTCGATAGAAATTGATTGAAATCTGCGAGTTGTCTCTGTTTTGGGCCTGACGGAAGCGAAATCCAGGGTCAAACTCATGGTCAAAACCCAGGTTTTGACTCTAGGTTTCGACTTAGGGAGGCCCAGGGTCAAAACTCAGTGTCTAAACCTCTTGAGATCTGGCATGTCTTTGTTTCGGGCCTGACCGAAACCGGCCTCGAACTGAGATTTAGAATTTAGTTCCTTGGTCTTAGGACAGGGTAATTCCCTCTCACCCTACCCTTTCACTATTGTTATTAAACTCAATCATAGTTGTTAAGGTGCTTGGGTGCCTAGGCATACCCAAGGCATTGTAAGGGTACATTTTCCATAAGAGGCTTTATACAAAAGGGAGGGAATTAGAGCATTATTTTATATTGTTTTTAATACATATGCATGATTCTAGGCGTTATGGTGATACATGTACTTTATAATCCAATAAAAATTAAACAATTAGCATCAATTAAATAAATAAATAAATAAAATAAGGCATGATACAATAAGGCTACCAACTGCCAAGGGGTTGAAAAACCTCCTGGACGCCTAGGAAATTGCCTAGGTGATGCCTTGACAACTATGATCTCGATAAAATGTTAATCATCCTAGATGTGAGGTTTCCTTGCGGAATTCTGAGTTGGATAGGGAGATCAGACAATTTTCCCTACTTCAATTTGTTGACGACAGTAATCTTTTCAAAACTTTAAAATGTGAAATTTCTTGTGATGCATTCTTGGATGTATCAAAGCTGTCTCAAGACTGCTTCTGAGAGTGTAATTTGGATAACCTGGAACATGGCTGGTAGGGTTGGTAGTGGATTTAACAGGAAAATTTCCCCATCATTCAAACCCAATTATCATTTGCATTCATGCAATACAAATTTAGAATATAAAAAAGTCAATGAGTCTTGATGGATTTGAACCACCATCTCTTGGGAAATCCCCAAGTGCTCTACCTGTTTGAGCTAAAGACTCTACACGCTATCTTCGTCTATAAAATAATACAAATAGATCTCCATTTATGAACTTGAAGTTATTATTCTGCAAAATCCATTTTGTCAAATGATCAAAACCAGTCAACTATTCTGCAAAACCCTGAGCTGATTCAAGAGAAAAGAAGTACCAAAATGTTTGGGTGAGTCTGGTGACTAAAATTGTTTTGGTAGATTTTCATTTTAAGAAGGTCCATACTGTGCAATGGGTTCATTCAACAGAGACTGCCCTCCAATAAAAACATATCGGATTGATCTCCTCAATGGTCATGAGCAGCTTCCCAACCACCTGTGAAAATCTCCTACCACCACCTCAAAACTCTGGTTGAATAACAACCCAAAAACTAGAGATGAACCTCCCTTCCCCAACTTTGCCAACCCTCCTTGTGTCTTATATCATGTCCATGGTACAAGCTTTCCCTATGCGACAGTGGACAGATCTCAGAATGTTTAGATAAAGGAGTCAACACAGATATGATATCAAACAGCAAAAAGGTAAACAATAAGTATGGAATGAATGCCAAAGAGATAAATGAAAGACTATATTATGTGGATAGCCATTATATCCTGTATCATGTGGAATTTCCAAAATATAAAAATGCATAGAGGCTTGTACCTGTATGCATTATTACATCTCAAGAGATATCAAATACAAGACAGTCTTGGCTAAGATTTACTAATTCTCACATGGAGGTGAGAGATCCATTTGTTATGAGTTTTGTTATTAGCTTAAAGCTCCATGTGAGAATTTACTTATTCTCACATGGAGCTTTAAGCTAATAACAAAACTCATAACAAATGGATCTCTCACCATGGAGCTTTAAGCATTTCTCTGTCCTTCATTTAAATATTTTTTTCTTGCTTGGTTTCTGAATCTAGGAACATGATTATGACGCCTATATATGGGTCTTACATACTATGAAGCCAGAACTCAGAATCGAAGGTTCATAATTTTTAACTCAGCATCATAGATGGACTATCCAGATTTCTAGCTCGAACACAAAAACACAAGAAAATTTGAAAAGCTGGTTAAGGGTGTACATATTTATACTACATGGGAGGAAGGGGGAGAGAGAGAGAGAGAAGGGGGAGTTAACAACAGACAACCCAAGGCACTTACCTCAAAAAAAAAAAAAAAAAAAAAAAAGACAACCCAAGGTAAACTTTAATGTGGTGATCTGCTATGTTTGAACTCTGTGAAGCCCACATCCATGAAATTTGAGCTGTGCTGATAACAGAAACCAATGAGGGCATGCTCATGTTCCACACTTCAAATAACATATCATGTATTGTAGGATCCACTTCACCACAAACCTGTTCACATCCAGCTTTTCTTTCCAGAACTATGATGTATCTTTGATACATAGATGGAAATGAAGGATATTGGGTTGTCTGCCAATGCCAAATAAAGAATGACAAGGAATTAGTATATATTGTGTCAGAACTCAGCAGTAAGTGTAAGTGTTGTCAGCATCCTTTTCTTGATAATCAATGGTTTGTAACTTTGCTATGGTGGCATCTACCAGGAAAGAAATTTCCACCCAGTCAAAAGTAAAAAGATTTTGATCAAACTTTCAGTTATGATGCTATGACCAGAAACACAAGATAGAAAAACCAAATAACATCTAATAACCAAAGATGGAAGAACCAACAGGGGAGGGATATAATGACTAACTAACAAATAGCAAGGAGTATTTTTTAAAATTCGGTGCTAAAACCTACAGCACATCTGACACGAGGATGGATGTACAAATAAGTGAAGGAATTAATCAATATATCACATTATTGTAATTAAGTGAAAAAGAACAAGGAAAAAACACAAATGGAGATCGTCTGGAAATTCAACCATTGAGAAAAGAGCATCTAGTAAACAAATTAGGCTTGCCCCAATAGAAAGTAATTCATGAAATGCTGAGAAGATGAACAATATTGAGGATTTAAAAAAAAAATAAAAAAACCTGCAACTCACCCCTAGGGTTACAGAGGTTAAGAGAGAGAGAGAGAGAGAGAGAGAGAGAGAGAGAGAGAGAGAGAGAGAAGAGAGAACATAGAAGTAGCAAAAAAAAAAAAAAAAACAACAAATCAATACCTATAATTATAGGAGAAGGAATATCACAATTCTTTGATGAAGAATCACCGAGAATATGAACAACATTGAGGTTATATATATAAAAACAAAACCCTCCCCGAATCCACCCTCTCGGACTTCTACCCAGCCAAGGACAGAAGGGAGAAAAAGTGAGAGGGGAAGAGAGGAGAGAGTTGGAAAACGAGAGAATGGTTGAAAAAAAAAAAAAAACCAAAACATTCAAATCTATACACCATCTAGGGTTTCCCGAAGCAAACTCGTTGAGACAGTGCGTGAGAAAGAGGGAGAGTGAGACGGAGGAGAGAGGAAAGTGAGAGGGAGAGGAGAGAGGATACAGGAGTACCTGGGAGTTGCAGTTGCAGAGAACTCGTTCCTTCCTTTCTTCGGGAAAAATTGGGAGCTGCAAGAATAAAGTGAGAGCCCATATCCCGCATTTTAACTGCACTTCATTTGCTCTGGAGTGTCGGGAGCTTCGAAAAGAGGCTCCCAAATTGTCGATTTTCTAACCATTTGAGAGCGGTTCAATCCCATGCAGATTGAGATTGAAACATTTTTACCAAACGTTATTCAGCTCCCAAATGGCTCCTAGGGAGCAGGAATCAATGGAATTCAGGATTGAGAGTGTTATCAAACGGGCCTTAAGAGTTAGATCTTGTTTGGAGTATCTTCCTTAATCTTGTCCCTACTCTTCTCTGCTAGGGCTGTCCGTTCATAGGATATTCCTGGCAAGGTCTGCTCTTTTATCTGGACCACCCTCCTTCCATGACACTGTTGGTCACTTGATTATCAAGGGGAACTTTCTACCTCTCTCTTTCTATGGGTGCCCTTGGAAGGGGGGGTAATTTTATTAAAAGGGAGTATAAAACACTCTCACAGAAAGATACAGCAGGCCTGCCTGACTGTGGAAGGCCCCAGCCACTGCAGCGGGACCAAACCAAAAAAGAGTACCAGTTTAGTCCATACATTAGTCATGGACAGATTTACAAACTCTCCACATCCCAACTGAAAATTTTTAGCTCCCTAGCTTTGTCTGCCACTTTAAAAGCTGGCAGACTGGAGCAAAGACCCACTTGATTCATTGAGCCCGAAATAAGAGAACCAATTTCACATCCACACAGGATCTGTCAGCATCACGTTTGAGCTGCTGATAAGAGCTGAAACTTCACTTGATGTTTCCAAATACACATTAGTAGGCCCAACATTGCTTTCTGGTTTATCCATGGTTGTGAGTTTTGATCAGTCTTTAATTACAGTTACTGTAGAGACTGGTTCATGTTTCTAGTTGCTATTGGCATGTACTGGATTGTTGTGGTTCCTGGTTGTTGCTTTATTGCCTTCAGCAGGAAGCGCCTTTCATGAAATTCTGACTTTGGCAGTTATGGCTGCTGTTGTCCTTGTGATGGGACTTTCAGTCGCTATGCTGAGTGCTCCCATTAATTATCTTCTAGTGTTAAGGAACTGTGGATGCTTTCGGGCTCACTTGTGAAGAGTTTTCTAATACCATACATGACAGATATTTGATGGAATTGGAGCCCAGGTTCTAAATTTCGGCTGAAATCTTTGGTTTCGGCCAAAATATTTCGGACTTTGAGAAGTCAAAAACCATACCATAGGTCGAAATTGGAATGTAAGAAATTTTGGTCGAAATGTACTGTTTTGAATGAAAAGCACTGTTTCTGTCTAAACTTGGTCTGACCAGTGTATATAAAATCTCATATTTCGACAAGTTCGACTGAGAGGAAGCATTTGAACTGAAACCCCATTTGGCTGAGAGGAAGCATTTCAACTGAAACCCCATTTTTTTTTTTTGCCAAAAACTCAACTTTTTTCATTAAAATCTCTTCTTCTTCATAGCTTCTTTGCATTTTAAATGAATATTCAACTTGGTTACATACAAGATAGGTAAACCATTTTTTTCCTAAACCAATTTTCTTAAGAATATTTATGTAGACACCATGACTCTCTTTCAAATTTTCTATGTTAGATACAATGTCCCGATCTACGACTTTATGGAGTCAGATTTCATTTTATGTTGTTAAATTTTTTATTTTATTTTTTGTTTTCAAAAAAATGATTTTTTGGCAACAAATATTGAAATAAATAGGGGTTAATAGTTGAAGCATTGACTTCAAAATAACATATGTTAGACAACGTCGGCCAATTTATGGCTTAACGGAGTTGGAATAATTTTTCTGTTCTTAATTATTTATTTAATTTTTGGAAATTAGAATAATATTTGATAATTTCAAAATAAATACAAATAAATTGGAAAAATATTCTATTTTAGTTTTGAAAATGAAGATAATACTGAAATGTATTATAAATGTTGTTTATGGTGAAATTGAATAATTTTTTGATGTTCCATAATTATTTTATGTTGATTAAGTATATATTAATTATTTAAAAATAAAAAAATTTTAAATAGGAAAAAAAATATAAGACTTAGTCGAAAATGTATTATATGTTTAATTGCATTTTTTGGAGGCTTGTTTGATGTTTGATGCCAATAATGAATGTATTATTGTATCAACAACGTACGATATAGTGCCTTATGGTTGATTCATAAGGCGGAGACATTGCATGGAGGCATGGGGTAGCCTCGATGCTAACAAGAAGACATCCCAATGCAATTAATGTCAGAAAAAAAATTCCAGGAGGTAATGCCACTTGCCTAAAGGTGGCATCTAGCTGGTGGGGATGGAAATGTAATCGGATGTCCTAGTGTGCCTAATGAGATAAAGAGGGTTTAAAGTAGGAGATAAACATATAATCTTATTTTATTACCCCAATATGCTCAACAGCGTTAGCTTTTTCAAGTAGGGAAAAAAAATGGCACTGAGGATGTAAGCAATACAATGTGCTTGACTTTATTGGGTTTAAATTTTAAATTATTTAGTACTGTATCTCAATTACTGACCTATAAGTTTTTAGTTTCCTGCATCACCACTGTTTTAAACTTAAAGATTTTGTCTTGTTTTTGGTATTTTAGGAGGAATTTGCTAAATGTCTTGGATTTTCTCAAAAGACCAAATGCAAGTGAGCTTGTGTCTGGAACAAGAGACAGGGTCAATTTGTATGACAAGTTCAGGACTGCTATTGAAGCTTCTTTGCCTGGAACTATTGATCAGCTTGTGTCAAAAGCTGAAGAGAAGGCAGCAAAGGAGAAAAAACCATCATTCTGGGAATCTGTAACTGATACGAAAGTAGGTCAGTTCAAGTTTTCATTTGCCAGTTAGGACGACCACAACAGAAGCTTTTGGAGCTAATAACGTAGTTATTTATATGCTGGATAGGAGTCACAGGACATAACTCTGACTAAATAGATAGAAGGGAAATTGTTGTCAAAGGAAATTGTTGTTGAAGGGATAGAAAATCGGAGTCCAAAAACAAATTTTACATTGTTTTATTTTATTTTGTTGTAGTTCAACAGTTTTTACAGTTAATACCAAACAAATTGTTTTTTACAATTCTGTATCCTTTTAATTCCACAATGGAATTGAGTAGAGAGTGCATAATGATAGATGTGACAAAAATAATAAATTCTTTCCTCAGGCCTTCCCCCTCAAAATCTGCAAAAAATGTGATACTTGAATATTCTGGCCATAGGTGAAGTACCTTCTCGTGGAGGACTTGCTCTTTAATTTTTTTTTTTCCTTTTTTGTATGAAGAAAGGAACAATCTTGTATTGAATCTTGAGGAATGGGTGTTGATGATGACCAATTGGCTAGCTATGTAGAGGAGAAGAGGACTATAAGAAGAGCAAGGAGAGTGGTCAACACCAGAGAGAGTTGAAGAGCCTTGAACTGGTAGTAATGAGTTTGCCTTGAACTTTTTAACTCACAGAAGAATATAACAGAATTTGTATGGATGTATAAGCTTATAGCTTGGATGACCTACCAAAAGTGCGTAATCTTACAGGTCAATATTGAATACTCAACTCATTCATGAATAATGGAGAAACCTAGCTGTTATTTTTACTGTCTTGTGGGAAAATTGAAGCATCTCTAACGACAGAAGTTCAGCTTCCTTAAATATTTTTGAAAGAGGGGAGTTCAATTTGTTCACTCTGTTGTAGTAACCATTGGTGCGTGTCTGGATGATGAAGAAAGGAAATGGAGTGGAAACACAGTTAAGAGAGACATTCAGGAGAGAAAGGATCCTAGTTGCTAAATGCTATGTTTTATTACTTGCACTTCTATGCCCTCTGAATATAACAAGCATGGGTTCTTCAGCATTGCTGAACCAGAGAGGGAAAGCCCACTTGCTTAGTTTATGACTTGCAGCAATCTTTCAAGAGTCTAGTAACAAGAACATTATTCTAACTGACCCCTTCTAGAATATATAGACTAAGTTTCATTTATGAACTTCTGACTCTGCATCTATCTGCATGTGGAGGTTGTTATAACTCATATGTAACAGTGATGAAAATCTAATGGTAGTTCAACACTTAAAGATAAGGTTGGCACAGTATGCTAAGATCATAGCTAGAAGAAACTAATATAAATTAAAAAGAGATAAAAATAGAAGATACAAATGGAGAGTTAAAAAAAAAAAAAAACCAGAGTAATGGCCGTGTATGCCTTGTGACCATTCCTTCTTTAATCCAAAACTAAAACTGTGTAGTCCACAGCTTGTTTATAGGAAAAATTGTACTAATGGAAGATTAGGACTTTAAATGAGAACCACTTATCTATCGATGTACCCCTTGCCTGTTGATCTGATGAACTCTTGGTATGGACCTGTGCAGTCAATGGAGATTCACTTTTATTGTTAGAAACACCTCTTCTTTCTGCAATGGTGTCATTTCATGTGCTGTTCTTGCACCTTTGATTAATAAAACCTGAAGCTTATCTGAATATTACAATAAGGTTCTTAAAAGTTTCTATTCATCTGCTTTGTTTTTTAGAGTCTGGAATCAGTGGTTCTACATGGCTGATTGATTTTCTCTATGTTGTTCCATTATCTTGTGAATTTGTGATTGCATCCTCAACCATGGACGAGATAAAATAGGCAATATCTTGACATTAATATCAGATGAAGTTCCATGACTTGATGGGTTTACTAGGCGCTTATACAATTTCAAGTTCTTGGTTGGAGGACATAATTGGGCTTCTTCAAGTTGTCTAAACGTGGTCCCAACTGAATAGGAAAGTAAGAACCATACTTCTGAACATTGTTAATAGGAAAACGATCCACCGCACAGTTGCGGTTGTTGGGGCAGCGGACACTGGCATAAGTCCAGAGACTCGGATTCTAATCCTACTCCCCATGCGGATGTGGATACATTGCATCTATTATCCTCCTCCCTCCCTCTCCCCTAAGACGAGTCATTCCTTTGGGCCCATTAAAGAAAAAAAGAAAAGAAAAGAAAAGGGTATTAATATTCTGTAGGCCAGAAAATAGTAGGAAGGGTCTAGTGGCAGTGTGGCACTCGAGGCTCTTTCTTGTGATGTTTTTTCCACCTATTGTTTTGGCTTTTTCTGCCTAATACGACCCTGTTTCTTTCTTTTTCTTATTAAAAATATTCTTCATGGGTCCTCTAGACACCAGAGTGGTTAGATGTGCAGAGTGAAGATTCCACAGATCTGCAGTCATAACTACTATGGGATAAGGTTTTCTAGTTCACCTCTCCATCTGTTGTGCTTTTGCTAGTAAAAATATCAAAATGAATCGTCAGCCATTAGACAAAAAGTAGTGCTGCACACTCATCCCAGCCCAACCAAACTGGGCCAAGTTCGCAACCATAATACCTACATATGGGTTTTTTTTCTCCTTGGCTGGATTGGTCTTGGGCTGTCCCAAAAGCCCACATAAACAGGTTTGTTGTCTTAGCTGCACTAGCGCAACTTAGACCATCTTCGCAACTCCTCAACGTGCTCCTTGGGTCGGGGTATTTTCGCATCAAAGATTAGAGTCTCTTTGAAGGGTCTTTCTATAGGACACCAATGTCAATGTGGGATGCCATTGGGTTATCACAGAAATCTCAGTATACATAGAATATGTCGGTATTTGAGACTAGAGGTGTTTTGGAATTTTGCATGATCTGATGGACACTGTGTTGACACCGGTATCGGTGTCAATAAGAAAAACCCCACCTTGAATGGCATGATTATATGGGGTGGACAACTTCATCTCAAGCCTCTACCCATCAAAGTGACCTCAAAAAATTTCCATTAATGAAACATATAAATCCACTTGAAAATAAAAATAAGTATGTCTGATGAAATGGTTGTTGCTATCTATTACAATAATGAATCATTAGTTTAACTGAATAACTAAATAAAATAGATAGACCTTTCTCTTCGTCTTAGGTCGATGGATCTTCTCATTTGAAAGATCTCTTATATGGAGAATACACATTCTGGTTGATTGAACCTAATTTGAATTGTTTATTCTGAAGCAAAGATATCCATGTTATTTTATTGATGATATCGATATTGATGATAATGACGACTGACCATAACGATGATGACCTTAATACTGCTAACTATGACGATTGTGCTAACTGTGTATAATTGTATGTGACACTGAAAATAGATCAATTTGATATTACCTTTCAATTCGAATTAGCAGAAGCAATATCTTCTTCAATAATATGGATTCCAAACATTCATGATTTGTATGTGAATGAATCGAATTACTTATCCCTCGGTCTATCAGTGAACTCTCTCTGGAGATTATGAAAGATGTTCCACTAGAAATATTCTTGCTATTGCTTTGACTCAAATTCTCCCAAAAGTGGATCCCGCTTTAATAGCACTTTCTTACTTTCAAAGTCCCCATGATCAACTTTGTATGTATCTACCCACCTTTGAAGGACTGAACCACACATTCATAATTATTGAAAAAACTCAATATTATTCTGAATTATTATGTATGTGATGTTAAATTATATTTTAGGTCCCTATTGTTTCAATGTGTAAAATTTTCTATACAAATGATATATAATTTAATTACATGAAAATTTTCTCTATGAGATTTTTTTCTCTTATTGTCTTTTTGTGCATTTTACATCAAAACAAATAGTGACGAAAAATCCCATTTTACAGAAAAATTTCTTTTTTCTTTATCTTTGCTTGAAAGCAAACACAGCCTTAAGGATTAAAAAACATTAAAATATATGAATATGCAGGAAAGATAAACCAAGCAACAGTTGGTAGTAGTTCGTCTTGTAATAGAAACTTGAGACCAACATTTTTTATTTTTTTATTTTTAATTTAAATCCTGAGATGTTCTAGATCTCCATTACAAACCACCCCTGTAAGGAACTCCAGTAGCAGGTAACCATTCATGTCCAACTATAAAGTTGTTGACAGTGAAGTTGGCTGCATCTGTGGCATTGACTACATGGTAACCAAGCCAGTTAACTCTGTTATTCGTATTCGATCCAGGTCCTGTATTGTTAAAATCAGCATAATATATTGTAGTTATGGTAGAACTATTACTATCCCAAGCTAACCATCCAGCAGGATCTATTAAACTATCAAGGAAGGATTGCATGAATACTGTCCTAGCGTACTGCTTCCATGGTCTTCCTAGGTATGTCCGAGTAGTAAAATTGCTAGAAGCCAGGTCTGAAGCTGCTTCGACCTTACATTTTTGAACAGAAGTTCCAGTATTCTGGTTAGGGTCTGTTCTACCTTGAGCAGTGATGGCATCAGATTGTCCTTGAATGGGTTGCCGACCATAGATATTACACTTCTGGAAAACCACAGCTGCATTACCAAAAATGAAATCTACTGTCCCATATATGTCACACTGCCTGTAGAATTGCCTCAAGGAATGGGTGTATAAGGTATCTTGGTACCCTTCAAAGCTACACTTATAGAATGTAGATAGATCAGCTCCATTTCGAACTGCCACTGCTTGACCCTTGATTGCTCCTGCTGTGTTGCAGATAGTTATATTAATGGCAACAAACCCTTGTCCAACCACAGCTGCAAATTTAAACCATAATTGGTCAAAGGTTAGATGATGATCATAACTAACCATGTTTTATGGTGCATAATATATTAATTGATTTTAATTACAATTAATCCTAAATTGTGGAAAGTTTTGGGATGGAAATTTTACTTGGTACCAGTCTCCACATGTCTACTGCCACACATAAGGATGTCAAAGTTGGGTTCGGTACGAAACTCAAAGTAAAACCAATCTTATTCAGCTCAGACAGAAGAAGCAAACCAAATCTTGTTGGGCCATAATTGGGCTGTGTTTCTAGGGCCCGGTGAAAACTAAGACCACACCGATTGATAAGCTTGAACCAAATCGATCCAAACTCAAACCGAAACCAAACTAACCCGATAATGAACTGATAAGAGTCCTTTAAAACAACCTTATGCTAAATATGCATATAAGAAAATCGAAACAAAACCAACCCAATAATGGCCCGTTATGCTAACTTGATACGAAATATACATATAGCTAGAGAACCAAAACCAAAACAAAAAAAAAAGAGCACCAAATTGAATCTGGACCAATAAGAGACTATTAAGCCAGCCCAATAAAAACCCAAAACCAAACCTATTTGAAACTGAAAGTTTCTCATCGGACCGTCATTGGGCTTGAGTGTATAGGGTCAAAATTGAATAGGCTCACTAACACCCTTAGCCACACATGTAGAGGTAGTGTTAGTGTTGGGAGTTTAGTCCCACTTAGACTACCTCTCCTCTTGTCTAACTAATTCCTTCAGCTATGATCTAGCAGCTGATGATAATGGCACGAGCATAGTCAGGAGAGGATCTTTTTCCCCCCTTATTCAACTGGAAAGCCCTCCACTTAGTTCCAACTTTTGGGATGAAACTTTACAGCTCACTACTAACCTAAAGTTGCAGAATTGAACGTAGTCCACCCATCGTTGACACTTCGGTTGCCTGTGATCACGGTTTGGTTGATACCATCTCCGATCATCATAATGTACGTCTTGTTCTTATCAATCGTTACATATTCTGGGTAAATTCCAGCAACAACATAAATTACGAAGTATCCGCCGCTCATGCTGGTTCCATTCGGAGCTGCAGCCACGGCATCGTTGATGGTGGTGAAGTCTCCTTTTCCATCCTGTCTCACAACTACTTTCTCTCTCACTGTAACACTCCCCGTGGTTGTCTTGACCAGATTCCCCTCTGGTATTGCTTTGTTCTGGTTCTTGACCCAACCATGGGTAAAGAGAGACAAAGAAACACTGTACATCTTGGTTCCAGTAGAGAGGGGTACATGAAGACCATTCTTCACACTCCAAGGCATTAATGCTGTTGAATTAAGGCTATCAAAGCATGTTATTTGGTTAGTAAGTATGGCACTAAGCAAAGATTGGACATCATGAGCTCGGAAGATAGAGAGAGTATTTGTTGAATTGACTACTTTCATGGAACTCAACAAGAAATCTATATTTAGCTCTGATAGGAGCCGGCAATCGTCGAGAGCTCGAATTGCTGTTTCCCACAAGGATGATCGTTTTCTATACCGGTTGAGCAAATACAAGAACTTCCTTGTTGTGGACAAAGACATATGTGCCGAAGAATGAAAATAGTCTAAGATGTTGCATGGTTTATTAGGGGGGAACAAGGATTTACAGAAGGTTGGGTGAGGTGTGGAGCTGCAGACTGATTCTGGTTCTATAAGCTTTGAAGACTGAGGTACATTAGCTAGAGACAGAGATAAGGAAAAGCCAAGAAGAATGAGGAAGAGTGGGGTGGGATAGAAGATCAGACTAGTAGCCATGGCTATAGCAGGAATGGATTTTCTTTCTGAGGAGTGGTTAGGACCTTAAATAAATACTCAAGATTCCTTTGGACTGGGCCTGTGTTCCCCCATATAAGCTTCATTAACGGATGAACAAAGTCTTGAATAATTTTATTATATCACATTATATATAATTGAAGAATATATCTTATGGAATAGTCTCAAATATTTCTGCTTCGTGCTTTTGTGGTTGGTAGTGTATCCCTATCTTGATTATTATATCGATTTAATTGATCATAAGCTGAAGACTCCAGACCATAACCTGTAATTACAATTTTGTATTTCTTCAGCTAATTAATCGTGGCAATTTAAATGGTTAACAGTATTAGGGTGATAGTGACCCATTAATACAGATGTGAAGATACAAAGAGAAGGGGTCTTCATGTCAATTTTGAACCGGAATTGCGAAATCGAACCTGACAAGCTGGAAAAAATCAAACGGACCAGTCGAAACTAAACGGGTCTGCATCGGTTAGAGCTGCCGGTTAACTGAATAAAATCCAATTAAATAAAAACCAAGTAAAATTGGTTAGCGGTAGGGACTGATGGAGAGAGCATCTCTACAGATTTCCTGGATCGTTTGGATTTATAGAAATCCACTCGATTTATGTGTAAACACTGATTTTCTGTAACTTTGGCTCTATGGGGGGAGTCACAGGAGTAGTAATTCCAATTCCGGAAGAGTAGCCAGTGCCCCACAACAGGGATTTTAGGGCAAGATTTGATTTTGGTTCGTAGTTCATCATTTTTGCTTTTTGGCATTGTTTTTCATATAAGAAAACGATCTTTTGTAGTGAGGCCAATCCTGTAATGAGGATTCCATCCACTCAAAGTGAATTGACACATATTCCAATCCACTCAAAGTGTATTGGGATACATGTGGATCCACTTTGAGTAGGTGAGATCCTCTAGCCTCACTACAGAGGATTCCAATCCTTTCATATATTGTTTTTTCTTTATTTTTAAATCGATCCCCCTATACAAAGAGGACGAGTTGGGACTCTTTGAAGACAGTTTGAAATCAATAAGAATTATTCCATTCCCTCTTTCATTGGCAATTTCAAGAGTTGCATTACCTTGTAGATTCAAGAGTTTGTAATTAGCGTTATATTTAGATCTAATCCCCATACTTTCCCATTGTGTCACTCTACCTCCCATTGACTTGTGCTACGTCTGTTAGGGGTGTCAATCGATCGGTCTGGGTCGGGCCTAATCAGTCCCAATCAATTTAACATCTTGCACCATGATCGACATGTTTAAGTATTCGGCCTTGATTTGCAAGACATTGACTCGTTTATATTCGATCCAGTCGGTCTCAGTTCGTAATCGATCTTATGTTAATCAGTTTAATCGGTCTATTAACGTCCATAATCGGTTATCCTATTCGGTCTTATGCTTGGTTATGCTATTCGATCTTATGCTTGGTTATTTAATTTAGTTTAACCCAACCCATGTTTAATTGTAAGTTGTCATTATTTATTCTACATTCACAACATAATAGCTTATGTTCTTCAATAAAATTTGAAAGAACATGACCTATTTTAAGTTCTTAAATAAAAGAACATAGCCAGAAAACTAATTTAAAAATTAATCCCACCAATTAATAATTTCATGAAACTTGCACCATACAAGAAAGACAGTGATAAAGACATAAAGTAAAAAAATTAGAAACCTATATTCATGATAGAGACAAATGGGAAGGAAAAGTAGGACGAAAAAGTGGGACGAAAAACTTAAAAATGGAACTTATATGGTCTAGGCCGGTCTTTAATCGATTTATGCCATTATCAGTCTTTAATCGATTAGTTCAGTCGGGCGACCGTCAGGTTACTCCCTTGCATTGTGAACGACCTATTTATTAATCGGTCCCATCTAAGCCCGACACATTTATTAAATGATGTGGCTCGGTGTGGTTTTTAATAGACCGGCCTGGCTCGAGGGACACGGTGAGATTTTCTTTGAATAGACAATATATGAGTTTCCTAGAAACCTCAATTCCCACATAATTATAATTTTACCTATATTGTACATGTAATGGATCCAAAACCACTTTTCCCCCTAGAAATCAAGATATATATATATATATATATATATATATATATATATATATATATATATATATATATATATATATATATATATATATATAAATCCAAAAAATTAAAGAATAAATTTCAACTACCCCAAAATAGTTTTTTTTTATTCGGAATATATATATATATATATATATATATATATATATATATATATATATATATATATATATATATATATATATATATATATATATATAAAATAAAGAATAAATTTCAGCTACCCCCCAAAATAGTTTTGAAACATCACCTTCCACCCACAACTTTCAAAAAACATCACCTATCACCCAAACATTTACCACCGTTAATCAAATAGATCCACTCCGTTAAACATATACCATTAGTTGCTGATGTCATCTAAAATCAATCTTAAAATGGACAATAATACCCTCTTCTTCTCTCAAATTCTTTTAAAAACAGTAAAAAAACCCTCTTGCTCTGAAAGTGTTCTTCACCAACGACTATATCAAGCTTCATGCTCTTTGTGCATCTCTTCATCTTCGTTGATGCCTATGCCATTCTTGAATCTGTGCATCAAACCTCATCAACGAAGGTTTTGTGGAGAGTCAAGCGACGAAAATAGCAGGATTTCGGGTGCCTGAAATTTCTAGCAGATCTGAAGCACTGATCACTAAGAAAAACTTAATCCCCTAGATTATACAGTTCGGTACGAAGGTTCTCCCCTAGATCCATCAGAATTCGAAACAAAAGTGTTGGCATTAACTGAATAACCGGTACCAATCGATTCTTTCAAGTTAATCGATGCCTCCTAGATGATTTAAAGAACAAGAATATTATCCTCCTCAAACTCCATCAGGAATCTACAATTGCAAAACCACTCTTTCCCAAAACTTGAAATATTGTCCTCCTCAAACCAGGGAAGATGAGAGAAGAGTTAGAAATCAGGAGCAAAGAAGGAAGGGTTTCAAAGATTTTTTTCAAATCGCTCTAAAGGTAAGAGTTGTTTGCTCTTCTCCATGGCTTCCTTCTTCAACACAGAATCGCTGTTCTCTTAGCTAGTCTTGCTGCTAAATCTTTGGCAAGTTCAGCATCACTGATGCCTTCGGCCCGAAAATCTCGATCTTCCCCCTTTTATTAGGTTAGCGCTGATTACATCGCTCTGAAAATTTTCCTCTATTTTGTCTTCTTGAACTTGGTCCAGTTGTCCTTCATTTCCTTAACCATCGTCTTTGATCTCCAGATGGTTCTTCTCCACAAACTCACTGAACAACAACGAACCCATCTTCGACAACCCTTGTTTTTCTAGATTGTTGCAGAGAACATAGTACCTTTCAAGCATTTTTTTTTTTTTGGTAAAAATTTTCAGGCATTGATTTGTCCATTTCAGAGATACAATAAATTTGTTAATTTCGTTATGATGGAAAAAAAAAACAAAAGGGTAAAAATGTCTAACAGTGATTTCAGTCTCTTCCGTCAGTTACTTAGGTGTAATTGATGTTTTTTGAAAGTTGTGGGTGGTAGGTGATGTTTCAAAACTATTATAGGTGGTAGCTGAAATTTATTCTAAAATAAAAGTACAAAATAAAGTAAAAGCCAGGAGGTTCAACCCACCTTTGGCATTGCCATTAGCAGGGTGAACCACCAGCACTAATTAAATCCCAAAATCATTAGCAAAAACGAAAACGTGGGTGCTTTAAAGCGTCCCACACCACCTCCCTTGAAACAAAAGGGGGAAAACAGAACATACAAATGATGCTTGCAAATTAGCACTATGTTTAGCTAACATAATATCAGCCACCGTATTAGCTTCTCTAAAACAATATGTAAATCTCCATTTCACTGTAGTAAGTAAATCAAGAATAGCAAAGCAATGTTGTCGACACTGCCGTGGAACCACATCCTTGATAAGACATCCCCTCGTAGTCATTGAATCACCCTCCACCCAAAGATACGCACCACCCCTATGGAGCACCATAGTGATCCCAATCAGAGCAGCTTGAAATTCTGCTGTATAATTGTAGTGGTCTGTAGATAAATAAAAAGCAAAAATTAGACGACAAATGCAGTCAGTCTCGTTGAACCCCTGCAGAGCCTGCTTGTCCAGGGTTTCTTAGTGAACATGCGGAAAACAACTACACAATAACTATATACAAACTTAATAACAAATACATAGACCACACGGGAAACAAGATACAAAACCCAATAAATTAATTTATCTCTTATTTAGAGTAGGGTTCAATATTATCAATGCAAAAACAGTTATATTATTTGGGAGATTAATTAAGGAGCCCTTAGGAATAATTTAAGAACATGGATGTTAGATAAAAGAAAGGGAAAAAAAAAAAAAGGAAAAGAGGAAAAAAACAAAGGAATTGTAAGAACAACAGCCTGGCAGTGTTTACTAAGTGGATTTCCACACCAGGCATCAATTCTCCGTTTCTTCAAATACAAACAGTAGTCCTCCATAGGATCCGTTCACTCTTATCTTCCTCTCACTAAAATAAGTGCCTGACGTTTCAAAGTCTTTTTCTTTTTTGATGAATAATATAATAAAAGAGAAAAAGAAAAGAAACATGCAAAGCAACGTGATCACAGAATTAATTATTATTTATTACTCTTCTAGTACATACTGGTGATTCGACAGAGTAAAAAAAGAAAAAAAAATGTCAAAATAACTACAAGAAACTCACAGCAACTTAATAACACCACCCCAGCATGACACAACATGACTATGCTTTGGCAGGAACCGCAGTAAAAAAAAAATAAGTGGTCAATATTCTCTCTTTACATTCAACAAGAAGGCAGCTATTTGGTATAGAGACATTACTATGCGACAGGAGTTGGTAGAAGTGTGAGTCAACGCTTTTCAAACAATAAAACTATATGCATGCTTGTGATGTGATGTTTAAACTATACAATTCTCCACCAAAACACACCACTAGGCGGGGATCTACATTCTTTTTTTTCAAGAGAATCTGAAGGAGAGATGGCGCCTCATATAAATAGACGACATCTGGGAGTCAGATTAATCCAACACCTTTATCCGAGCCAACATCCATTGTCGGCACAACTTGTTGACTCGGAGTCGACTCGGATAGAAGGGGTTGGATTAATCCGACTCCCAGATGTCGTCTATCTGTATGGGGCACCATCTCTCTTCCAAATCCTCTTGAAAGAGAGGGTTTAAGTCCATTGAACGGGACCTTTATAACGAACCAAATGGCAAGTTGAAGTAAAAGGAGAATCCTTTGGAGGGATGATTAGGCCGACAACGTCAAATTTCTTATAAAGCTCAATCGTTGGTTGATGATGATCAGATGATGTTGAGACTTAAAACCCATTGGTGGTTTATATTTTTATGTTAATAATGGGAAACCATTCCTATGGATGGAAAGCACTGCGCTTCTTCTGTATGAAGTATGGACCCATGCATATATGGAACGTAGTTGGTTTTTTCTTTTTTTCGCTACTGAGAAACTCATGCCCATCCTTCGAATGGACCAAGTAAACGCCGCGTCCATGGCCATGTAAATCACACCATCTACATGTCCTAGATCTGTTCAATATAATGTTTTTGTCATATGGGTACGCATCAGTCATTCTTGGTAGGGATGAAAAACGCAAATAAAAGAGAAAGTGAAGATCGAGTAAACACATAATATGAGAATTTACCATAGTTCAATACTTAATCTGGAATGTCTATCTCCGTCTCAAAGAATCTGAAAATTTATTTATTCACAAGAAAACTCTACATATTTCTCTATCTCATAAATTGTTTCTTTTTTTTTTCTAATTTTACCTAAGATTTTCTTCATTGAGATAATATATAGGTTCCCTATATAAAAACCCTAACCCCATATAATTACAAATTAACTTTTGTACATGTAATGGACTCAAACCCAAATACAAATACAACTCTAATAACTATGTGGACCTCACAGAATACAAGACACAACCCAACAAATCTCCACCTGATTTGGATTTTGCAAGCCACATCCTTGAAGAAGAACCTGTTGATGTCAATTCTGCAAATTTCTCTATTGTCTTTGCCAAACCACTACACCCAAACCCCGTCCGGGTGTCCCACACAGCTCACTGTTGAACAATGTGATGAGACTCCACCTCTCCCACTGCCGTAGCACCTACCGGAGAGATCACTTTCACTCACAGTTCTCTACAATTTCAAATACGCTGGGAAACCGAGCCCTCATCTATACACCTCAAGCGTAGACCTAGGAATCCGACTCCTCACTGCAACCTATCAGTCCTACTTTACCTTAAGGTGCAACATCCACTGGCTATTAAGCGCACCCTGCCGGGATTCAAATCCGCCATTAGATCTAAGAAAAACCCTTCCTGATCCGACCAGATCCACGAACATAACCACGCCTTTGGCCAACTGCTCCCACTCCCGGCACTGACGACAGATTGCCACTGGCATTTGCCATGCCTTCTTTAGGTCCAACCCTTGCGGAGCAAATTGCTAGAGCCCTTTCTCCTCATTGCACAAACCCTCCCTTTATCCTCCAAATCTTTTACGATATGCCTGAACCTTACTCTAATACCATTTGTTAGGAATGAATAAAAACACAGACAAAAGAGAAAGTGAAGATCGAACAAACATACAACATGAGGATTTACTGTGGTTCAGTGGAAACCCTAACTCCACACAATTACAGTTTAACCATTGTACATGTAATGGACCCAAACCTAAATAGAAATACAACTCCAAGACACAAGCCAATGTTGTTTATGGTGAAATTGAATAATTTTTTGATGTTTTATAATTATTTTATGTTGATTATGTATATATTAATTATTTAAAAATAAAAGAGTTTTAAATAGGAAAAATATATAAGACTTAGTTGAAAATGTATTATATACTTAGTTGCATTTTTTGGAGGCTTGTTTGATGTTTAATGCTAATAATGAATATATTATTGTATCAACAACATACAATATAGCGCGTAATGGTTGACTCACAAGGCAGAGACATTGCATGGAGGCATGGGATAGCCCTCGATGCTAACAAGAAGACATCCCAATGCAATTATTATCGAAAAAAAATTCAAGGAGGTAAAACCACTCGTCTAAAATGGCATCTAGCTGGTGAGAATGGAAATGTAGTCGGATGTCCTAGTGTGCCTAATGAGATAAAGAGGGTTTAAATTAGTATTTTATTACCCCAATCTGCTCAACAGCGTTAGCTTTTCCTACTAGGAAAAAAAGAAAAAATGGCACCGTAGATGTAAGCAATACAATGTACTTGACTTTATTGGGGTTTAAATTTTAAATTATTTAGTACTGTATCTCAAATACTGACCTATAAGTTTTTAGTTTTCTGCATCACCACTGTAACTTAAATATTTTGTCTTGCTTTTACAGCTTTTGGTTGTTATATTGTTTGTCTTGGATTTTCTCAAAAGCCCAAACGCAAGTGAGCTCGTATCTGTAGAACAAGAGACAGGGTAAATTTGTACGACAAGTTCAGGACTGCTATTGAAGCTTCTTTGCCTGGAACTATTGATCAACTTGTGTCAAAAGCTGAAGAGAAGGCAGCAAAGGAGAAAAAACCATTCTTCTGGGAATCTGTAACTGATACAAAAGTAGATCAGTTCAAGTTTTCATTTGCCTGCTAGGACGACCACAAAGAAGCTTTTGGAGCTAATAACTTAGTCATTTTTATGGTGGATAGGAGTCACAGGACATAATTCTGACTAAACAGATAGAAAGTAAATTGTTGTTGAAGGGAGAGAAAATGGGAATCCAGAAACATATTTTACACCGTTTTATTTTATTTATTTTGTTGTAGTTCAACAGTTTTTACTTTTAATACCCAACAAATTGTTTTTTTTTTTTTTTTACAATTATGTAATCGTAAAATCTGCAAAAAATGTGATACTTGGCCGGAGGTGAAGTACCTTCTCATGGAGGACTTGTTCTTTTTTATTTTTTTATTTTTATTTTTTATTTTTTTTTTTTGTTTGATAAAAGGAACAATCTTGTGTTGAATCTCTAAGAATGGGTGTTGATGATGACAAATTGGCTAGCGGTGTAGAGGACAAGAGGACTAGAATAAGAGCAAGGAGAGGGGTCAACCAGAGAGAGTTGAATAGCCTACGAGCCATAGTTCATCTGTAAGAAGGGCTTATGGATTTGGAACTGGTAGTAATGAGCTTGTCTTTAGCTTTTTAACTCCTTACATAAGAAATAGAACATAATTTGTGTTGATTAAAAAGATCAACTTGGATGACCTCTCAAAAGCACATAATCTGCATGTCAATATTGAATACTCAACTCATTCATGAATAATAGAAAAGCCAAGCTGTTATTTTTAGGGAAAATTTCACTTACTATCCAAAAAACTATCTCTAATATCAACTACCACCCATAACTATCTGACATCATCAACTATCATCTCAAATATTGACAATATGTAAGATAGAGACCTAGTTTGTTAACAGATTCCGTTAGATGATGATGTCAATTAACATTTTAAAATTGAAAGACAATACTACCCTTATTGTACTTGTAAAACACCATTTTACCCTACACCTTATTACCCTAACCCTAAATCTAAAAAATAGTGATTGAGAAGGAGGAAGAGGAAAGAGTCGCCGACGGCTTTTGTCTTGTGAGGAAATTGAATGCAGAGCAAAATTAATTAAAATAGATGTTTTGATGGTTGTTGCGACCGTATAGAAATCCTCTCCCGCTTGAGTTTGGGCGGGAGAGTTGGCGGCCCGGATGGATGGCCGCCACCTGGCTCTGGGTGGATCCGAGCCCTCCATCCGAGCCGACACCTGAGCTGACAAGCTGAGCCAACAGGGGTGTCAACTCTGATTGAGGGTTCGGATCCACCCGAGAGCCAGGTGGCGGCCATCTATCCAGGCCGCCAAGTCTCTCGCCCAAACTCAGGCGGGAGAGGATGTGGATCCGTTGCGACCTCGGCTCCTTGCTCATGCAGTTTTGCTAGTGGTTCCAACAGTGGCACCCCAATTGCCTCTCCCAGTTTTACTGAACAGAGAAAGGTTCAAGCTCCAATAAGGTAGCGGTGAGGTCCTCAGCCTTGCCGTCTGTTCTGGAACGGCCTACAGGTATGAGTTTTCCAATGGTCGGTCAGGCCTGGATTCCCCCTTCATCCAAGAGTATTTCCAGTGAATCCCCCTTATGCATTTGGAAATGAGGATTTTCTGGTATAAGAAGGGATTATTGTTCCTTTGGGAATCGCAGAAGGGGAGTCACTTTGGTAACCCTCATGGCAAGTTTGAACTAGCTAGTCAGACTTAGGAGGGCCAGTTAGAATGTTAGTTATCAGTGGAGAGGACTCAAATCTGTAAATAGTCAGATCCATCGATTAAAACAGACGAAGGGAAAAACAACTATTACTCCAGATTAATAAATGGGAGAATCATGAAAGCTCTCCGCTGCTCCCTTTTCTTCATTTGTCTTTCCATGGAATTCTTCTTCATCGTCATTATGTTGATCACATCAGTCAAAGTTATTTTTGGATCCTTCAATTTTTAATTATTACAAATACAATAATCGGTGAATATTAGGGTTCTTGGCCAGAAAAGCCAAAGTCATGATAGAAAACCTTCCAATCGAGGGACAATGACAGAGAAGAAGATAACAATGTCCCACAGTCAGCCCGGCTCTCTATCTCATTTTTAGGTCAAAACCCAAAAAGAGTAGGTATGAAAATACAGAGAGAACCGAGTTTTTCTGTCGCCTCCACCTGCACCATCCCTCTCCAATCTCTCTGCCTTCTTAACCTTAGATTCATTAATCCTATTATTATTAACCTTTAGCGCATCTATCTCCGGTAGAGATTCTAGAGCAAGGAAAGGGTTCTGATCGCCTGCCATAGGGTCTGGGATTCCGCTGTTATTCACCGAAATGGGAATGGTCAAACAACTCGCAGAAGGAAGAGGGTGGCATGAACATTGTCGTGCAGTGGATTGTAAAACAATCGTGTTTCTGCCGATAATTTTTCATCTCAATCAGCCCTGGAACAAAGGTGTTCTATGGGCTTCCATTGATAAAAGGGAGTTCTCAAGTACAGGAAGGCCAATTGAAGGTGAAAGTAATAATTAATAAGGGTATAAATGTTTTTCATTTTTTTAAGTTTCTACCGTCAGTTAAATGTGTGTGGTTGATGTTGCCAGATAATCGTGGGTGGTAATTGATGTTAAAGAGTTCTTGGATAGTACATGAAATTTTCCCTTGTTTTTACTATCTTGTATGAAAATTGAATTATCTCTAACAACAGAAGTCCAACTTCCTTAAATAATTTTCAAAGAGGGGAGTTCAATTTGTTCATTCCGTTCAAATACCATTGGTGATGATGAAGAAAGGAAATGGAGTGGAAACACAGTTATAAGTAAGAAGTAAGGATGTAAACGGATTGAATTCGATTTAGATATACCACTATCCAAATTCGAATCCGACACACAACTATGATATCCGAATTCGATCCAGAATCTGCCGGATTTGTAAAAAACCAATCAAACTTCGAATCCGAGTGCGTAATCGGATTTCAGGATAATATACTATTCGAATCTGGAAATAAAAATGGAAAACCAACATGCAACAGAGCGAGAGAAAAAACTTATCCTTGAACAAACTAAGATATGAAGATTGATTCAGGTGAAGCACATTAAATCTCCGACCAGAAGCGAAGATGAACAGCAAAACAATGTGATTAACAACAATGCGATTTTAGAACCGAACTGAGAAATGCAAGTAATGAACAAAGAAATAGAGAAATTCCAAGTAAGCAAGAACCAGAAAACTAGGGTACAAAGAAACCCTAAGTGAAGAGTCAAATCAGACAAAGAACTCAAATTTGAAACTAGACAAGAACTCAGATCTGAAACCACAAATCAGACAAGAACTTGTTGGACTTTATGTTGTCATTGTTGGCAACTTCGCTGATGTGACAGGGTTTGTGAGCATTCAGTCAGAAGAATGAGGAGAGAGAGTATCAGTGCAATGGCAAAGATGGAGCAACCTCGCATGTATGTTCTATAGTGTTCTACATGTGTCTCAGATGGCTTGCAGCGAGTTAAATTGTATTCTACATCAAGTTTGATGAGAGAGAGTGTCTGTGGACCCCACTGGTGATGTGGCACAGCTTCTCTGGTGATGTGGCCGAGTTTCTGATGATGCAACAGTGTTTCTGAAGCTTTTCTGATCATGTTCATGTTTCTCATGTTTCTGGTGTTGTGGCATTGAAGAGAGATATTCAAGAGAGAGAAAGAAGAGAGAGGGTCAGAAGAGAGAGAAAGAGGAGAGAGAAAAAAATGTGAGTGGGACCCACAGGTGTGGTGGCAAGGTGACATGCCAACACGGCAGCCCACGACACTTGGCATGCATGCACGCAAAGTTTTGGGTTCAAATTCCAAGGTTTGATAGAGTTTTAACTTTGGAAATATTTTTGGTGAGTCCCACAGCAGGTTCATGGAAATCTGATAGTGGAAAGAGGTAGAGCCTCGAGTTATCTTTCCAACGCAACTTGAATCACTCAATTCTGACGTCGGATGAGAGAGATATCGCAGTTTCTGTCCGATCATTTGAAAAAGTCATTTCACAAGTTGTTTAGGGGCAATTTCGGTATTTCACAAGTTGTTTAAGGGCATTTTCGGCAAGTAACAAAGAAGAAGATCCGATATCGGTGGCCAAGAGAGAGCCACGCTTCACAGATTCTAATATGATGGATCAGATTGAGGGGGGCTATGGTGTATCGTCGTAGTTGTGTCGAGATTCTATCGCGCAGCTTATGGTTGGACGGAGGTAAGTTAATATAGTGTATCGCGTTCCATAGATAAGCCGCTCCGATTCTGTGTTGCGCACATATGGGACGGCGGTGTGTGGATCTCAATCTAACGGCATCTATAAGGGCCGATTTTCGGAGGCGTGATTTATTCACATCTGACGAACCAAGATAAATCCCGCCTTTTTGAGTGAGATCTGACGGCCGAATTTAGAGATTCTTCTATAGACCAATCAGACCGCGATAGCGCATCGACGGCGCGGCTTCGGTGTGGCGCGGGTGCACGGTTATAAAAGGAAAGATTCTCTTTCCTTATTTGTGACTGGCCAAACATCAAACTGCCATAACTTCTTCATCCGAGCTCCAAATCAGTCCGTTCAAATTGCAGTTTCCATATTTTTTGATGCTCTATACATTGGGTGCCGTTGAGAGTCGTAAAAACCTAGAGAAAAATTGAAAAGAGCGTTTTGAAGGTAGAGAGAAGGTTTTCTAGGGTTTCGTGCCCTGTGGGAGTGATCAATCACCAACTGCCTCTTCTTTGTGCATCAATGGAGTGCTAAATCCCTATGAGAGGTCAGTAGAGCTTTTATTTTCATATTCATGGTGATTATGGGTTGTGTGGAAGAGATTGGAAGCCTGTGGACAAGGTGTGTTCTGTGAATCGATCTCTATCAACATTGAAGGTTGTTGAAGAGTACCTGAGGTCAGTGTGAAGCTCCAGAGAGATTGTTGGCCATTCGAAAGCATTGTTTGTGAGATTCTCAATTCCTTATCTATTTATGCTTTCAATTTATTGTATGCTAGCGTAGATGCAAATTGTTGAATACCTAGCTAGTGGAGGAAAACTGTAAGGCAAATTTATAAGCCTATAAAAAATTATTATTTGCTTCCCATGGGTGCGGGTTAAGCGTGGTGTGCAACGTGTGCTGAACACTGGTACTTGATACCTGAATTCCTGGCACATGTGTGCCCTCCTAGTTTTATGCTGGGTAAATTGAGTGTATGTACTCCCTACTGTGTAGACAGCAAAAAGAAGTGTATTGAGTATATACGGAGCCCGTCGGGCATTACTCCGTGGACTAGCCATCACACACTGTATTGGTGAACCACGTATATCCAGTGTTGTGGACTGTCTTTATTTTTCTATATTTTGGAGTGCGTGGAATGGCTTGCAGGATGGGTGTGCAAATCTAGTAGACCTGGCCACTGAGTGATAGCGAGGTAGATTTGCATACGCTTGTGTGTGTGTAAAAGAATATATCTCCATCAGCTCTGGACAGCAGTAAATAATCAGGAAAAAGTTTCAGACACTGATTCACCCCCCCCCCCTCTCAGTGTCATATCAAGTTCATCAGAACTCAGATCTGAAACCAGATCGATACAAATAAGAAGCTCAAAGTGACAAGAAGAAAGAAAATTTTTCCCAAATCAGTGAGTTAGCAAGAAGTTTTCAGAAAAACTTCGATGAACTTTTAGATCTGAAAGTAGTTGAAGAAATCAGACTAATCAATGAAAAAGATAAGCACACCGGTAAATCCTTTCTGATTCGTTTGACAACTTCATCTCTTTCTCTCCTCTTGCTGCGGTGCCGCCACTCCTCCACTTCTCTCCGCCTCTTCATCCCTCTATCAGTTCATATAAAAAACGAGACTAGGGCAGTTCGATCGTCTATTCATACCAAAAATGGGACTAGGGGTTCACAAAGTAGAAAACATAAAAAAGAAAAACTAGGGTTTTGTGACATTTGTCGTTTTGAGAGTAAACAGATTACTGTTGTTTTATTAGTTATTAAGTTATAGGACTTTTAACTTATTGTTTATCATGATAAGACCCTTAAGTTATTATTTATTGCGATACGTTATATATACTCCATCTAAACGGATCGAAGCGGATATAATCCGCCTTGTTTGAATGATATCCGCATCCGCATCCCAATTCAATAGATACCCAAATGCTCATCTGAATCCAGTTGTTCTGATTCAGAATCTCCTAAACAGATGCTAATTCGAATCGAATTTGGATTTTCGGCTATTCGTTTACATCCTTAGTTATAAGAGACATTCAGGAGAGAGAGGATCCTAATTGCTAATTACTATATTTTATTACTTGCACATCTATGTGCTTTGAATTTAACAAGCATGGGCTCTCCAACATTGCTGAGCCAGAGACAAAAAGTTCATTTACTTGGTTTATGACTTGCAACAATCTTTCAAGAGTCTTGTGACAAGAACATTATTCTCACTAACCCCTGATCTAGAATTTATAAACTAAGTTTTATTTATGAACTTTGGACTCTGCCTCTATCTGCATTTGGAGGTTTTCATAACTCATATGTAACAGTGATGAAAATCTAATGGTAGTTCAACACTTAAAGATAAAGTTGGGTGGGAAAAAGTAGTAGGAACAAAGGTAGTAGATAAAGAGTAAATAAAATTCCGATGACAAGTAGAAAGATGGTCAATAGTAACAACATCCTCAATAGGAAAAGTAAGGAATACCTGGCAGGCTGAGTATGGGTACGAGTACCTTTACTAAGAGCATAGGGAGGTCAGGGGTGACCTTAGCGCCAGGGGTTGATGTAGTAGTAGGTGGAGCATGAGACACAATAGAGGTTGGAGCCGTCGGCCTACGACCCTTGTAGACCTGTAGTGGTGGTGTAGGTTATGGCGGTGATGATGATGATGGATGTGGTTCAGAATCATCAGAGTGGTTGAGAGGTATTGGTGGGGTTGGCGAAGAAGAAACATCATGCACCTTAACCGGATAGTATGGTTGTCTTCAAAGAAGGTAACATCAGGACTCACAAAGTGATGCTTATTAACAGGATCAAAACATCTGTACCCTTTCAGAGTACGACAATAACCAAGGAAAATACATTTGACTGAATGAGGAGAGAGTTTATCTAATTTGGGATGCAGTATGTGGACAAAGCAAGTACTACCAAAAACTTGTAGAGAGATATGAAATAAGGGGGTATTAGGATAAGAAGTTTGAAGGGAACTTTATTATTAAGAATAGAAGAATGCATCCTATTAATAAGGTAACAGGTAGTCAAAATAGCATCACACCAATAATACTTAAGTACATTCATATGAAATATGAGTAATCTAGCAATATTGAGAGATGTTTATTTTTACGTTCTGCAACCCCATTTTGTTGGGGAGTGTAAGCACAACTAGTATGATGGAGCATTCCATTAGCAAAGAAAAATCAGAAACAACAGATTGAACATACTCATGAGCATTATCAGTATGCAGAACTTTGATAACAACACCAAATTGAGTAAAAGTTTCTTCATAAAATCCCTTAAAAATATTAAGAAACTCAAAACGATCCTTAATTAAGTAAAGCCATGTCATTCTGGAATAATCATCCACAAAGGTTTCAAAATAAGTAAAGCCAAGTCTATTGGGGATTCGACAAGGACCCCAAATATCAAAATGTACGAAGGAAAACAGAGAAGCACGTTGAGGTGTAGAACTAGTAGGAAAAGAAGAACGATGATGTTTCCCTAATTCACAAGCCTCGCACTGTAAGGTAAAGAGACTTGCAAATAGGGTTTAGAGCCTTTATCTTAGAAAGAGACATGCGACCAAGCCGATGGTGCCATTGAAGTGGAGTACTGGTGGAGGTAGTAGTGGCGTGGTGAAGGGTTCAGTCTGCTCTAAGTAGTAGAAGCCAGCATGCTCACGTCCGCCACCAATCGTCTCCCTGGTCCTGAGATCTTGAAAGACACAATAAGAGGGAAAGAAAGTAGCAACACAATTATGTGATTTGGTAAGTTGGCTAATAGACATAAGATTAAGAGGTAAATTAGGAACATGTAGTACTGAAGATAAGACAAATATGGGGTAATAGACACTTGCCCATGCTGAGAGGCTGTAGTAGAGGAACCATCAACAAGATAGTCACAGGTTTGGGTGTGTCAATAATAGAGGAAAAGGCAGAAGACTTGCCAGTCATATGATAGGTAGCACCAGAATCAATAATCCAAGGTGTAGGGGAGGCTGTAGAAAATAGGGCAGATGTACCTGTATGGGCTAGGGTGGTAGCAGAAGGTGGACTAGCAGCTTCAAGTTATTGAACTCTTCTTAGTAGAGCCTCATAGTGAGCAGAGGATGGTGTAAATGGCTATGGTGGAGGTGTCAGGGTAGGTGTTGAGGTCTCTTCAGTAGTAACAAAATTGACTAGTGTATCAACCCATTCAGGACAACCAAATTTCTCCCAACAAGCGTCAACAGTATGATTGGTCTTGTGACAATGAGTGCAATATCTATTGGATTTATCATAGTTTTTCCTGCCATCACCACGACCAGGAGGGCGACTTCCACAACCTTGAGTGGAACCATGGCTTTTAAAAGAGGAGCCTCGGCCACAGCCAGCAAATAGAGAAGAAGTATCTTTGTGAAGAGTCTCCCTGAGGTACCATCCGTTAAAGACCAAAGAAGGTTTCACTCAAGGAGGGAATGGAGGCACCTACAAGAATCTGACTTTTGACGGCCTGGTAATCAGATGAAAGACTAGCCAAGATTACTGAGAAGCTACAAAGCATGTATCTCCTCAATAATGTCTTTGAACCCACCATAATATTCAGTTAAGGATTTATCACCAATGGAATATGTGAACATCTTTTCATAGAGATCATAGATACGAGAGACATTTTTTTCTTCCCCATATGTCTCTTGCAAGTCAGACCAGATAGCCTTAGCAGTGTTGTGAAACATAACAGTTGGCAAAATAGAGAGATTTATATTGTTCCATAACTATGTTTGAACAATGAAATTATCATGCAGCCAAGCATTATAAGCTTTCAAAGCATCAGGTTCTTTATCATTACAGTCAGGAGGATCATCATATAACGATGTCAATTTATTTTTTGAAAGAATATATGCTTTAATAGCCTGAGCCTAGAGAAGGTAATTGGAAACTCTTTTTAATTTAATAGAGATGATCTGAACCTCAGTAGGTTTGGGATTAGTCATCTTGTACAATGGTTAAAGAATTTCAATAAGCAACAATCAATATATATATATCTTGGTTCAGCCAACTGAGTGGCCAAAGGAATGAGGGCTCGAAGGGGGTGATGGTGGAGGTGGCTGATGTAGTGGGAGAGTAATAAAAAAAAATAGGGAAAAAGACAGTTACCTCTCAGGTAACTTACCTTAATGACAATTGAACCTTCAAATTTTAGGAAAAGACAAATATCTCCCTTAAAAACACTATTAAAATACAAATAGATCAACGCCGTCAGGAATATTCCATTAGATGCTAATGATGGGAGTCCAATATTTCCTTAATGACCAAATTAACCCTTTACAAGGGTGACTAACTTAAAAAAAGAAAGAAAAAAAGGGAGTGAAGGAGAAGATGGCAGTGGGCTTTTCTCTTAACCGAAAAGAAGAAAAAAAAAACCCCAAGGAGATGGTCTGGTTTCTAATCATACCATTCTTTTTCAAGGGAAGAACCCTAAATAGACATCTCTTCCAGCAGCCATGTACCTCTAAGTCCATTCCAAATGAATTTGGTCTTATTGCGAGGCACAAACCAATCCATTCTTCACTCTCTGTACATATCCAAGTCCATTCTGAATGAATCTGGTTTCTAATCATACCATTTCTAGAGAAGAAGCACCCACAAAGATCAATGGATCATGAACTCTCTAATAGCCTTTAACAGAGCCAGAGCATTCTTAGGGTCAAATAGGTTGTTCCCGTGGCAAGCCTTTTCGTTGAATTGAGCCAAGAACTTGACTCCACTCTCCCCCAACATCTTCAAAATAGAGATGATGCAGATTTCTCGAATTTCGTTCATCAGATTTCTCTATTGAAATAACTAGAGATGATGAAATCAGATCTCTATAATACAAATTTCCATTTGTGTTGAAGAACTAAAATCCTAACAATCCATTCTTACTGTGAGGCACAAACCAAGAAACGAATCTAGTTTTCAGATCTACCGCCAGCTCTGTTTCAGAGTTTCTTATTTCAACTTTGGGGTGTTGTTCTTGTTGATTGTTAAGTAGATTCAAGAGGTCTATGAGTAAGGAGAGTAACCCTTCCAGTTTAATCCCAAAGAAGGGGTATCTAGTGAAATTTCTCACTACCATCCTTCTTCTTTCTTTTTCTTCCTTTTTTGGTTTTTTGTGAGGACCCAAACAAATCTCAAAAACAAATTGGGGAAATTAAAGCTGGTTCAGCTTGTTTTTTCTGTAATCAAGTTGAAGGTGAAGGTAAAGGGAGAAGGGGTTTCTTTGTTTTTCTTTTTTTTCTTCTTCTGCTTCTTGTCATGATTCTGGATCCTAGTAAGAAGAATAAGAACCAATATAAATAGGAGGAGAAAAAGTCTGGGGCGGAAAGTCTAGTTTTTTCGCCCCAGACTGAATCGTGAATTGAAATACAACCTTTTTTTTTTTTTTTTTAATATCTTTTTCATCATGTTCTCCATTTCCCTCCCCTTATTCTACCTTTGATTTGTCGATCCACTTCAGCCGGAGAAGAAAGAACTTTGGTCGGAGAAGAGAAGTTAAAAGAGCTTTTGGTTTCAGTTGTTAACATTAATAGGTTTTTAAACTAATAAAATGCTCAGGGTTAGAGTTGTCCATAATAAATATTACTTTAACAATGTTAAAAATTGAGGCCGTTTGTCTTTTTTTAAAACTTGGGTGTTCAATTGTCATTAGGTAAGTTACAAGGGAGATAACTGTCTTTTTTCCAAAAAAAATATTGAGTATTTTTTTTTCTTTCAATTCTCGGTTCAGCCAACCGAGTGGCCAAGGGAATGAAGGCTCGAAAGCGGTTAATGACGGTGGCGGTAGTAGTAGGACAGCAACAACTAGGTGATCGAGAGAGTAGTAATCTTCAAGGTAGAGTAATCACAATAACATTAAACAAGACTCGATCACCTAGTGATAATAGTAAAAAAAAAAAAAAAAAAAAGTACTTACATGTAGAGAGTTGAAAAATTAGGGGCCTATTAAACCAGTTGTATAGATGGATGAAGACTAAAGATCTAATGCTCTGATATGTAACAATCTCACAAAAAGTAAACCAAAACCAGCAACCAAGAAAAATTTAGAGAGACAGAGAGAGCACGATTTCAGCAGTATGCTGGAATCGATTATCAAAAGCTCTCCTCTCCACTAGCTCTTTATTTCTAAGAATGATATGCAGCTATTACAAGAAACTCTAAGAATAAATTGTCTCAAAATAAGGAGAGATGTTAATAAGGAAACAACCATAAACTAATTAAGGAAACAATATAAGCCAATAGCTTGATATCGTAACAGCACAGTATACTATGATCAAAGCTAGAAGAAGCTAACATAAATTAAAATGAGATTAAAAAAATTAAAATGAGATAAAAATGGAGAGTAAGAAATGAAATTTTGGGTTTGGGAAAAAAGAGAGTAATAACCGTATATGCCTTGTAACCATTCCTTCTTTATTCGAAAACTAAAACTGTGTAGCCTATAGCTTGTTTATAGGAAATAATATAAGATTAGAACTTTAAATTAAAATAGAGAGATAGATTGAACTCTCGCTCAAAATCAATTGATGAGTTGAGTTACGTTATATTAATAGTGAAGAGATTATACAACTGAACACGTGTAAGTGTTTGTGTACAATAGAGACTCTACTAAAGACATGTAAGTGTTTGTGACTCTCTACTAAACACATGTAAGTGTTTGTATATAATATGGATTCTACTAAACATGTTCAGCTATTTCAGTTGGAGTGGACATCGCATGTGGTGACTTGGACTGCATGAAACGTGGATGTGATTCAATCGGTTGTGATTGATCCTTATCTACAGTTGTTACACTGTCATCCCCTCGCTAGTGATACTATCCCTCTCGGACAGTGAGCTTGTCACGCAGCAACAGAAACAGAGAGTGAGACAATGGTTTAGTGAGTATGTCCGTAGTTTGATCTTGCGTGGATACAAAGCCAACATCCAACTATTTCTTGAGAACCTGATTTCAAACGAAATGATTTGAAATCATAGATCAAATCATAGTCAATCTTAACGTGTTTCGTGTGAACATCTAGAACAGAATTTGTAGCTAAGTACATAGCACAAATGTTGTCAGACCAATTAATAATTGGTCTGCAAGCTTGAGTGCAACCTAGATCACACCAAATAATTGGTCTGCGAGCTTGAGTGCAACCTAGATCACGTAGAATGTATTAAATCCAAATCAGTTCAGAAGCGGCATTGACTACACCCTTATATTCAGATTCGGTGTTGGATCGTGCAACTGTCAATTGTTTCTTGGAGCTCCAAGAAACCAAGTTAGGACTAAAATATATGTAGTAGCCATTTGTAGATTTTCTGTCATCATGACAGCGAGTTCAATCGGAGCCTGTAAAGGCAGTCTGCTCAAGGAGAAAGAGAGGGCAGGTAGAAATGCCACAATGAATCGTGCCTTTAATGTAGCGTAGAATATGCTTCACACCCATCCAATGACATAGTGGCTGAGTGCATGTACTAACAGGCCTTATTAACTGAAAATGCAAGATCAGGCCTCATTAAAGTCAGGCATTGGAGGGATCCCATAGTGCTTCTATATAGAGTAGCATTGGAAAAAGGTTTTCCAGCGGCCTTTGTTATTTTCAATCCAGCAGGTGCCATAGCAGTTGAAGACGGCTTGGCATCCTATCATATCAGTCTTCTTTAGTAGATCAGTTGCATATTGAGTTTGAGTCAGGTGTAGACCAGTTGGGAGCCTTTGAACTTTGATCCTTAAGAAATAATTCAAGGAACCAAGATCTTTAATAGCAAAGGTATCGCCTAGACTGGAGATGAGATCAGCAATGGCAGATGGCTGGTTCCCAGTGATGATTAAGACATCCACATAGATCAAAATGAGTAGAACATCACTGTTCTACCGTTTAACAAATAAAGAAGAATCGGCCATAGAGGATTGAAACCCAATGGAAGTCAAGTAAGAGCTAAGCCGGTGATACCAGGCCGTGGTGCCTATTCAAGACCATATATGGCTTTCTTCAAGACACAGACATGGGTAAGATGATGAGAATCAATGTACCCTTGAGGTTGGTATACTTTTTTTGACCGAAGACCATGGAGAAAAGCATTCTGATAACCTAAAATAGAGAGATAGATTGAACTCTCGCTCAAAATCAATTGATGAGCTGAGTTACGTTATATTAATAGTGATGAGATTACAACTGAACACGTGTAAGTATTTGTGTACAATAGAGACTCTACTAAAGACATGTAAGTGTCTGTGTACGATATGGACTCTACTAAACACATGTAAGTGTTTGTATATAATATGGATTCTATTAAACTTGTTCAGCTGTTTCAGTTGGAGAGGACATCGCTTGTGGTGACTTGGGCTGCATGAAACGTGGATGTGGTTCAATCGGTTGTGATTGATCCTTATTTACAGTTGTTACGCTATCATAAATGGGAACCACTTATCTATGATGTACCCACTTATCTGTTGATCGGATGAACTCTTGGTATGGATCTGTGCAGTCAATGGAGATTCACTTTTATTGCGGTTAGAAACGCCTCTTCTTTCTGCAGTGGTGTCATTTCATGTGCTGTTCTTGCACTTCTGATTAATAAAACCCGAAGTTTATCTGAATATTACAATAAGGTTCCCAAAAGTTTCTATTCATCTGCTTTTATATATATATATATATATATATATATATATATATATATATATATATATATATATATTCTGGAATCAGTGGTTCCTAATGGCTGATTGATTTTCTTTATATTGTTCCATTATCTTGTGATTGCATCCTCTACCATGGACGAGATAAAATAGGTAATATCTTGACATTAATATCAGATGAAGCTCCATGACTTGATGGGTTCACTAGGCGCTTTTACAATTTCAAGTTCTTGCTTGGACACTTTTGAGCTTGTTCAAGTTGTCCTAACGTGGTCCCAACTGAGTAGGAAAGTAAGAACCACACATCAGAACATTAGTCATAGGAAAACGATCCACAGCGTAGTTGCGGTTGTTAGGCCAGCGACAGTGGCATAAGTCCAGAGACTCGGGTTCTAATCCTACTCCTCGCTGATGTGTATATCACATCTATTATCCTCCTCACTCATCCTACCAAAAATAAAAAGTAAAAAATTATCCCCCTCACTCCCCCTCCCTCAAGAAGAGTCATTCCTTTGGGCCCATTAAAGAAAAAAAAAAAAAAAAAGGTATTAATATTCTGTAGGCCACTACCTGAGAAAATAGTACGAAGGGTCTAGTGGCACTTGAGCCTCTTTCTTGTGATTGTGATGTTTTTTCCACCTATTGTTTTGGCCTTTTCTGCCTAATACCCTGTTTCTTTCTTTTTCTTATTAAAAATACTCTTCGTGGATCCTCCAGACACCAAAGTGTTTAGATGTGCAGAGTGGAGATTCCACAGATCTGCATAGCCACTAATATTGGGAGACTTACAGGGAGTTGTATTGACTTCAGCAGTCATGACCCATGACTACTATGGGATAAGGTTTTTCTAGTTCACCTCTCCCCTCTCCATCTGTTGTGCTTTCGGCTAGTAAAAATATCAAAATGGATCGTCAGCCATTGGACAAAAAGTTGCACTGCACACTCATCCCAGCCCGATCTAACTGGACCAAGTTCTTGAGGCCCTAAAGTGAAGTTTTGGGTCTGCTGACTTTGTCCCAGCCCAAGCCTAGTGAAAGAAAACTGAGTTTGACCTCTACAAACGGAGAAAATGTTTTTCGCATGCTTGTATAAGAAATCTATTTCTATACGCTTGCCTTTTTTTTTGGGTTAATTATACGCTTGCCATTTTTAGTAACATGAATTAACAATTTGGTTGGCTGAATAGATTAATAATTCCTTTGATATAGAACAGTCAAAATTTGTGGACTATCTCACCCATAATACCTATATATGGGTTTTTTCCCCTTGGCTGGATTTGTCTTGGGCTATCGCAAAAAGCTCACCTAAACAGGTTTGAAGTCTTAGCTGCACTAGCGCAACTTGGACCATCTTCGCAACTCCTCAATGTGCTCCTTGGGTCGGCGTATTTTTGCATCGAAGATTAGAGTCTCTTTGAAGGGTCTTTCTATATGAAACCAAGCAGTGTCCATGGGGGATGCCATTGGGTTACCATGGAAACCTCAATATACATTAAGTATTTTGGTATTTGAGACTAGAGGTGTTTTGGAATTTTGCATGATCCAATGGATAATGTGTTGACACCGGTATCGGTGTCAATAAGAAAAACCCCACCTTGAATGACTATGATTATATGGGGTGGACAACTTTATCTCAAGCCTCTACCCACCAAAGTGGTCTCAAAAAATTTCCATTAATGAAACATGTAAATCCATTAGAAAATAAAAAATACATGTCTAATGAAATGGTTGTTGCTATGTATTCCAATAACGAATCATTGATTTAACTAAATAACTAAATAAAATAGATAAACCTTTCTCTTTGTTTTAGGTCGATGGATCTTCTCACTCGAAAGATCTCCTATATGGAGAATACACATTTTGGTTGACTGAACCTAATTTGAATTGTTTATTCTGAAGCAAAGATGTCCATGTTATTTTATTGATGATATCGATATTGATGATAGTGACGACTGACAATAACGATGATGACCTTGATACTCCTAACTACGATGAATGCGCTAACTATGTATAATTGTATATGACGCTGAAAATAGACCAATTTGATATTACCTATCAATTCGAATTAGGAAAAGCAATATTTTCTTCAATAATATGGATTCCAAACATTCATGATTTGTATGTGAATGAATCGAATTACTTATCCCTCGGTCTATTAGTGAAATCTCTCTGGGGATTGTGAAAAATGTTCCACTAGAAATACTCTTGCAATTGCTTTGACTCATATTCCCTCAAAAGTGGATCCCGCTTTAATAGCTCTTTCTTACTTTCAAAGTCCCCATGATCAACTTTGTACGTATCTACCCACCCTTGAAGGACTGAACCAAACATTCATAATTATTGAAACTCAATATTATTCTGAATTATTATGTATGGGATGTTAAATTATATTTTAGGTCCTGTTTGTTTCAATATGTAAAATTTTCTATACAAATAATAATTTACATGAAATTTTTTTCCATGAGATTTTTTTTTCTCTTATTGTCCTTTTGTGCATTTTACATCAAAACAAATGGTGATGGAAAATCCTATTTTACAGAAAATTTTTCTTTTTCTTCCTCTTACATGAAAGCAAACACAACCCTAAGGATTAAAAAGCATTAAAATATATGAATATGAATGAAAGATAGACCAAGCAACAGTTGGTAGTAGTTTGTCTTGTAATATAGACTTGAGACCAACATTTTTTATTTTATTTTTTAATTTAAATCCTGAGATGTTCTAGATCTTCATTACAAATCATCCTTGTAAGGAACTCTAGTAGCAGGTAACCATTCATGTCCAACTATAAAGTTGTTGACAGTGAAGTTGGCTGCATCTGTGGCATTGATTACATGATAAACAGGCCAACTAACTCTGTTATTCGTATTCGTTCGAAGTCCTGTATTGTTAAACTCAGTATAATATATTGTAGTTAGTGTAGAACTTGTTGGATTTTATGTTGTCATTGTTGGCAACTTGGCTGATGTGACAATGTTTGTGAGCATACAGTCAAAGAAATTAAGAGAGAGAGTGTCAGTGTAGGAGAGAAACTGTCAGTGTAGTGGCACAGATGTGGAAACATTGCTTGTGTGTTCTATAGTGTTCTACATGTGTTTCAGATGACTTGCAATCAGTTAAATGAGATTTTACACTGATTTTGATGAGAGAGAGTGTCTGTGGACCCCACTGGTGATGTGGCACAGTTTCTGATGATGTGGCCAAGTTTCTAATGATGAGGCAATGTTGCGGCATTCTGAAGCATTACATGAAGAAAGAAGATGTAGAGAGAGAATAAGGAGAGAGAAAATATTGGTGGGTCCTGCAGCAGGTTCATGGTAATCCGATAGTGGAAATATGTAGAACGTCGAGTTATCTTTCCAACGCAACTTGAATCACTCAATTACGATGTCGGATGAGAGAGATATCGCAGTTTTCATCGGATCGCTCAAAAAAGCCATTAAACATTTGTTCAGGGGTCTTTTTACAATTATCAAGAGTTGAGGGAGAAGGCTGAAATTTTCATAAATAGAGATAAATTCTGTTCGAACGGCTCAGAATGAGCCACGTTGTCAAGATCCAGATCGGATGGATCTGATTAAGGCAGGCTCGAGTGGATCTCAGCGATCGCGTCAGATTCCATCACGCAGGATCTGATTGGCCGCGCGCAACTTAAAGGTGTGCGTCACGTTGCATGAAGAACTTTCCTGATTCAGTGTAACGCGCGTGCGGTACTTCGACAGGACAGATCCAGATCTAAAGGCTGTCATTCAAGCTGATTTTCAGAGACGTGATCTGACTGATCCGATGGACATCAGGCGATCCTGCCTTTTTGCAGACGATACGACGGACGACAATGAAGATACTTCGATCGACCAATCAGATCGCGACAGCGCTGCTACGGTGCGTGCGGGTACGCGGTTATAAAAGGAAAGATTTCATTTTGAATTTTTTGGTTGGCCGAACTTCAAACTACCATAACTTCTTCATCCGAGCTCCAAATCATTCCGTTCAAGTGCAGTTTCCATATTTTTTGATGCTTTATACATTGGGCGCCGTTGGGAGTCGAAAAAATATAGAGAAAAATTAAAAAGAGCATTTTGAAGGCAGAGAGAAGGTTTTCTAGGGTTTTGTACCCTGTGGGAGTGATCAATCACCAACTACCTCTTCTCTATGCATCAAAGGAGTGCTAAATCCCTATAAGAGGTCAGTAGAGCTTTTATTTTTACATTCATGGTGATTATGGGTTGTGTGGAAGAGATTGGAAGCCTGTGGATGAGGTGTGCTCTGTGAATCTATCTGTATCATCATTAAAGGCTGTTAGAGAGTACCTGAGAGCAGTGTGAAGCTTCAGAGATATTGTTGGCATTCGAAAGCATTGTTTGTGAGATTTTTCAATTCCCTATCTATTTATGCTTTCAATTTATTGTATGCTAGCGTAGGTGCAAATTATTGAATACCTAGCTAGTGGGGGAAATTGTAAGGCAAATTTATAATCCTAAAAAATTATTATTTGCTTCTCGTGGGTGCGAGTTAAGCGTGGTGTGTTCAGTGGGTGCTGGACACTGGCTGTTAAGCCTAAATCTTGGCGTTAGTGCGCCCTCTCAGTTTTATGCTGAGAAAACCTAGGGTTAATATCCTTGTCTTGTTAGAGACTAAAAGTTAAGTGTTGAGTAAATACGGAGCCCGTTGGGCATTACTCCGTGGACTTTCCATCACACACTGTATTGGTGAACCACGTATATCCTGTGTTGTGGACTGTCTTTATTTTCCTATATATTTTGGAGTATGTTGAATGGCTTGCAGGATGGGTGTGCAAATCTGGTAGACCTGGCCACTGAGTGGTAGCGAGGTAGATTTGCATGCGCTTGTGTGTGTGTGAAAAGTTAGGTCTCCATCTGCTCTGGGCAGCAGTAAATAATAAAGGAGAATTTTCAAACACTGATTCACCCCCCCTCTCATTGTCATATCAAGTTCATCAATTGGTATCAGAGCAACAGACTCAGTGACCGCTTAATCAGCAACTGAGAAGATCAGAATAAAAATATGGCACCAGGAGAAGGTTTTAACAAGCCCCCATTGTTTGATGGGACAGAATTTGTATTTTGGAAGAGAAGAATGGATATCTACATTGGGTCTCTTGGGTTTGATGTATGAGCTTTTATTGAGAATGACTACACTCCTCATGATACGAATGTTCCCACTGCAGTAGACAGAAATTTTTTGAAAACAATAGAAAGGCTCTTAATGCTATTCAAGGGGGATTGACAAACAATGAACTGGCTAAAGTCATGGACTGCAAGACAGCAAAGGAAGTTTGGGATAGACTGATCAACATATATGAAGGAGATAAGAAGATCAAGACAGTCAAGCTACAAACATTCAGAGGTCAGTTTGAGAACCTGAAGATGTATGAAGATGAGACCATTGACCAGTACATGAACAGGGTTAATGAAGTGGTTAATTCCATTAGAGGACTTGGTGATGACCTAAAAGGTCATATTGTTTGTCAAAAAATATTAAGGTCTCTTACTCCTAAATTTGAGTCAAAAGTATCAGCTCTTGAAGAAACCAAGGATTTAGAACAAGTGACTATTGATGAGAATCATGGAGCCTTAACAGCTTTTGAGATGAGAATAGATCCTGAAACCTCTGTTGATAAACAAGTTGCTTTCAAAGCCATGAAGAAGATAAAAATTTCTAAAAATCCAGATAAAGAAGAAAGTGAAGATGAAGTCACAGCTCACTTACTAGAAATTGAAGAAGGGTACAGGAAGGTATAAGAACAAACTCCCATTCAAGTGCTTCAATTGTGGTAAGGTTGGACACTTTGCTGCAAAATATCCAAAGAGGAATAAATTTGATAGTGATGATGAACATGACAACAATGACAGTTACAAGGCCAAAAGCTTCAAGAAGAACAAGCCTAAAAGAAAAACTTTATTTCCAAGAGGAACAGTGACACTTAATATGATAACTTAGATGATACTTCAGAGGGTGAGTCTAGTGAGGCTTTGTTCATGGTTTTTCTTGAAGAACGAGAAGAGAACAAAAATGAAAAATCAAGCTCAAGCAATGACGAAGAAGGCAAAATAAATTTTGAAGCAGAGTTTCAAGCAGTTATGAAGGAACTTAACAAGAAACGGAAGAATAACAAGTTTGTCTCAAAAGAACTTAAAAAGCAGAAACAGTTGATTCAAGACATGAGAGTTGAAGATGTAGAGTCCAAGAAAATTATTAACAGTCTCAAGACTTGGTTTGAACAGGTATCTACAGACCACTCTACAGTAATGACTGAGAATGCAGGTTTGAGAGCTCAACTTGAAATACAAGCCCCTGTGATGAGTAAATTTGAAGAGCTTGAGAAGGAATTTATTCAATTGAAAGCAAAAGTGACTGAGTATGAAAAAGAAGAGCTTGAAAGACATCAAAAGTTGAATCAACCTGATGAGCGAAGAAACACTCCAGTACACCCTAGTAGCAGCAAGCTAAATGGAATTATAAATTCTAACAGTGCCAACTCAAAGAAGAAAGGTCCCATCTCTTTTGTGAAAGAGAGTAGAAAGGGTAAAGCTCCTATGATTTATGTTCAAGAAGAAAATCAAGTTCCTATTCCACAGATTAATAATGCAATGCAAGGCAAGAGAGTAGAGCAGAGTAACTTCTATGGAAGAAATTATCCCAATGCACCACAGAGACAGATGAGGTACATGGCAACTTCTAGGTCAAGACCTTATTTTCAGGGATATTGTTATAAATGCAATGCCTATGGACACAAGATAGCCACCTGCAAATTCAATAAGAGAGAAGTCAGATTTAAAAGTAGAAATCAATTTGCTTCCCTTGAAGAAAATTTTATTGAGTACTACAATTGGCATAATTATGGGCATATTGCAAGAGAGTACAGAACAATTTTTTCATTCATGCCACCTCAGGAAAAAGTGACACAACAAAGGGAGAATGGTCAAAGAAAGGCTAAGCAGAGAGTGAACAAAAAGACTCCACCAGTTGTTAGAAAAGTGTGGAAAAAGAAAATCATTGCAGATTTTATAGAAGGAGAAAATGATGGTGTTGTATGCTTCGAGACAACGCTCAAGACACAAAACAAGCCATCTCCATGGATACTTGACAGTGGATGCTCTAGTCACATGATAGGTGATAAGAAAATGTTTCAGCAGCTTCAGCAGTATGAGGGAGGTACAATGAAGTTTGGAAACAATGAAGGGGCCAAGGTAACTGGAAAGGGTTCTACAACATTAACAATGGAAAGGTAAAACTCCATGATGTGTTTTATGTGTCAGGACTCAAGCACAACATTCTCAGCATCAGTCAGATTTGTGACAGAGGGCATGAAGTGATCTTCAACAAACAGGGATATGAGATCAAAAGAGTTGACAGTGGCAAGACTGTGGCTTCAGGACAGAGAACCTCGAGAAACTTATACACTCTGACAGAGAGTATCGAAGATTCATGCATGACCATGCTCACCAAGTAGTGAGGTGCTTGGAGTGAAGGGAAGCAGTGTGTATTTGTTATATCCTTTTTGCTCCCTATGATAGACTCAGGAGGAGTCCTATGGTATTTATGTGTTGAGTGGTGTATGCATATGTTTGTTATCCTCCATCTCCTTATGTTGGACTCAGGGGGAGTCTGATGATGTTTTTATATGTTGATATAATGGTTAATTTTTTTCCCCATAGGATTGGAAAGATGCGGTGGGCACTCCTATGTGGCATGTCCCTTTGTATTTGTTGTCGAAGGGGGAGAAAGATCTCATGTGTAGAGTGAGTTGCCAACAATTCCAAAGGGGAAGATTGTTAGACTTTATATTATCATTGTTGGCAACTTGGCTGATGTGACAGTATTTGTGAGTATACAGTCAAAGAAATTAGGAGAGAGAGTATCAGTGTAGTGGCACAGATGTGGCAACTTCGCTTGTGTGTTCTACAGTGTTCTACATGTGTTTCAGATGACTTGTAATGAGTTAAATGAGATTTTACACTGATTTTGATGAGAGAGAGTATCTGTGGACCCCACTGGTGATGTGGCACAGTTTTTGATGATGTGGCCGAGTTTTTAATGATGAGGCAATGTTGCGGCATTCTGAAACATTACATGAAGAAAGAAGATGTAGAGAGAGAATAAGGAGAGAGAAGAGGAAAGAGAAAATGTTGGTGGGTTCCGCAGCAGGTTCATGGTAATCCGATAGTGGAAAGATGTAGAGTGTCGAGTTATCTTTCCAACGCAACTTGAATCACTCAATTCCGACGTCGGATGACAGAGATATTGTAAGACCCGCACTCCATGAACCCGGTCTAAACCATGGTTTTGTGTCGTGACAGGTCTTTCGATCATCACCGGGCCAGACGGGACAAGCGGATGACAAACAGGTATGAAATCGAACCAAAGACGACCAAATAGTCATCATTTTATGTTGACCGATCGATGGTACCGGTCTTGGTACCGGTCGACCGGTATGGCTTGCGCAGCTAAGTGCGGGGATCTGGAAATTGGTCTCTGCGGGTCCCATTTTCTTGATTTTGAATCCTAGAAGTTTCCTAATCCTAGTAGGGTTACTAAACCCTAAATCTAGCCTATAAATACACCCTTAAGCCTCCTCAAATCCTTTCCATTGTCTCTCGCAAACCCTAGAGAAAAGAAAGAGGTTGGAAAGGAGAAGGAGCTAGGAAGAAGAAGAAGGTGCCGCCATTACCGTTAGACGAAGCTCACGCTACGCCAGTCAACGGTAAGTGTTTTAACTATTCTTCTTATCCTATGATAGTTGTGTGGGTGGATCAATACCATGCAAAGTAGGTATTGATCTAAAACCCTAAATTGGCCAATAAACCCTAAGTTGCCGTCAAATCCTAGATTCGAGTTTCGAGATGATATTCATCGAAACGAGACTTGAATGAGTTGGGGATAACTCTAACTCCAAGTTGAGACTTAGAATGGATAGGAGAAACCTTGGAAATCCATGGAGGATGATCGACGACAGTCGAAAACCCATGTATGGTCTTCCAGAGACATACCGGTCGACTATACCGGTTGCACATGGTGCGACCGGTATGTTGCCACCGGTATCCCTCGGGAGGCTGGTCTGTGGGGACCGGCTGACCATACCGGTCGCCAGTCTTCCCCATAGAGCTGCGACCGGTATGTTGCCACCGGTCAGCTCTGTGAGGGTATTTTGTAATCCATGTTGGTTTCCGACCAACATGAAACCCTAAGCAATATATTCTAATGAAACCCAAATAATATTGTAGGACTTTGTGACTTATCGTTTGGATCTTGCGACGTGGAGCAAGCTAACAAACGAGCGTCAGGTAAGGGAGTCTGACCTAAACCTAATAATTAATGGACAGTAAATTGTTGTTAATCACCCGATTATATGAGATGTGTTGTTTGTGCATATTCACATGCCATCCTTTACTTTTAGTTGTTATTACTGTTCATGCATTGATAGGATGTGATTGTTAGGCATGTGATTGTTTTCGTTAGTGTGTGGAATGGGGCATGGGCCTGGGATCGCTCTTCACATTAGCACATTTTTGTAGTATTCTGTCTTAACATGCTTGGTACGGGTGGGGCATCAGGGGAAGGTCGTGGTACGGTGGTCTCCGATATTGATCTTGGCCTGGCCATGGTTATGTGGTACTGTGGTCTCCGAGTCGACGCTGGCTTGTCCACGATGCTTTAGCTCTATCTCTATGCCGTAGGGAGTTATGTTGGGATAGGGTCTACCTGCGTATTGTTTCTATCCTAGTGGGTTGGTTGCGGATAGAGAATCAGGGGAGGTGTGGGAATGCCTTAGCTCTATCTCTATGCCGTAGATGGCTGTGCTGGGATAGAGCATACATTGATGACATATAGGATTGGTTAGTTGCGAGCCCAGTTTGCGAGCCCTGGCCAGTAGGGGCTTAGGTACTGGTATGGGTAGAGTATCAGGGGAGGTACGTGGGTATCTTAGCTCTATTTCTATTCCATGATGGGTGCATGTGGGCCGATGGGGGTGTGATCCATGAGGTGCCACACACTCGTGTATAGAGGTGCGGGGGCCACCAAACCTTTCTATAGCACAATTGCAAACTTAAAACCGGACCACAGCATAAAATTGATTTTTACTCATGCATAATATTGTGAAACTGTCTGATTGTCTTACTGAGCTAAGTTGTGAGCTCACCCTTTGTATATATACATGTTTTAGATGTTGATGCAGGTTATACTGTTGATGACTACATGAATGCTCCGACGTATGGAGGTGTAGCTGCTCTGGATGTGCAGGTAGGAGAGGACGAGCATGACGCTTCATGCGAGTGCCCTTTCTGCGTGTACCTTTGATCGGATTTTATTTATTTCTTTCATTTATTTTCGATTGGATTAAATGGATGTACGGATATTATTTTATGTGTTTGAATTTGGATAATTGGATATTTATTTAAATTATCAATAGATACTCAGTTCATTCTATTTTAAGTCTTTCGCTGTATATTTATATTCTGATTGTGGTTATGTGTAATGGTTTGTATGAGCGGACACGGCCTATTCGAGATCCTAGTGTGGACCGTTGGTTCAATGACGGTTCACTCACACCATTCTGGTTGGATCGGAATTGGGTGTGACAACTTGGTATCAGAGCTCTCGGGCTCTGTCCACAGACCATATTGCACCTAGCTAAGTCGATGAACTGAGTTAGGAAATTAAAAATCTTAATACAAACACACCCTAAGCATTGTTTGATACTTGAGACTGATTAAAAAAGAGAATAATGTACTACTCTAAATATGAAACTTAACATGTGCACACACACTAGTTAGGTGAAACATGAAAATTTCCATTAAACAAGAAAATGAGTATCAAATGAAGTAGTGCTACAGGGTACAGTCCACTAACCGGACAGTTACCCTATTATATTTATAAACAGTCATATGCAAAAGAGGAGAAAATAAAGAGGAACAATCATGGGGTAGGGGGCCTGAGAGGAATAGGGTCTGCTATATCATAGTCTCGCTCGTAAGCAACCCTGAGCCAGTGCACTTGATCCTGTGTGACCCTGAGACTGCGAGCCAACTGCGCCAAGTCGCGGCTCATCTCGCGCTGAGTGTCCCTGATCTCCATCATCATACCCATCATGGTGTCGGAGGGAGGCTGAGATGGTCCAGCGGTAGAGGTAGATGGTGGTGCTGCTGGTGTAGGCTATGGAGCTGGCACTGGTACAACCTCGGCCCTATCCTCATCATCATCCCGCTCGAGCTCGGCTGCATAGGCCGCATTAGCCGCTACTGCTGCTGTCGCCGCGGCTGCTAGCCTCCCAAGTGGGCGAGGGCAAGCCTCCAACTCGTCATCGCTAACAGGCAGGTCAACCATCTGCATCCTCTGAATGGCATCCCAGTCTATGTCGGACGTCATAGTATCCTCAACGGTCACCTCGCCTCTCATGCTCACGCCCAGACGACGTAGCAGGGAGGTAATGAGACGACCGTATGGAAGGTTACTGGCCTGATCGGCCAGGGTCGCCTGATGCATGGCCTAATGATAAGATATGGGAGAGAGACCCGCCCCCCAGTGCAGACGCAATAAGTAATGTACTGAGTGAGCTGGGATAACTCACTATAATGGCCGCTCTGGGGAATGATGTTGTGTTGAATGATGCGACTGTAGACCCGAGGTATAGTTCTCAGGCTAGCCGCCTTCATAGGAGCTCCAGGGTTCAGTATCTGATATGCTATCTCCCGGCGCAGGTCCTCAGTCAGATAGCCCTTCACTTTGGGAGGGCAATACACTAGGTCTCCATCATTTGGAACCCCTAGAAGGTCGGCCAGCTGGTGGGTGTTAAAGGAAATGGGAACACCCCGGACATAGCTAGAGATGCGTAAATCCCTACCTTGGTTGGGATCATTCACATCTCCGTGCAGCTCTAGGTTAGCAAAGAAATGCTTAACCAGATTAGGACGGGTGGTGTCGGTGTAAGAAATGACAGGCAACCAACCAAGCCTGTCGAACGCCGCTCGTACATCGAACCGGTCTAATTGCTCCAAGTTAACCCGACGCCCGGATTCAATGCTTTTGTTATCGAACCACGGGAACCGAGCTTGTGCCTCTATGGAACGAAACCAGTGCTCGTCAAGCTGGGGAACTGGTGGCTGGGGAGCACGTGAACTCGAGCCATGAGGACGTTTCTCAAGAGCGCATCATGGAGCCATTTTAAGCTGCAAAACAAAAGAAAACAAGATAAAAAGTTAGAAATTGTCGAAATTTCGGCAGCATAACGACTGTAATTCAAGAAAAAGCCTCGAACTCACCCAAAAACATGGGGAGGAGGACTTACGTAACCCCCACACTCTTCAACAAACCAATCACAGGAAATTACAAGAAGAACTTTCAAGAAATTAAGAAAAATCAAGAATTTTCGAAAATTTTGGAAAACCTAGGTCAAAAAGGTGAAAATTTTGATTTTCGATCAAACCGTTCGGTGAAACCCCAAATTGGTTGAGGGCTTTTGCTCTTGGGGGTCCCTAAACCCTTTCCTAGCCGAAGGAAAAGAGTTCCTACGGTTGAAAGATCTCGAACAATGAAAAACCTAAATTTCTACATATAGACGATATGAAAAATTTGTAAAAACATGAGAGAGAGGGAAGAGACCTACCTAGAGACGATGTGCTAGGTCTTGAATGGAAGGAATCGGCTTCAAATAGCACCGGTCGGATTGTAGCGACTCGGAACCCAGAGGAAAATCGCCACCGGAGAGAAGGAAGAAAGAAAAAGTGAGAAAATTCTCACTTTTTCGCGATTTTAAAGCCAATCTGGGCATACCGGTCGACGGTTTTGCCTATACCGGTCGACCAGTATCTCCCCAGAAGTGCGACCGCTATGTCTCGGTCAGAATTCAAATTCTGACCGGTCGACTATACCGGTCGCAACCCTGTATACAGAGGTGCGACCGGTATGTTGCGACCAGTATGCACCAGAAAAGTTAAAAAAAATTTCTAAAATTTTTAAAATTTGTGTAAATTGAAATTTTACTTCTTGACTAATTCCCCTTGTATTATTCAAGACTAACACTACTATTATTGTGGTTGACACGTGTTATGTCTTCTTCTCAGATCCAAATAAAATAGTCTGAGATGGCAGACGGAAACGGTCGTAGGGGTCGGAAGCGTCATCAGGCCAGGATGCGCCTAGAGGAAGAACAGGTTGAACGAGACCATGTTAGAGAGTCAAGTCCGGAAGTGGAGGAGGAACAGGTTCTAGAAGTACCAACAAATTTACCTGGCCCGCCTCACAGGGATTCAGAGGCCATTGTTACAAACCTGGTCTATCAGATGCAAGCTCAACAGAAGGAGTTCCTGAGCGAGGTACTGAAGATGCTCAGGCCAACAGGTTCTGTTCCCACGGGAGGTACGCCTGAGTCTGGAGAGAAAAATACTTCACAGCCGATGCAGGGTAGTCCAAGGCCGATGGGCCAAGCACAGAACGTACCACCACCGCATCAGTTCCCGTCGCCTTCTGCTTACCCGGGAGCTTATCCGTATCCATCACCATGGTACGGAGCAGACACGCAGGGACAACACGATCTGAGTAGGGCGGTGAATAGATTCCTGAAGTTGAAGCCTTCATCATTCACTGGTAGAACAGGGAAGCCATTGTGGCCAGCACAGTAGGTTGCAAAGATGGAGAAGAATTTTCGTCTGATGACATGTACAGAGGAGGAAAAGGTTTTATTTGCCACTCATATGCTGAAAGAAGATGCAAATGCTTGGTGGAATTCTACACGGGCATATCTGGAGACTAAGTATACACTGGTGGATTGGGAAGTGTTTAAAGCTGTCTTCTTCGATAAATACTTTCCGAAGAGTTTCAGAGATCAAATGGAGAAGGAATTCATCAACCTACAGCAATCTCAGTCGACCGTGGATGCTTATCAGCAGAGGTACGAAGAGTTATTCTTCTTCGCACCGACAAGTATGCAAGAAGAAGAGACCAAGACACGTAGGTTCACCATGGGACTACGTGGGAGCATCAGAGAGCACATATTGGGTTTGGACAAGAAGATCTACAATGAGGCTGTGCAAGTTGCGAGGGTGATAGAGTCCAGTCAGAGGGACAGCTTCTTTGCTCTGAACAGGGGAGTGAAGAGACCTGCTAGTGAGAGTTCGGGTGACGCTAACAATAGACCCTTTCGCCCATACAGGGCTCAGACTGCTATAGTACCCGCAAGGAACAACACTGCACCCCCTGTGCCACAGAATGCCGGATACAACCCGAATATAAAGTGTTTCAACTGCCAGTAAGTGGGTCATATTGCAAGGACCTGCACTCTACCTAAGAAGCAACCTCCCCAGCAAGGAAAAGTTTATGCGGTCACCACTGAAGAGGCAGCCGCATCCCCGGATGTAGTCACTGGTATGACTTTATCCCTTACTATTTGACTTACTATTTTCATTGTGTGTATGCGCATATAGAACTAAGGGATAATAAAAATTCCAGGAATTGTAAATGTAGCTGGTATACCTGCCAGAGTACTATTTGACTATGGGGCCATGCACTCCTTTGTTTCTATTTCTTTTGGGAAGCGAATGGAGTTACCAATCAAGCATTTGAACCCAAGCTTGATAGTTCGCTCTCCACTAGGAATCGAAGTGGCTTTGACCGATTACTATGGACCATGTACTGTATGTATTGAGGGCCGAGACTTAGAAGCAAGCCTAGTAATACTCGAGATGGCAGACTTTGATGTCATCCTGGGAATGGATTGGCGGCCGCCATTCAGCCGTCCTTCTATGTGGTGAAAGGAAGCTTGTGCTTACTGACAAAGAGGGAAGGGAGTATAGTTTCGCTGGGATCAGGCTATCTAAGAAGCGAAAGCTGATTCTCTCTGCCCTAAAAGCCAAGCGATGCTTAGAGAAAGGGGGAGTGGGGTATCTAGTATTTGTAGTCGACATCACTGCCGAGGTGCCAAAGATGGAAGATCTAGAGGTGGTACGAGAGTTTCCAGATGTATTTCCAGAAGATCTCCCAGGTTTACCACCAGACAGGGCTATAGAATTTGTGATAGACCTTATGCCAGGTTCGGCGCCGGTGACTAAAGCACCATACAGAATGGCCCCGACCGAGTTAAAGGAGTTGAAGACCCAGTTACAAGAATTGTTGGATAAGGGCTTCATACGACCTAGTATATCGCCTTGGGGAGCACCGGTATTATTCGTCAAGAAGAAAGACGGAAGTGTAAGGCTATGTATTGACTACCGTGAACTGAACAAGTTGACGATCAAGAATCGGTATCCTTTGCCTAGGATCGATGATTTGTTTGACCACTTACAGGGTGCAAAGGTTTTCTCGAAGATTGATCTCCGATCGGGGTATCACCAACTGAAGATCAAGGCCGGAGATATTCCGAAGACTGTTTTCAGGACGAGGTATGGGCATTATGAGTTTCTAGTTATGTCTTTCGGGTTGACCAATGCTCCAGCGTCGTTCATGGAACTGATGAACCGAGTGTTTCATGATATGTTGGACACTTCGGTCATCGTATTCATCGATGACATATTGATCTACTCTAAGGACATGGAGACTCATACAACACACTTGAGAGCAGCCCTACAACGATTGAGACAGGAGAAGCTTTATGCTAAATTCAAGAAGTGCGAGTTTTGGTTGAAGGAAGTGGCCTTCTTGGGCCATGTTGTATCTGAAGAAGGTATCAAGGTTGATCCAAGTAAGATAGCTGCTATAGTAGGATGGGAAGCACCAAAGTCTGTTGCGGAGATTTGTAGTTTCCTTGGGTTGGCTGGTTATTATAGAAGATTCGTGGAAGATTACTCCAGGATCGCTGTTCCACTCACCAGATTGACTAAGAAGGGAGAGAAATTCATATGGACAGATGAGTGTGAGAAGTGCTTTCAGACCTTGAAGTCAAGGCTAGTCTCTGCACCTATCTTGACCATCCCAGAACCAAGCGTACCGTTTACGTTATATACGGATGCTTCAGGGTTGGGTATTGGGTGTGTATTGATGCAAGGAGAACAGGTGATTGCATACGCATCAAGACAGTTAAAGGAGCATGAGAAGAACTATCCTACGCATGACTTGGAGCTAGCAGCGGTTATTCTTGCAATCAAGACTTGGAGACACTACTTGTATGGTGAGAAGTTTCAGATCAAGTCAGATCACAAGAGCTTAACTTATCTTTTCACTCAGAAGGATCTGAATATGAGACAGAGGAGATGGGTGGAATTATTGAAAGATTATGATTGTGACATCCAGTACCATCCCGGTAAAGCAAATGTGGTGGCCGACGCCTTAAGCAGAAAGTGGGCATCGAAACCTGAGGCAGGACCAAGTACAAATGCTGCATTATGTGCCGCAGCCTCAAGTTCAATCGAAGGTGATGAAGAGCATATTATAGACACTGCAGAAGATCCAGTTGAGCAAGGCTTAATTCATAAGTTCACCACGATGTTCGCAGCTTTGAAGATCTCACCGGATCTAGTTGATGAAGTCAAGGTAGCAATCCTACAGGATCCATATCTCAAGACAGTGCAAGAAGACTTAGAGAAGGGTACGAGCAATCCTGAATTTACCTTGGATTCAGACAGGGTACTCAGGTATCGTGGACGTTTATGTATACCGGAGAGTGAAGACTGCGATATCAGAGATCGAGTTATGACTGAAGCTCATTACACTCCATATTCGGTACATCCGGGAAGTACCAAAATGTACCATGACTTGAGAAGACTATATTGGTGGAGGGGTATGAAAGCAGATATAGCTCGTTTCGTATTCCAGTGTCTGAATTGTCAACAAGTTAAAGCGAAAAGGCAGAGACCCGTAGGTTTGCTACAGCCATTACCAGAACCTGCATGGAAGTGGGATTGCATTACCATGGATTTTGTTACTGGCCTACCTTTGACACCAAGGTCAGTGGATGCAGTTTGGGTTATAATAGATCGACTCACCAAGACAGCTCAATTTATTGTGGTCAGACCTCAGTATACCATGGAGAAACTGACCAAGTTATATGTGGATAATATAGTCAGACTTCATGGCGTTCCAGAGAGTATAGTATCTGACAGAGATCCCCGTTTTACATCAAAGTTCTGGGAAGGATTACAGAAAGCTATGGGAACGAAGTTGAAGTTCAGCATAACTTTTCACCCTCAGACGGACGGACAGTCAGAGCGAACTATTCAAATATTGGAAGATATGCTCCGAGCTTGTGCAATAGATTTCAAGGGAGCTTGGGATGAGAAGCTATCACTTATCGAGTTTGCTTATAACAACAGTTATCAGGCTACAATTCAGATGGCCCCATATGAAGCACTCTATGGGAAGAAGTGTCGTACACCTCTGTTATGGAACGAAGTGAGGGAAAGAAGAATTGTAGGACCGGAGTTTGTTGAAGAAACTTACCGAGTGATTGATCAAATCAAGGAGAGAGTAATGACAGCTCAAGTTCGACAGAAGTACTATGCGGATAATCGACGTCGAGATCTGGAGTTTGCAGTGGGTGACAAAGTGTTCTTGAAGGTATCACCGGTGCGAGGTCTGAAATGGTTTGGTAAGAAGGGGAAGCTTTGCCCCAGGTATGTGGGACCATATGAGATATTGAACCGACGTGGTAATGTAGCATATCAATTGGCTCTACCACCATCTATGTCTAGTGTGCATAATGTGTTCCATGTATCATTACTGAAGAAATATGTCAGAGATCCATCGCACATTTTGACCGCTGATCCCCCAGACTTGACCAAGACTTAACATTCGAAGTGGTGCCTGTGATGCTCTCAAGTCGAAAAGTTCAGCAACTTCGAACCAAGGATATCCATTATGTGAAGGTGCATTGGAGAAGCCAAAATGTGGAGGAAATTACTTGGGAAGAGGAGAGCGCAATGAGGAAGGAGTACCCTAACCTTTTCAATGATCAAGGTATGTTCAAATTTCGAGGCCAAAATTTCTATTAAGGGTGGGGGAGTTGTGAAACCTACATGTAAATTTCGGGACGAAATTTCTTTTAAGGGTGGGGGAGTTGTAAGACCCGCACTCCGTGAACCCGGTCTAAACCTTGGTTTTGTGTCGTGACAGGTCTTCCGATCATTACCGGGCCAGACGGGACAAGCGGATGACAAACAGGTATGAAATTGGACCAAAGACGACCAAATAGTCATCATTTTATGTTGACCGATCGATGGTACCGATCTTGGTACCGATCGACCGGTATGGCTTGCGCAGCTAAGTGCGGGGATCTGGAAATTGGTCTCTGCGGGTCCCATTTTCCTGATTTCAAATCCTAGAAGTTTTCTAATCCTAGTAGGGTTACTAAACCCTAAATCTAGCCTATAAATACACCCTTAAGCCTCCTCAAATCCTTTTCATTGTCTCTCGCAAACCCTAGAGAAAAGAAAGAGGTTGGAAAGGAGAAGGAGCTAGGAAGAAGAAGAAGGTGCCGCCATTACCGTTCGACGAAGCTCACGCTACGCCAGTCAACGGTAAGTGTTTTAACTATTCTTCTTACCCTATGATAGTTGTGTGGGTGAATCAATACCATGCAAAGTAGGTATTGATCTAAAACCCTAAATTGGCCAATAAATCCTAAGTTGCCGTCAAACCCTAGATTCGAGTTTCGAGATGATATTCATCGAAACGAGACTTGAATGAGTTGGGGATAACTCTAACTCCAAGTTGAGACTTAGAATGGATAGGAGAAACCTTGGAAATCCATGGAGGATGATCGACGGCAGTCGAAACCCATGTATGGTCTTCCGGAGACATACCGGTCGACTATACCGGTTGCACATGGTGCGACCGATATGTTGCCACCGGTATCCCTCGGGAGGCTGGTCTATGGGGACCGGCTGATCATACCGGTCGCCAGTCTTCCCCACAGAGCTGCGACCGGTATGTTGCCACCGGTCAGCTCTGTGAAGGTATTTTGTAATCCATGTTGGTTTTCGACCAACATGAAACCCTAAGCAATATATTCTAATGAAACTCAAATAATATTGTAGGACTTTGTGACTTATCGTTTGGATCTTGCGACGTGGAGCAAGCTAACAAACGAGCGTCAGGTAAGGGAATCTGACCTAAACCTAATAATTAATGGACAATAAATTGTTGTTAATCATCCGATTATATGAGATGTGTTGTTTGTGCATATTCACATGCCATCCTTTACTTTCAGTTGTTATTACTGTTCATGCATTGATAGGATGTGATTGTTAGGCATGTGATTGTTTTCGTTAGTGTGTGGAGTGGGGCATGGGCCTGGGATTTCTCTTCACATTAACATCTTTTTGTAGTATTCTGTCTTAACATGCTTGGTACGGGTGGGGCATCAGGGGAAGGTCGTGGTACGGTGGTCTCCGATATTGATGTTGGCATGGCCATGGTTATGTGGCACTGTGGTCTCCGAGTCGACGCTGGCTTGTCCACGATGCTTTAGCTCTATCTCTATGCCGTAGGGAGTTATGTTGGGACAGGGTCTACCTGCGTATTGTTTCTATCCTAGTGGGTTGGTTGCGGATAGGGCATCAGGGGAGGTGTGGTAATGCCTTAGCTCTATCTCTATGCCGTAGATGGCTGTGCTGGGATAGAGCATACATTGATGACATATAGGATTGGTTAGTTGCGAGTCCAGTTTACGAGCCCTGGCCAGTAGGGGCTTAGGTACTGGTATGGGTAGAGTATCAGGGGAGGTACGTGGGTATCTTAGCTCTATCTCTATTCCATGATGGGTGCATGTGGGCCGATGGGGGTGTGATCCATGAGGTGCCACACACTCGTGTATAGAGGTGCGGGGGCCACCAAACCTTTCTATAGCACAATTGCAAACTTAAAACCAGATCACAGCATAAAATTGATTGTTACTCATGCATAATATTGTGAAACTGTCTGATTGTCTTACTGAGCTAAGTTGTGAGCTCACCCTTTGTATATATACATGTTTTAGATGTTGATGCAGGTTATACTGTTGATGACTACATGAACGCTCCGACGTATGGAGGTGTAGCTGCTCTGGATGTGCAGGCAGGAGAGGACGAGCATGACGCTTCATGCGAGTGCCCTTTCTGCGTGTACCTTTGATCGGATTTTATTTATTTCTTTCATTTATATTCGGTTGGATTAAATGGATGTACGGATATTATTTTATGTGTTTGAATTTGGATAATTGGATATTTATTTAAATTATCAATAGATACTCAGTTCATTCTATTTTAAGTCTTCCGCTGTATATTTATATTATGATTGTGGTTATGTGTAATGGTTTGTATGAGCGGACACGGCCTATTCGAGATCCTGGTGTGGACCGTTGGTTCAATGATGGTTCACTCACACCATTCTGGTTGGATCGGAATTGGGGTGTGACAGATATCGTAGTTTTCGTCGGATCGCTCAAAAAAGCCATTAAACATTTGTTCAGGGGTCTTTTTGCAATTATCAAGAGTTGAGGGAGAAGGCTGAAATTATCATAAATAGAGATAAATTCTGTTCGGACGGTTCAGAATGAGCCACGTTGTCAAGATCCAGATCGGATGGATCTGATTAAGGCAGGCTTGAGTGGATCTCAGCGATCGCGTCAGATTCCATCGCATAGGATCTGATTGGTCGCGCGCAACTTAAAGGTGTGCGTCACGTTACATGAAGAACTTTCCTGATTTAGTGTAACACGTGTGCGGTACTTCGGCGAGACAGATCTAGATCTAAAGGCTGTCGTTCAAGCCAATTTTCGGAGACGTGATCTAACTGATCTGACGGACATCAGGCGATCCCACCTTTTTGTAGACGATCCAACGGACGACAATGAAGATACTCTGATCGACCAATCAGATCGCGACAGCGCATCGACGACGCTGCTACGGTGCGGCGCGGGTGCGCAGTTATAAAAGGAAAGATTTCATTTAGAATCTTTTGGTTGGCCGAACTTCAAACTGGCATAATTTCTTCATCCGAGTTCCAAATCAGTCCGTTCAAGTTGCAATTTTCATATTTTTTGATGCTCTATACATTGGGCGCCGTTGGGAGTCAAAAAAAGAGCATTTTGAAGGCAGAGAAAAGGTTTTCTAGGGTTTCGTATCCTGTGAGAGTGATCAATCACCAACTACCTCTTCTCTGTGCATCAATGGAGTGCTAAATCCCTATGAGAGGTCAATAGAGCTTTTATTTTCACATTCATGGTGATTATGGATTGTGAGGAAGAGATTAGAAGCCTGTGGATGAGGTGTGCTCTGTGAATCTATCTCTATCATTATTGAAGGTTGTTAGAGAGTACCTGAGAGTAGTGTGAAGCTTCAGAGATATTATTAGTCATTCGAAAGCATTGTTTGTGAGACATTTCAATTCTATATCTATTTATGCTTTCAATTTATTGTATGCTAGCGTAGGTGCAAATTGTTGAATACCTAGCTAGTGGGGGAAATTGTAAGGCAAATTTATAAGCCTAAAAAATTGTTATTTGCTTCTCGTGGGTGCGAGTTAAGCATGGTGTGTTCAGTGGGTGCTAGACACTAGCTGTAAGCCTGAATCTTGGCATTGATGCGCCCTCTCAGTTTTATGCTGGGAAAACCTAGGGTTAATATCCTTGTCTTGTTAGAGACAAAAAATTGAGTGTTGAGTAAATATGGAGCCCGTTGGGCATTACTTCGTGGACTAGCCATCACACACTGTGTTGGTGAACCACGTATATCCTGTGTTGTGGACTGTCTTTATTTTTCTATATATTTTGGAGTACGTAGAATGGCTTGCAGGATGGGTGTGTAAATCTGATAGACCTGACCACTGAGTGGTAGCGAGGTAGATTTGCATGCGCTTGTGTGTGTGAAAAGTTAGGTCTCCATCAGCTCTGGACAGCAGTAAATAATAAAGGAGAATTTTCAAACAGTGATTCATCCCCCCTCTCAGTGTCATATCAAGTTCATCATAACTATTACTATCCCAAGTTAACCATCCAGCAGGATCTATTAAACTATCGACGAAGCATTGCATGAATACTGTCCTAGCGTACTGCGTCCATGGTCTTCCTAGGTATGTCAGAGTAGTAAAATTGCTAGAAGCCAGATCTGAAGCTGCTTCCACTTTACATTTTTGTACGGAAGTTCCAGTATTCTGGTTTGGGACTGTTCTACCTTGAGCAATGATGGCATCAGATTGTCCTTGAATGGGTTGCTGACCAAAGATATTACACTTCTAGAAAACCACAGTAGCATTACCAAAAATGAAATCTATTGTCCCATATATGTCACACTGCCTGCAGAATTGCCTCAAGGAATGGGTGTATAAGGTATCTTGATACCCTTCAATGCTACACTTATAGAATGTAGATAGATCAGCTCCATTTCGAACTGTCACTGCTTGACCCTTGATTGCTCCTACTGTGTTGCGGATAGTTATATTAATGGCAACAAACCCTTGTCCAACCACAGCTGCAAAATTAAACCAAAATATGTCAAAGGTTAGATGATGATCATAACTAACCACGTTTTATGGTGCATAATATTAATTAAGATTTTAACACAACTAATTTTAAATTGTCGAACATTTGGGATAGAAATTTTACATGGTACCAGAGTAGGTTTTCATCGTCTTTGGTCTCCACACGTCTACGTATTGCCACATGTAAAGGTGTCGAAGTTGGGTTCAATCCGAAAATCAAAGCCAAACCAATATGATTCAGCCTGGACCGGATCGAACCGAACCGAAATGAATCAAATCTTGTCGGGCCATAATTGAGCTGTGTTTCTAGAGCTTGGTGAAAAACTGAGACCAAACCGATTGATAAGCTCGAACCAAACTAATATAAACCCAAACCGAAACCAAACGGCCAATAATGGACTGATAAGAGTCCATTAAGACAACCTTATGCTAAATATACATATAGGAAATCGAAACAAAACCAGCCTGATAATGGCCTGATAGAACCTATTAAGCTAACTTGTTACTAAATATACATATAGCTAGGAAATCAAAACCAAACCGAAAACAAAACCAAATTGAATCCAGACCGATAAGAGACTATTAAGCCAGCCCAATAAAAACCCAAAATCAAGCCTGCGTGAAACTGAAAGTTTCTTATCGGACCGTAATTGGGATTGAGTGTATAGGGTCGAAACCGAATCGGCTCATTAACACTCTTAGCCACACATTCGAGGGTAGTGTTGGGATTTAGTCCCACTTGGACTACCAAATAGTCTACACCCCGTTATGGACTTGGATCCTGTCCTCTTGGATAGTCCCTTCAACTGTGATACAACAGTTGAGGATAATGGCTAAAACATAGGAGATGATCTTCTTCCAACTTTATACAATTGGAGGATTGTTCATCTGCATGTATTTGTATCCTTCTTGGCATCCCGTCATCGTCCATATCCAGTGGGTCTCATAGTCTAGAGGTGGGTCCCACACCACAACAATGATGATGGAATTCCATAGAGAATACATGTACATGCATGCAGGTGATTTAGACTCATACAACTGGGTAATTTGTCCATATTCAGTATGAGTAGGTCCCACACTCATACAACTGGGAATCCCTCCACCTACTTTGTTCCAGCTTTTGGGATGAAACTTTATGGTTCACTACTAACCTAAAGTAGCAGAATTGAATGTAGTCCAACCATCGTTGACACTTCGATTGCCAGTGATCACAGTTTGGTCGATGCCATCTCCGATCATCATAATGTACGTCTTGTTCTTATCAATTGTTACTTATTCTGCGTAAACTCCAGCGACAACATAAATTACAAAGTATCCGTCGCTCAAACTGGTTCCATTCGGAGCTGCAGCGACGGCATCATTGATGGTGGTGAAGTCTCCTTTTTCATCCTGTCTCACAATTACTTTCTCTCTCACTGAGACATTCCTGGTGGTTGTCTTGAGTAGATTCCTCTCTGGTATTGCTTTGTTCTGGTTCTTGACCCAACCATGGGTAAAGAGAGCCAAAGAAACACTGTACATTTTGGTTCCAGTAGAGAGGGGTACTTGAAGACCATTCTTCACACTCCAAGGCATTAATGCTGTTGAATTAAGGCTATCAAAGCATGTTTTTTGGTTAGTAAGTATGGCACTAAGCAAAGACTGGACATCATGAGCTCGGAAGATTGAGAGAGTATTTATGGAATTGACAGCTTCAATGGAACTCAACAAAAAATCTATATTTAGCTCTGATAGGAGCCGGAAATCCTTGAGAGCTCGAATTGCGGTTTTCGACAAGGACGACCGGTTTTTATACCGGTTGAGAAAATTCAAGAACTTCCTTGTTGTGGACAAAGATATGTGTGCCGAAGAATGAAAATAGTGTAAGATGTTGCATGGTTTATTAGGGGTGAACAGGGATTTACAGAAGGTTGGGTGAGGTGTGGAGCTGCAGACTGTTTCTGGTTCTATAAGCTTTGAAGACTGAGGCAGATTAGGTAGAGACAGAGATAAGGAAAAGCCAAGGAGAATGAGGAAGAGTGGGGTGGGGTGGAAGATCGGACTAGTAGCCATGGCTATAGCAGGTAGGGATTTTCTTTTTGAGGAGATGGAGAAGTTGGTTAGGACCTTAAATAAAAAATCCAGATTCCTTTGCACTGGATCTGTATTCCCCCATATAAGCTTCATTAACAGGTGAACAAAGTCTTGAATTTGTTTGGGAGATTAATTAAGGAGCCCTTAGGAATAATTTAAGAACATGGACGTTAGATAAAAGAAAGAAAAAAACAGGAAAAGAGGAATTCCTGAATTGAGTCCGATCATCTGTACGTACGTGCAATCTTCATAGGATCCTGGGTCCATGGTTCCTATGCCGCCGTGTTTCCCTGTTCTTTTCTTTTAGTGCTTCGACCCCATTGTAGGTATGGTGTGGAACCTATTTTTAGATTGTGAGATTCATTAGATATGAACGGTGATGAAATCCTCACAAAAATACAAGTACATACAAATGAACTATTATCCAATCGTAAGAACAACAGTATGACAGTGTTTACTCAATAGATTTCCACACCAAGCATTAATTCTTCGCTTCTTCAAATACAAACAGTAGTCCTCCATAGGATCCGTTCTTATTTTTTCAATAGCTGACGTTTCAAAGTCAATATTTTTTTTTTTTTTTTTTTGATGAACAATATTTTAAGAGAGAAAAAAAAAAATTTATACGTACAAAGCAAGCCCGTGACCACAGAGCCCGAATAAGGAAAAAAAAAATGCCAAAATAGCTACACGAAGCACATATCAACCTAATAACACCACCCCAGCATGACACAACATGACTATGCTTTGGAAGGAACCGCAGTTAAAAAAAGGAAAAAAAAAAAAAAAGAAGAATGAAAAATGGTCAATATTCTCTCCTTACATTCAACAAGAAGGCAGCTACTTGGGATAGAGACATTACTATGCGACAGGAGTTGGTAGAAGTGTGAGTCAACGCTTTCCAAACAATAAAACTATATGCATTCTTCTGATGTGATGTTTAAACTACACAACTCTCCACCAAAACACCCCACTGGGCGGGGCCTTTATAACAAACCAAATGGCAAGTTGAAGTAAAAGGAGAATCCTTTGGAGGGATGATTAGGCCGACAACGTCAAATTTCTTATAAAGCTCAATCGTTAATTGGTTGATGATGATCAGATGATGCTGAGACTTAAAACCCATTGGTGGTTTATATTTTTATGTTAATAATGGAAAACCATTCCTATGGAAAGAAATCAATGTTTCTCTCTAAGGGTGTAATGTATAAGATAAGTATCGAGTATTGTAATTTTTGTTTATTATAATATTAAAATTGGCGATTGATTGCTCTGTTGTGGACATAGTTTGTACACATAGTGTGGGTGAACAAAGTAAAATTATTGTGTTGTGTTTTGCTTTTGTTTTCTGTTTGTCTATTGTTCTTTTATTGTATTGTTAATTCCTAGCAAGACTCTTCTTCGTTTCCTTCTGTTTAAATCATGGACATGCATTTGTTGCACACAGAAAGTATGAGATTAGTCATTGCTCTGCCCATGTGGGTAAGTGATCCCGACTCTACAGGCATAATCCTTTGCTAACTGAGCTACTCCTTGAGGTTTACTACAATCATTCGAGATTAGGTCGCCCATATATATCTTAGCTTTGAGGCATGAAAAACAGCCGAAATATTGAGTGTGTGTTGTTATGGCAAGTGTGTTTTGACAACTTTGGTGCTCATTCACTACTAGAAAATAGGGCAATAGTGGGGGGTTTTATTATAATTTTAGTGGCCGGTTTCAGTTACCATTGCGATGCTCCGCGCTAGAATTTGGGGGTGGTTTTTGGTTACCGCCTCTATGATAAGGTCATAATATTAAAAAGTGGTTTTTCGGTACAGCCTCTAATGCATGTGCATTACAAATTGTTTTCCAATTACTGCCTCCCATTTAAACTTAATACCTAAAATACCCTCCTACATATGTTAAAACTTAATACCTAAAATACCCTCCTACATATGTTAAAGGACATTTTACCCCATTTAAACCTTCCATTTACCTAAAACCCACTCCATTAGTGAATTTTCATTAACTTGTGGGAGTGGATTTTGTGTAAATGAAAGGTTTAAATGGGGATAAAATGGTCATTTAATTTATACAGGAGGGTATTCTAGGTATTACAATTTTAACTTTTAGCTTTTTTCGTTAGTTAACGAAAATTCACTAACAAAGTGGGTTTTTTTGGAAATTATTTTGATTTAAGGGGGTGTCTTTGAAATTGTTTGAAAGGTTTGAGGTGTACCTGATTTAAGGGCAAACTACAAGGGAGGTATCTATAATTTACTCAATTTATTTTACTTTTCAAATGGGAGGGATTTAGATGCAAAGTGAAGTGTAGTTACATAGTAATGTGATAGCATGTGTAGTAATCATTATAAAAGTTTCCATTTAAAGTTTAAAAATTCCACTTCCCTTCCCTTCAATTTTCCTTGCAACCAAACAAAGCCTCGATTACACCAACCAAACAAAGCCTCGGTTATACCATGATGTATTTTATAAATATTCTAAAACAAATGATGATAAAAATTTTTGCTGTAACAAGATGGTAAAATAATAGAAAGCATCCATGAGAAGCATACCTTGAAGAAATTAACAATGACAGGAAGGATATGAGCAACACAATCTTGAGATTCCAACAACTTTCCAAGTGCCACACATCCCTCAACAGCCAATAGTCGAATAGAATCTTGATTTGAAATGAATCCGACCGACTTGATAAGTACTTAATAGATTGCTAGAAACGACAGGAAAATCACAAGCAAAACCCTAACAAATCAGGGTTTCTGTAGGTTGCAAGAAGAGGAAATAGTGCGTGGGAGAGGGGAAGAAAGAGGGACAGTGAGCTAGAGTGAAGGAGAGAAAGGAAGGGAGAGAGAGAGAAGAGAGAAGAGAAGAGTGTTAGATTTTACCATCGACATGGAAGGTTAACACTGAAAATAAATACCTCCAGCATTATGACCTGTTCTAGCCATTGTTGGTCCAACCACTGTAGTCCTCGTACGAAGCTCTACTTTCCTCTTCTGTAAACTGGTAATTGGGATTAGGGTTTCTCTACAAGCACTCGTTCCTCAGACCCATGTTCAATGGAAAACTTTAAAAGCGTGAGTGTTGCACAGAACCTCATTCCCTTATATTTATAGATTGAACCATCTCCTTCCATAAAGGATCGACGGTGACCTGGGTGCCACATGTCACAGTCGATCCTTTGATAATAACCTTTTTTAGGTGGGGTCAGGTGGCATGTGGGCCACTCGACTTACATTCTCCAACTTGGCCCATATTGTCACATAGCAACTCACTTTATGGTTATTAATGTGATGTGGCCATACAGTTTTTTTCGGATCCTTCCTTATGAACTTGTTCTTTATGTTCATAGTAAAACTCCCAACTCACGAATCATGGTGGTACATGACCATATAGCAAGAACACTTCCATGCATTACTATAGAATGTTCATTTTAAGATGAACCTCAATTGTGACAACCCGTCTTTATAGAATCAATTCGATAAGTCAACTTTATTGCCTTGAAACTTTATAAGCATCTGTCATTACAAAACTTTATGTATACAATAAAATAAATGACAGAAAAATAATTTTATTTTGAAATCATCAAACTTTACATTGCAATGTCATAAATAAAACATTTAACCACTTATTATTTACATAGTTCCATACGTCCCATGTGAACTGCATACACCTTGGGCAGAAGGCCTTTGGTAAAGAAATCTATTATCATATCATTAGTGTCGATATGCTCTATTTGAACACGACGATCTTGAATGTCGATCTTTAACAACAAAATACTTTATCTTAATTTGTCGGTTGTGACTCACTGAGCATGTGTTGTTAGAGAACTGTACTACTGTAGTATTGTCATTGTAAATCCTTATAGGTCGTCTTTCAATAGATATGACGACCTTCAAATCTGTGATAACCTGCCTCAACCATGATGCCCAAGAAACTGCTTCATAGCACGCACTACTTCAGCTTCCAAAGTAAAAGAGGCCGTCTTAGGTTGTTTTACGTTGCGCTAAGACACTGCTTCTCCAACTAACAGGAAAATGAAACCTGAAGTAGACTTCCTCGTATCTTCACATCTAGCATAATCTGAATCTGAGTAGCCAATTAGCTCCAAATCATCAACATGCATATATGTGAGCATGTGATCCTTGTTGCCTTGTAGGTATCTCACTTCTTTCTTCGCTGTTGTCCAATGTGGTAAACCAGGGTTCTTTTGAAACCTACCTAATACTCCCATTGCAGATGAGATGTTAGGCTTGGTATAAACCTGAGCATACATTAAACTGTCTACTGTTGATGCATAAGGGATATTTTGCATTGTCTGCTGTTCCATATTGGTCTTCGGACAATGCTCCAGACTAAGTCTGTCACCTTTAACAAGAGGTGCTACACTTGATGAATATTGCTTCATCTTGAAACATTCCAAAACTTTATCAATATAACCCTTTTGGGACAGTCTTAAGGTCTTAAGAGACTTGTCTATGTGAATCTCTATGCCTAAGACATAAAAAGCTTTACCCATATCCTTCATGTCAAAGTTTTGGGTCAAGAAATGTTTAGTCTCATGTAGTATCCCTAGGTCATTGCTAGCTATAAGAATGTCATCCACATATAATACTAGTATGGTGAAACTAGTTCCCTTGATTTTTATGTAAATGCATTGATCAACTCAATTCTCTACAAAATCGTAGGAAGCAATCGTGCTATCAAATTTTAAATACCTCTATCAGAAAGCTTGTTTCAACCCATATATGGATCTCTTAAGCTTGCATATTATATGATTCTTTTTTTATCCAAAGTAAAACCTCCAGGTTGATCCATGTATACCTTCTTAAACTAATCATCATTCAAAAATGCCATCTTGATATCCATCTGGTGCAGCTTAAGATCATAGTGAGCCACCAGTGCTATGATGATCCTCAAATAATCTTTTATAGATACCAGGAAAAATGTTTCTATATAATCAATATTAGCTTTCTGATTATAACATTTTGCCATGAGTCAGGTCTTGTATCTTTCGATATTGTTGTGTGGGTCTCTTTTAGTCTTGAAGACCCACTTACACCCTATAGTGGAGGTGCCTTTAGGTAATTCTATAAGTTCTCATACTTGATTCTTTAACATAGGTTCCATTTCATCCATCATGGTGTCATGCCATAAAATTGAATCTACACGATCCATAGCCTATGAAAATGATGTCGGATCATCACTTATTCCAATGCTAGTTTCACAGTCTTGGAGATACACTTGATAATCTGAAGGGATTGTCGATTTTTCCTCTCTTGAGGATTTCCTTAAAACTTATGGCACAAGATTGGTTTCTCGATTTTGGACTACAAGTTCAGTGACAACTAGTTCCTGATGTGGTGTATCTTGATGTGGTACTTCATCATGAGCTTGTGGTTGCTCATGAACCACAGGTACCACCATCAATTGTGGAAGGAATAATCATGACATCTTGTTCATTGAACTCAATGTCTCGATCCTGTATACTTCTACTGTTGTCACCATCCTCTAGAAATTTGGTAACTTTAGACTCTACAATGGTAAGGGTATATGAGGGACAATAAAACTTATAACCCTTAGATCTTTCAGAATAATCAATGAAATTTCCACTGACTATTCTAGGATCAAATTTCTGAAGATGTGTATTGCAGATTCTTATTTTGGCTCGACAGCCATATATGCTAGTATGCTTCAAACTAAGTTTTCATCCATTTCAAAACCCAAAGGGAGTTTTGAAAACTAACTTGGATGGTACTCTGTTCAAGATATATGCCGCTGTCTTAAGAGCTTCACTCCACAATTTCAGAAGTAGACTAGAGTTACTAATGATACACCTGACTATGTCCATAAGTGTACTGTTCCTTCTTTCAAGAATACAATTTAATCTAGAGATCTAAGCATGGTATATTACTGTACAATACTTTGCTTTTGAAGATACCATGCAAATGGGTCAGGTCTTTGACCATATTTTGTGGTTCTACTGTAGTATTCACCACCTCTATCTGATCTTATGGTCTTGATCACCTTTCCAGTCTGTTTCTCTACTTCTATCTTGAAGTTCTTAAAGACTCTACATACCTCATCTTTATGAAATAAAAGTTATAAATACATGAATCTTGAGTGGTTGTAAATGAAGGAGATAAATTATCTCTAGCCATTCAAACAGGGAGTGGAAAAAGGTCCACAAACATCTGTATGTATGATTTTTAGAAGTTCAATTGGCCTACTCGAACCTTTCTTGGTTTTGTTGGTTTGCTTTTCCTTGATGCAGTTTACACATAACCTAAGGTCAATGAAGTCAAGAGTCTCAAGGATTCCATTAATCTTTTAATTCTATCACTGGATATGTGACCTAATCTAAGATGCCACAACCAAGAGGAATTCTCATTTACATTCATTATCTTTATGCCAATATTGTTTATAAAGAGTAAATTACTTTTATATGTTGGATCTTTTTTTTTTTTTTTTTTTTTTTTTGCTAAAGGTCAGCAAGTTTGTATTATAAAAGAAAGGAGATAATTACAGAAGAACATAATGATAGTAAAAACTCCTCCTTCGGCATTGCCATTAGCAAAGCCCTACCATTGGTTATGAACTACTAAGAGAATCGAAATCTAAGCATATCAGATGCATCCCAAACCACATCCCTAGAAATAAAATTGGGGCATGTAGTCCAAGAATCTGATCTCATTTCTGTTGCTACTTTTTTTGCTAAACTATCTCGCTACTACATTTCCTTCTCTCGTAGCAATGTGATATTCGGACTTGGATTCCCTTTAGATCTGCTAATAAACGGTTCCATATTTGAGTGACATACCATGGGAATTCCTTTTCAGGTAGCAATCAACAATAGCTTTTGAGTCACTTTCTACCCATAGCTTTTCACACTAAGTCTGAGGGCTTCTTTCAACCCCACCCTAGCAGCTTCTAATTCATCTCTAAAGTTTATTGCATTACAAATGAAAACTGAGTAAGCATAAGTGACTTTACCTCTTTCATCTCCCGAATACACCAACAACCCCTGCATCTCTTGGATTTCCCAAGGAACATCCATCAATATTTAGCTTACTCCAACCCATCAGTGGTTTGTGCCATGCAACTAGTTTTATACAACGATGGGAAGGACTTTTAGTTTTTAGCTTGTAAAATTGCTGTATTCTAAGGTCATCCACACTTGTCACTGTGCAAGGCTTTAATTCAGAAGCCATTTTGAAATTTTGCTGAATCTCATGTAGAATCCTCTTAGGCGTAAGGCTAATTCCATCATAATAGCTAAGATTTCTAGCATGCCATATGTTCTCTAAAATTATAAATAAAAGAGACATCCATAACATGTTAACTGGCATAGTACAATTCTTCCTCTTCCACCAAGAGAAAAGAATATGAGAGGCCTGGAAACCTTCCCATCTGAGGTTATATATAGCCATATCGGTTTTCAGATTTTAGAAATAAGCTCACATTCCAAGAACAAGAACACATGATTGAAAGACTCTTCATACTTTCGGCACAAGTGGCATCTGGAATTAATAGGAACATGTCTTCTTTTGATAGCATCATCAGTAGGCAATTTTTTGTAGCACCATCGCCACCCAAAGACAGAAGTTTTAGGTTTCAGAGCATTGTTCCAAATTGCTTTCGACCATGGTAGGTTAGCTGTGGTAGTTCTACCTTCCTTCCAAGCTAATATCATATGTTGGATCTAGATTTAAGAGAAATAAAGCATCAACCAAAAAACCTGAACCGATGATTACATCGTTCTTCAAAATCCTTAATTTTGTACCAGAAAAATTATACACATAACCCAAAGGTGTTGATTTATAAATAGAAATTAGATTTTTTTGCAAAAGATGGAACATAAAAGGTTTTCTAAATCCAACACATATCCGGATTGCAATAACAATCAGTAGACACCTACAACTTCCACTTGAGATTTCATCTGATTTTCTCAATGGATGTGTCTCTCAGTTTCTTTCGAAAGTCTTGTCTGCAGAAAGCCTTGTAAGGTATTGGCCACATGCATTGTCGATCTAGAATCAATTCACCAATTGTTTGAATGAGAATCAATTAAATTTGATTCATAGCAAACCAAAGTTCTTTGAGTTTAGATGTCCCTCATATGCGTAATGTGATCACACACATCATCCTTACCATTGTTTCTTAATGAGTTATATTTTTCCATTAGAGTGCTTACTAATATCTTATTTGAACTCACAAACTAAGCATCAATTGCTTTCATATAGTCAATAACCTTCTTACATTCAAGAATTGATCCTTTAATGCTCTTATCGATATTGTTCATGACAAGCATCAGGCTCAAGTGATTAAACCACTCCCACTTATAATAGTAAGCAATTTGGACTGTGATATTGGAATCCGTGAGAGCAGTGAGCTCTTCTATACGGAGCTTCATATCCAAATCCATGCACTCTAAAGTCAAATAAATCTTTTGTTTCTAATTTGAATAATTTTTCCTAGTAAGCATTGGGAGACTGATTTAGTTATGAACTGCAAACAACAATAAGGAAGTCTAGATTTATTGGCAAACAACTTTATACCGATATCAACCAATGTCAATAATCAATCACACATTAAAATTTATTATAATCTATATGTAAGTTAAGTTTATAACCAATTTCAGTATATATAAACTTTACACTAAGTTTATTGACATCAAACTTAAGTGACAAACTGATGTATCCTACAAAATTACCTGTGGGCTAAGATTATAGTTTACATCTGTTAAGGTCTGTATTAATAAGACTAGAATACTATACTACATTTTAGAAGGTTGTCCCACACATGTAGGCAGAAGAAGGCTCCCTCTGTCTTGTAGTTTCACATTCTACCTTATTCCATCTTTTGACAAAAGAAAAGAACATTTCCCTATAGGGATCTAGTTCCGATGCAAAAGATGTAATTTTGTGATGCCTACCACTAGAAGGGTATTTTAGTCTTTTATGATATCCTTAAATAAGCACTTATTAAATATTAAAAATAAATCTAATTATTTTCTTGATATTAACCCAAATTTTATTATAAGGGCATATTTATCATTTATGACATCTTGAAAAAACAAACCTATATGTGTCAAAATAAACCTAATGGTTTTCTTATTTTTAACGCATCTTTATTATAGGTTTTTTTTTTTGTTATTTATGGCATCCTTTAAACAAACATTCATTAGTAAGCCTAATAACTTTAAAGAGTTTTTTTTTTTTTTTTTTTGGGTAATTAACTTTAAAGAGTTCCTAATGGTTTATTCTTTATTTTATTTAACACTGTCTTTTAATGGCGTTTGTTTCTGTCACTAATTACAGTGCTTTAAAGAATGAGACTGTTATACATATATAGTAGTGTTCTGTCTCTAAATATCATTAAAACAATGCTTAACACACTTGGTTATGTATATAGATATAGTGACGCTCTGTCTGTAAATGTCACTAAGAGAAAACTGGATGTTTAGCGATGTTGAGAACACACTGTCATAACAAATACAGTCACTGTTCTTGACTTTTAGCGACGGCCAGAACTGTCATAAAAATTGCAGTGACTAAAATAGTGACGGTCCAGTTTGTAACTAAGTTAGTGACATATAATAAAAACAGTTCAAAATGACTAAATATCACCCATAACAATCTTTTACGGTTCTAACCGGTTTGGGTAGACCAAACTGAATCAAACCAAGATGGCTCAGCCCAGTCCAACCGGTCCTGCTCGAACAATTTCAGGTCCATTTTCTGGTCAAAGCCTGGGTCTTCGGGTCGACCTATATGGCCCTGGAACCCGGTTCGGTTATGGGCGGAACCCGGTTCGGTTATGGGCTGAACCGAAGCATTCGGGTCATCGGGTTCGGGTCGAGTTCGATTTAACCTGAAAGCCCGGGTTTGGTCTTTAGTCGGTTCGGTTTCTTGAATCAGGATGAACCAAAACCACCCTAATTACTTATTTTCAAAAAAAGGCCTCTTACTGTTTATCAAATTTACAAAATATGCCATCGTCATTCTTTTCTCTCTTACAGACCACCGAAAGATTGCAGCGGCGCTAGGGACGATCCGGGATATTCGACACTCCCCAGAAACTCAGAAGAAAACGCCGGTCACCGCCACAACAACCTGAACAGGCCAGAGAGAAGAACAGAAAGGGAAAAAATAAAAAATAAAAATATCCCACCGAAAAAACCGACGCGGGTTGGCTTCTGCAGCCTGCTAGCTTCGCATGGCCGCAGCTAGCTGGCCCTTGTCGGTTGGCAGAGCTGTAGTAGCTGGCCTCTTATGCCTGCAGTTAGCTGCGTGCTTGCGGCTCTCTACAGGATGTTGGCCGGTCGAAACAAATTTTTTTTATTCTCTTAGATCTGATGCTCCACAGCATCAGTCCGGTGGATGGGCAGTTGAAACCCCCCTCTGATACCCTAATGTTAGAATTTACCATCTACATTAAACGTTAATGCAGAAAATAAATACCTCCAATATTGTGACTTGTTCTGGCCATTGTTTGTCCAACCGTCATGGTCTTCGTACGAAGCTCTGCTTTCCTCTCTCGTAAACTAGTAATTGGGACTAGGGTTTCTCTGCAAGCATTCCTTCCTCAGACCCCAAGCTCAATAAAAAACTTAGAATAACATGAGTGTGCAGGACCCCATTCTCTTATATTTATATATCGAATCATCTCTTTCTATAAAAAATTGACGATGATTTGAGTGCCACATGTCATAATGGATCCTAAGATAATAACCGTTTTTAGGTGGGGCTAGGTGGCATGTGAGCCACCTGACTTACAAAGAGAGCTTACCTTGTACTGAGCAGTTGCAGAAGAAGAAAGAAGAGCATCCTTCGTTTTGTGAAGAATAAAGAGTCGCGAGAGAAATGAGGAAAATCGTGCACAAGTGTTTTTGTTGGGGCCTGTCCCCTTTTTAAGTTTTAGTTCTCGATAAAAATTGCTCCACATGGGTAAGAGCATGTATTTTGTACTCCACATATTTAGATTCTAAAATTATTTTATGAATTGAATCACTACTTGGGAACTAGAACCCAACAGGATTTTCCAAATGCGATTCTATTCTTAAATGACTCCCTAGGGTTGAAATCTATGGAATCCAAAATCCGAAATATTATTAAACGAGGCCTTAAACCTTGGGTGCATGACAATAAGATCATATTGACACTAAAAATTGTTTGTTGAAATTTTGACTTCCAACCGCATAAGTGGGCCCATGATCCAGTAGATTGATAAAAGTGTTCTAATTTTATTCCATAACTTGCACATACATCAGGAAAAAAAAAAAAAAAAACTTCAGTGCTTTCTTCTTCTTCTTGTTATTCTTAGCCCCACGCATTTACACACCTAATTGGGCTCTTTATTAGGTTTTATTTAATAAATTAAACAAACTACTAGAACAACTGAAAAACAAAAAATTCAGTTGGGCTGCATTTTTAGAGTCCAATGAAGAATGCAGCCCGATTCGGCCTAGATCGATGACCAAACGAATCAGCCTAATTCGACCATACTGAATAGATATTGAATCTAACTGGGCCTTAATTGGGCTGCATTTTTAGAATCCACTGAAAAACTAAAATCATATAAGTCGAAACCAGACCGAACCAATACGTCCAAACAGAAACTGAATTAGTTCGGTAATGGACAGTAGAGCCCACTAAGTTTTTTTTTTGCTAAAGATCATCAATTTGAATTAATTAATTAAAAAGAAATACAAAGAAAAACTTAGTGGTAGTAAAACCTCCACCTTTTGCATTGCCATCAGCAGAGCCCTACCATTGGTTATACAATCTTAATTAAAACAGAATCTAAGGAGTTTAGAAACATCCCAAATCACCTCCCTTGCAATAAAGTTTGGGCACATGGTCCAAGAATCAGATGTCATTTCTGTAACTGCTCTCTTTGCCAATATGTTTGCTACTGTATTACCTTCTCTGAAACAAGAGAAGCAGTGAGTAATCCTCACCTGAGTCTCCCTTAGATCAAATGTAAGCTCATTCCACCATGAGATCACATGCCATGGTACCTTTCTCTTTAGAAGGCCATCTACTCCACTTTTTGAGTCACCTTCCACCCAAATTTTTGTTAATTTCCAACTTTATAGTCTCCCTTAGACCTATCAAGGTAGCTGTGAGCTCTGCTTTATAATTAATTGTGTTGTCCATGTACATAGAGAAAGCATAAAATACTTTTCCATTGTCATCTCGAAATACCCCACCTGCACTAACATCACCTGGATTCCTGAGAGAGTATCCTTCAATATTCATCTTACACCAACCCTAAGGCAGTTTTAGCCAAGAAACATGCTTTATGGTTATATAAGCATAAGGCCTAATTTTCAGCTGAAATTTCTGCTTAATTCGTAAATCTTCAATACCTGAGAGTTTACATGGCTTTAGCTCAAAAAATATTTTGAAGCTATGTCCAATCTCATATAATATCCTCATAGGCCTTAGCCATATTCCATCATAGCAACTGCTAGCCCACTAAGTCAACCTTTTGTAAAATATAAATGTAGAAATTCGAAACCAAATCAGTCCGATAGTGGCCCGATGGAATCCATTAAGCAGACTTGTTACTAAATGCATAAGAAACCAAAACTGTAACAATAGTGGACCAATAGGAGCTCATTAAATCAGTCTAATACAAACCGGAAACCAGATTGAACAGACACATTGATGCCCTTACTAAAAAGTTTGTGGAAGTTTCAACTTCCAGCCGCATAAATGGATTGATAAAAATGCTCTTATGATCATCTTATTCCATGAGCTAGACATATAAAAAAAGGGTAATTGACTCATACCTCCCCTGTAGTTTACACCTATTCTATATACACCAAAAACATTTAAAACCGGACTCATATTACCCTTTCAGGTATAAAACAATAACAAATAAGTCTAGCCCATTAATTTTTTACTATTTTACGATGACGTATATAAAGCTTTAATCATATAATAGCCAAAATACCTTTTAGTGAAGCGTGAACTAACTAAAATACCCTTTATCGTTTTTCACATTTTTATTCTTCTTATCTTCTTCTTTGGCAACCACAACTACAACTGCAACTGATTTTGTTCTTGTTCTTCTTTATCATGGTACTTCAGTTCTTCCCAGTGAGCCGTGCTTCTCCGACTGCATCCTCGTGTTTCAGTTCTTGAAATTTCAAGTGCATCTCTCTCTCATCTACCGTGCCATGCCCCCCCCCACCCAATCGTCCCTCAAGAAGAAGATGAAAATGATGCGACAGCCATGGCAGCCGTTGTCTCCCCTATAGATACAAACCTAGAGAAAGAAATGGTAGTGGTGGGTTAAGGATTAGATTACAACAAAAGTCATTAATGTTTCAATTTTCTTGGAAATTCCTCTAGAAATGAACTGGGTTTGACATATGTGAACTGCATTCAATTTTACTTCCTAGTGTGGAGTGTGAACCTGAGTTAGTTTATATGCGTATTAAATATCGTATCAGCTTTTTTGACATATAATACGTGTTTTATGTATCATATTGAATGATTCAGGAAAAAACAGCAAACGTTAAGATTACCGTATAAACGCGTATTAAACATCTTACCATATTATATATTACATAAAAAAGGTAAACATAAAGGTAAAACGACTCTTCGGTTATAATTTATAAATCGAGTTTTTCTTTGTTCAAAAGCTGTAAAACCCTTAGGTTTCCCCCCTCCGACCAAGTCTCGGAGTGATGAGTAAATATTTGAGTTCTTTTTTGAAAACTTTAAAACTCCTTGGACTCTCCTGACCGTATAAAATAATAACATTACTTTAATCTTTATTGTTTTCTAGAATTTAATATTTTAATATTTATTTTATTTTTAATCCAAACTCTTAATATTTTAATATATTTCTCTCTCTCTCTCCATGGATTATAGAGAAAAACAACTCAATCCGTTTAATATCTTACTTTATATTATATTATCCAATTCTTAATATTCATTTATATATTTTTAACCTTATAGTTGTTTAATATATCAGTATATAATAATTGTTTAATATATCAATATATATTGCTTTTTTTTTGTCGGGTATTATTTGAATTTTACTGTTTAAAACACGTACTGTTCATTTTTTTTTTTTTGCCTTTTTAAAAAACAAGACCTTATTTTTTACCATCTCGTTTAATTTCTGGACTGTTTTAAATGTTCCATACCGTTTAAAGTTTTTTTCCCATTCCCGTATTAACTAACTATGGTGTGAACAGAGAGAAAAAGAGTTCCAAAATTCTATTTTTAGTAGAGGAGTTAAGACTGAGACAGACGAATCTCTCATAGCAGGGCTTAAATATTGAACCCCAATGGCCTCTCTCTCTGTTCTTCTGTCTGAGTCTTGCTCTATTTCTTCTTCTTCTTCTTCTTCTGGGTTGAGTTATAATTGGCAGGAGAGGGATAGTCCAGAAGGATGAGTACTGCGAATTTGATTTTGAAGGGTTTTGGCCTGCAACAACCCTCAAGTCTAGAGTCTGGGTCATGGATTTGCAGCCAACGATAGCCAATGTTTGCAAATTTGAAATGGGCGGGTTCGCAACTCCCTGGCAATTGGAGATACCCTACGACACCGTTACCCTCGCTGGAGAAGAAGCACTTAAAGGAATCGTCGGTCGTCGAAGGCCAGGGGTTTTAAAGCACTAATTTTATCTTTTTACAATACCCATAAGGATATTAAGGGTAAAATAGTCTAATTGCATTCTCAACTTTAAACCAGTTGAACCAAGGGGAAAGTTGTCCAGTTTTGAATGTTATGGGTGTATGTGGAATAGGTGTAAACTACAGCAGAGGTATGAGTCAATTATCTAAAAAAAAAAAAAAAACAACAACAACAACAATTTTCAACTCCAATGTTTTCTTTTACTTCTTATTTTTAACCCATAGCAGTAGGTCACCTAATTGGATTCTCTATTACATTGTTTTTTTAATAAATGAAATAAAAATTACTTGGACAACTGAAAAAAAAAAAAAAAAAAATCAAGTCTCCAAATTCATTTTCATATAAATAAGCCACCCTGATAAGGCACTCCAGTTGCAGGTAACCAGTAGTCTCCCAGTATAAAGTTGGAAACAGTGAAGTTGGTAGCATCTGTAGCATTAATCACATGGTAACCAGGCCAATTAACCCTGGCTATAGTTGGTGATCCAGGTCCTGTGTTGTTGAATTCTGCATAGTAAAGTGTACTTAGTGAAGAGTTGTCAGTACCCCATTCCAACCAACCAGCAGGGTTTATCAAGCTATCCAAGTAGGACTGCATAACAACAGTCCTCGAATATGCCTTCCATGGCCTCCCTAGGTATGTCAATTCAGTATAATTGCTACAGAGCAATTCCAGAGATGCTTCAATATTACAGTCCTGAATTGAAGTTCCAGTGTTCTGGTTTGGGTCTGTTCTACCTTGTGCTGTCAAGGTATCAGATTGTCCCTGTATAGGCAACCTTGCATATATGTTACAGTTTTGAAAAACAACAGCAGCATTGCCAAATATAAAATCTACAGTCCCATATATATCACACTCCCGATAGAACTGCCTGAGGGAATGGGTATACAAAGTATCTTGGTACCCTTCAAAGCTACAATGATAGAATGTGGACATGTCTGCATCAGTCCGGACCGCCACAGCCTGACCATTGATTGCCCCCGCAGTGTTCTGGACAGTTATATTAACTGCAACAAACCCTTGTCCACTCACAGCTGCAAAATTAAATCAATCTTTCTTAAAATTAGAGAATGATACACAATGCTTTAATGCATAAGATAATTATAAGATCTCAAAGCAATGTTAGAACTCGAACAATGTTCGGATTCGGATAGAACTGGTCCTTAAGAACTAGCTCATAAGAAAAGGGTGTCCAAAGTCTTTATAAACCTCCATATCGGGTTATCTTACGTTCTTTTTGGTATCATTTTTGTTTCTATGTTTTATCCATTTTTCAAAATACATTTTTGAAAATCATTTTAGATCAATATAAATTGTTATTTGGTAGCTATTAGGCATAATAGATTGTAGAATGATAAATAAGTTGCAAAAATTTCAAGCCATGATATCTTGTAATCCCCTTGTCCGATCGACTTGAAATTTGGACACCGTTACTGCTTTTTCTTGGCCCGATTACCATCAAATCTGATCTCGAGGTTGGATGGTTGAAAAAATATAACTGTGTTGGCTGAAATCAAGAACAAGAATTGAATATCATCAAGTTGCATAATTTTCTAAGCATTGATATTTTGTGATCCCCTTATCTATTGACCTGAAATTTGCACATCGTTACCGTTTTTCCTGGTCTTGACATCCAATTGATCTTATTGGTGGTTGAACATATAGAAAATTACAATTTAGGTGACTGAAATCAAGAACAATAGTTGGATTATTTCAAGTTGCAAAAATTTTCAAATCTTGATATCTAGTGATCACCTTCGTTGATTGACTTTAAATTTGGAAACCCTTACTTTTGTTTGCTAAACTTGACATCCAATGGAATGGATAGAAGGATAGACGGCAAGAAAAAGTGTTGCATGGTGGCCGAATCCATGAAACGAGGAGGGAGAAAGAGAGAGAGGATTGGATGAGAAACTAAGGTTAAAAAAATATTAATTTTACCATTTTATCCTGCTTAAACACATGCTCATTAACTTCCTACCCGAAAACTGCCAAAATATGTTTTTGGCCAAAGACCAAAAAAGGTTAAGACCACTTTTTGTTTTTTAGGTTATTTTATTTCTTTTGAAAAACAACGCTAAAAAAAATATACCGAACACTAACAAAAAAAAAATGTTAGAAAAAACAAAAATAAAAACGATGACAAAGACACCTTTGTATAAATAACACTACAAGAATTCTTATTTTTTACGATGATCAGAAAACATTGCCAAAAACTTGTTTCCGTCACCAATAACATAAGCAACGTTAACATTTTTTGGTATCTACCTAAAAAAAAAAAAAAAAAACTGTAACATTTTCCCATGCCAAAAATAGAAATTCTTGTACTGTAATTATAAGATCCTAAAACAATGTTAGGACTGGGATATAATTCATCCTAAAAGCTAGCTCATAAGAAAAGAGTATCCAAGTCTTTATATACTTCCACATTAGGCTATCTTAATACATAAGATCCCAAAAAAATGTTAGGACTCAATTGAACTGGTCCTTAAAAGCTAGCTTATAAGAAGAGGGTGTCCAACTCTTTATAAACCTCCATATCGGACCATTCAGATTCGATAAAGGATCATTGCATTTGCATAAAACTCCATAGGCCAAAACAATCAACTCCTACATAAAATTTTCTAGCATAAAACAATCAAATGTTCAAAGTTGTAGCCAACTAACCCAAGGTTGCAGAACCGAATGTAGTCGATCCACCGCCTACGCTTCGATTGCCTGTGATCACTGTTCTATTGATACCATCTCCGACAATCATAATATACTTCTTGTTTTTACCAATGGTGACGTACTCCTGATAGACCCCTTCAACTACATGAATCTGGAAGTAGCCATTTCCGCCATTTGTATTGTTTGGGGCTGCAGCAATGGCATCACTGATGGTAGTGAAATTGCCACTACCATCCTGGTTAACAATCACAGTTACATTGACTAAGGCCTGACACAAGCTTGCCTGAAGTGCCTTCCTTCCTTCTTTCTGTACCTTCCCTGTATTACTAGTGTAAACCCAACCACCAACAAAAAATGCTAGAGAAATACTGTGGAGCTTGGTTCCATCAGTGAGAGAGGAGTAAAGATCATTCTTGACACTCTGCCCTGATGCAGTAGCATTTAGGCTATCTAAGCAACTGTCATGGTTAGTAATTGTGGCACTGAGCTGGGTCTGTACATGGTCAATCACCACCAAGCTCAGAGTATCCGTCGCGTTAATGGTTACAGAGGATTCTAATAAGAAATCCACATTCAGCCCTGCTACCAACTGACAATCTTCGAGGGCTTGAATGGTTGTCATGGAAGCTTGCCGGTTTTTGAGATGAGACTCCACCAACTGCAAGAACTTCTTTGCTGCAGACAGGGACTTGCTGACTGAAATTCGACTGTAATCATGCATAGTTAGTGAAACATTAGATTTGAAAACTGATTTACAGTAATCAACATATAGGGTGGAGTTGCAGGCTTTGTCCAAATCAACAGTTTTTGAATTGGCATTGTATGCATGAGAAATGGAGAAGATGAAAAGGAGAGCAGTGGAACAGATAGAAAAGAAAATTCTTGAAGCCATGGGTCTCAAAAGGCTTTTTGGATTTGACGATTTGGAATAATGGGTTAGATTCATTTATAGAAGAGATTGTGTGAATTGTGAACAATTAATGCCTAATATTAAAAGTGGACTTGAAAAACTTTGTAAAATTAATGCCTACCGGTCTGGTTGTACTTCCAATTGTTATTATAGAAAGACATGAAACCCAATTGCCTTTCTGTCTTTCTTGGGAATTTCAATTCCTTGCCTTCAATCTCTCTAATGGAGAATTCATTTTGTGTGGTTGATCGTGGCTAATCATTTTAAATAATGCTTTTGAAATCTAGTCTAGCTGATTAATAAATAAAGTAAGGGTGTTACATGGTGGAGTTTCAGTTTTATAGTACCGTTTGGGCGGGTAAAATCGTTCTTAGGACAGGCCTTGTTGAGATCCCAGAAATCGACACAAAAACGAATCTGCCCATTTGATTTTGATTTTGGTTTGACTTGTAATGAATAAAATTAAAACCGGACTATTTGTTAAAAGTATATCATATCCAAAACATTAAAATAAAATTTATTTCTAAACAAGGCCTTAGTATTAAGGTATTAAAGTAAAAATTTGATCGATTTTAATGATTCCAATCGATTTTAATGATTCCAAATAATCAATTTAAATGATTTTATTTTTTAAACTGAAGTTAAAATCAAATCATTTAATAATCGTTTCATGATTTTGATTTAAGAGGTTCAATTCAAATTCGATTCATTTAACACCCTTAACATAAAGCACGCATATTGTAGCGAAGGTGAAACCAATTTGAAGAAAGCAGACACAATCCAGGAAAACTGTTTAATAGGCATGATTTCAATGGATGATTTTGGTGGCCAGGCCATTCCTTGAACTTGAAGATAGAGTATATTTAAGCAACCAGAATATGTGCGCTAACCTCGTCGGCTATATTAATTGTTTGACATTTGATTTGAGAAAGTCATGCTTGGGAACCGTGGTCAAATCCAATATTAAACTTTATAAAATATTTAAAAACAAGAACATACGTGAAATCGTTATCTCAAACTTTAACTAAATAGAAAAAATATATTGAAAGTGGAATAGATGGAAATCAGGTTGGATAGCCGACTCATGCTGTCATGCATGATGTAAGAAATGCAGAGACGTTGTAAATTGGGTTTTTCTCTCTAATCATTTGAATATGATAGAGGCAGTATATTTATGGATTCAAATCGTCTTTTTCATATGTGCTCACCCTTTCGTGATAAATATTTTTGGTGTGAGCCCGGTTGCAAGCCCTCACCAATAGAACTACGTGTTGGTATGGTAGAGCATCGGGAAGTGTGATGCGGTGCGATCCTAAAGCACTTTAGCTCTATCTCTGATACATGGTGGAGTGCGTAATGAGGCGACAATGATGTTTTGATGTCACACCCTAATTTTTGACTAACCAAAATGGTGTGATGAACACTCAATAAATAGCGGTTCCAACGGGATCTCGAATAAGGTATCCCACATATATGATAAACCAAAACCACGTTAATTAATGGAAGTCAATAAAATAAATAAGCGAAATTCTTACGGATAATAAAGCGAGTCTAGTCATGATAAATAATTAATATTTTATTTATTTCTAAATAACAACATATAACTTAATACATATTGCAATATCCAAATACGAAGTCTAAACACTAAACATATCCCACGGTTGAAACGCTCTCTTCCACACGAATCATGTTAGATTGCCTGACTGCTCATTCATAGCTCCACTTTACGTTCATATGTTGGCATGTAGACATAATCTTCAATCATAGTACACCGCAACGCCGACTAAAAAAATTCTTGTCGGCGCGGGGCTCTCAACTTAAGCTCGGTGAGAAAACAAGACAATGCAACAAATATATGCATGCGTTCATTCATATCTTTGATGCGGTATATAAAGTTTGCGATGTGCTATATAGAAGGATTGGTGGCTGAGCGGGTTACGTTGATGCCTCACGCTCTATACGCCTTGAGTGTATGAAGTCGCCCCGAGGTGACGTTGATTGTGGTCCCATATGCACCCACCATGGATGATGTACACGCAAGGGATTACGTTTATTCTTGTACAGGTTTGCTTATACTAACATGCTTAAGCCTAGGGAGCTCACTGGCGGGCTCGCCAACTAACCAATCCTGATGTATAAGCGAGTGTATCGAAGGCCTCACTGATATCCCTCAGTCGTCCATAGAGATAAGGCTATGGCCTAAAGCCAGTCGAGGAGACTACATGGTTCGGGGACCATCTCCCCTCGTACACTCTGGCGTAATAGTTCTCTAAGATAGCGGCGATACGACGATGTCGATGGACAAGACTTGAGTTAGAGATAGAGCTAGAGTGCTAAGGCCCGGCCTATGACATCCCCTAATACTCGCTCGCATCGAAGCACACTAACCATACACATACATTTACATGCCTATTCCTATCATCATCATCATCATCATGTTATAAACAATGAAATTAAATATGCATGAACAATAATAATAGAAATATTGGATGACATGTTAAATACACATTACACGCATACAAGCATAGAATCAGTCATGGCATTGGACTCAAGAAAATAAATATAGTTTATTATTAGCCAATTAGTTTAGGTCTTGTTCCCTCACCTTTGCTTGAGTTTAGATCATCTTTCAAGCTTTAAGAATCACTTTTATATCAATAGGAAAACCTAACAAGTCGATAGATTTTAATTAGAATTCATTTCGATAATTTTAGGCTTGCTGTGCGTTAAGCTTGAGGGTCGCGGGACGGGTAGGTAGTTTTTATGCGACCCCGGGGTAGGGTCGATGCTAGGGTCAGATTTTTCATCGACCCTAGGTGCGACCACAGCTTCCCTGGACTTCCCGGAAGCTGGGGGTCGATCCTGTGGTTTGGTAGAGTCGATTCTCAATCGACCCTACGTGGGATCGCACGTGGTTTGAGTCGACTTTTTCATTCTACAGTCCATTCTTTCATGTTTGGGTCCTTTGGCTTACTTTTATAGTCCATTCTATGATTGTTCATGGTGGATGCATGTGGCCTTTTCTCTTCTCTTTCTGGTGCATGCCTGGGGGGCGGTCCTAAGTCACTTTATGCCTTCTATTTCTCTTTTCCATGGGCGGCAATGGTGTTTGATCCATTAGGCGGTTTCACACATTCGTGTATAGAGGTGCGACGACCACCTATCCTTTCTATAGCACATTGCAAACTTATGAACCAGACCAAAGATATGAATTGAATGCATGCATATGTTTGTTGCATTGTTTTATTTGCTCACTAAGCCGTGATGTGTGCTCACCCTTTCGACGTCAATATTTTTTGTTGATGATGCAGGTACCACCGTAGAAGATTATATAAATGCTCTGATGTATGGACATGCGACGGTGATGGACGCTGAAGTTATGATGGAGTCGCATGATTTGTCATGCGAGTGCAACTCTTGTGTTTTCGATTAGATTTTTTTATTTAAATTATTCAGACGATGTAATTGATTAAATTATTTTATTTTATGTCTTAGTATTTTTTTGAAGATAATTAAATATTTTATTTATGTTATCATCTTTAGACTCTCAGTTCATTTAGTATTAAAGACTTTCACTATCGTATATTTATTCTGATTGTGGTTGTGGATGTGTATGGTTTAAGTAAACGGACACAGCCTATTCGAGATCCTAGTTGAACCGTTGGTTTATTAGCAGTTCATCACACAATTTTGAATAGTACAAAATTGGGGTGTGACAAGACGTTTAAAACGTCATTATCAAACTCAGCTCCAAATAGTGTAATTTCAATGGATTGGCTAAGAGTAGTGTTTTAAATGAGGAGATGAGAAGAAAGTGAAATGGCTCCCCTTCACAATCATATGCTTTAATCATCGAAAAAAAAGGGAGGAGTAAGAGCCATGATATGAAGAATAGAGACAAGAGTAGAGGAAAATACAATAGGTTTGCAAATGTTGAATGTTATTACTGTGGTTAAAAGGGTCACACCAAAAAGTATTATAAAAAATTGAAGAGAGACAATAAAAAGGAAAAAAATAAAGAAAAGAAGGAAAATGATGAAAGTGATGATGAGTGAGTTGCCACCACTTCTTAGGATTTTTTAATTGTCTATAATAGTAATACAGTCAATCTTACATGCTATGAGACAAGTTGGGTGATTAAGAGCGGTGCTTCCATTCATGCTACATCTCGAAGGGCCTACTTTACATCTTATACGCTAGGTGACTTTGGTGTTGTAAGGATGGACAATGATGATTTGATCAAAGTCATTGGCATTGAAGATGTTTGTTGGGTTACCAAAGTCGTTGGCATTGGAGATGTTTGTTTCGAAACCAAATAAACATCTTGTATATAATTTACTTGGAGAGATAAACCATTAGCTCCAGTGAGTTTTTGAAAAAATTTTCCAAAATAATGAGTTAGAACAAGTCCTTCTTGTATACAATTTAATTGCTCTTGAATCAATCAGAGCATATGTTTTTAATTTGAAATTTTTCGAGACCACAAGTTGAGTAATAATATACCATGGTTGCCAAGTGGTAATATGGATTGTTTGGATATATTGGGTTTGTGTTTTGATTTTACAAGGTTCATTTTTCGAAGTTTTTAATTTATAAATTTCTATTTTAATTTGTTTAATTTCTCATTGAAGATTTTGAGTAGTAGCCTCAGATAATTGGATTTGAGGGTTTGATGGAGAAACCTGTTGTTGTAATTTGTTTGCTTGATCTTTTGTAAGTTTTATTGGATCAAGAGCATTTTGTATTAAAATTGGCTTTTTGATTTGGTCATCATATTTGATCATACTAATTGTAACTTTTGGGGTATGTTGAAAAGTATGATAGGGTTGAGTTTTAATAGATTGGTTAGTGCAAAGATAATTAAGTTTGTTATATTTATATTTGTTACTGTGATATTTATATCTTTTATATTTCCAATGTTTGAACATTTTATGGTATGGATATAAAAGAGATTTAATAAGATGAATTTGTCAGGAATTTTTCTTGGCTAATTTGTAAGAGTTGTTTCTATCAATGCTGTGTTTGGAAAGTTTATGAAGTTTTCTAATATTAATTATGTCTGAAATATTTGATAGACCATTTATTGACCAATTTTTAGGACCGGTAAACTATCTATATGTGGTAAAGGCTTTATGAAAATTTTTTTATAAATAGTTTTAACATAACTAATCATTTATATTTTTGTAAGTTTTTAATAGAGGGAAAGTCAGACGATCTTTCCAAATTTTTAGAAAGTTGTCTTTGAGTATGATTTTTTCGTTGTTCATTTGGAAAATTAGAAACAACCATTTGACAGTAATTTTGGTGATTTGGTTGAGGAATTATAGTTTTAATTACTACCATATTTGGTTTAGGAAATTAATTTTACTTATCCAGATGATAAGTGAGAGGTCGTTTCCCGATCAATACTATTTACTAAAAAAATTTCAGTTACCTCTGAAGCTATTGTATGGCAGACAAACTCTTTAGTAGGAATATAATTGTGTTTAACTGATGTTTGGAATGAGTTGGATATAAAATCTGTACGTTTTTGCTTTATAGGTAAACTATTGCTTTTGGGTAAAAGATTTTGAATGTTTTAGGGAAAATAAAAAACGGTGGCTGTATCACGATCTATAGTTATCAGATCGTGATTTGGTAGCCTTTCTTCAATTTAATTTAATTGTTTAAGATCTGTTATAGTTTTATTTATTATAGGATGGAATAAGGCATGTGGAAATGGATAATCTATTTTATTAATTCGAGTATAATTATCTAAATAAATATAGAATGAGATATTCAATTCTAGGCCATTCATACAGTCATTCCACTGTTTTTTTGATGTGTTGTTGAGTTTCTGGTGAGAAATAGTTAAAAAACCATTCTCGTTTTGCTTGATGTTGAGGAAGATCAAAATTTATCCTAAGTTTGGGTTTATCAATTATAAATGATGATTTACTACTTTTATTATGATAGGCTATGTTACTATTTAATGTACTAGATCTAGCATCAGAAATAGATCGAGAAGACATTGACCAAAATAATCGACTAATATTGAATATAAGATTTTACGTTTGTTATAGGTTTCAATCATACCTATAATACTATAAAAATAGCCTAGAACTAGAAGTGACAGGCTCATCGTGACTACGAGACTTACACCACTCTGCCCTTTACGATCTTTTTGCACAGGTATTGCTAGTTTTTGAAAATAATTGCGATAGGATTATAAAGAAACAATAAACAAAAATAAAACATACACTCAATATCTGGTTGAATGAATGAAAATGCAAAAAATAATAAATATTTACTGAATGTAAATGCAAATCGACCATTTAGGCGGTATCATAAATGAACATGTAAATTTGAAATATGAAATTAAATGCAAGAGATATATAAACCAGTCATGAAGGCGGTATGAAATCAAAAGTAGATAATTAATTTGAGAAACTGAATGTAAAATGTATGAAAAAAAAATACAAACAGAAGATTTGATAAAAATTACAGAATGAAAATTTGAAAGGAACTTTGATGAACTTACAGGATACTTTGAGATAGAACTTTGATGCAGGTTACAAGCTTCGGGAGAAGGAAGGTGGAACCTATTTGGCTACTAAGCTAATTTGATATAGAAAGGAAAAGGATTTGGTTTTGATGGAGGAAGAAAAAACTTTGATGGTTAGAGCACCTTGGCCTCTGTATTTGGGTCTCTGATCTGCCTCCCCCCTTGTACTAAAGAAGTCCAACTATTTATAGACTTCATTACTTGAAAGGAATCTCTCTCTGAGAGACAAACTCCGCTACTCTTGCTTTGGATGCTTTCTCGTGCTTTGAAAAAGTAAATTCTTTTGCTTTTGTCATTTCTCTTTTGCTTTTGGTAAATTTCTTTGCTTTTATCATTTCTCCTTTGCTTTTACTTACTTAATGTCAATCCATATCAGATTTGGACTTCGTGAATCACGGGTCTGATTTGATGATTCTTTAAGAACCGCACCAAGACATTCCACATGTCTGCAGACACTATTTTCTCTTTTGGTTTGCTTCATGATTTATATCGTATTAGTGTGGGCCCAGTAGTGGCTTAACTATCTATACTAAAATAGTGACAGAATATGTATGTGTGACGGTTACGTATTAGACTTGTGTCATTTCTTTGTTGACGTCATGGCTGACATGATTCCATCATCTTGGTCTAAAACCTGACCGTTTGTTTTGATCCTTTGTGATTATTTCATCCCAAATCAGTGCAATCCTTTGTTACTGTTGCGAGTTGAGTGCCGATGTTGTGTGGCGAACTAACTACTTAATTCCTCAAGTCCTTCATATGCATTGGGTTAGAATTTGGAGCATATGGGTCTTGAGCAAATTATTCTTGGGATAGATCCCTAGTGTGGTACTAAACTAGTTGATTCTTCATCAGATGTGTCTGATTGTTGTTGGAGAAGGGCCAGTTGGGCCTCAATCTCATCTTGCTTAGCTTTAAGAACTTGATAGGGGTTTAGTTTGGGTGCAATTTGTTTACCTTCGCTGGTAGCATTTGCAGCTTCAACGCTAGAGAGGGTTTTGATAATGATTTCTTTAGTGCAATATTTGATGTCACAATTGGCCCACCATTTGACATGAAATGCATGAATTAGAGTTGAAATTTAGCAATCTTCATGGTGTTTGGTGATTTGATTATAGTCCCAATACATGATTCACACCAGATGGCAGGTGATGAAGTATCTAAAGAGTGGTGGTTATGTTGGTTGGTAGAGGAGTAGCTTTGTCACAAAAATATTGATAGAGGTTTTGAAGTGGTTCGAATAATATTTCTATAATTGGGCAGTAAATATTCTACCATAGGGAAAACCAAGTTGGTAATTTGCTAGCAAATTTATGATCAAAAGTAAAAAACTAAGAATGTCTGAACACATTATTTTGGTATAAAAATGCACGATGTCATGCATCAATATAATCAAAATAGTGGTATAATTGAGGTTGATAATATTGTGAAAAAGGTTTATTTGTTAAAGGGTGAGTGGCCCAATCTTGAATTGTGAGAAGTTTGTAAATAATGACTATAGAATGAGTTACCAAGATTGGTTTGATTTGTCAAAATAGTATTTTATTGATATGAAATCAGTATCTATAAGGATAAACTCATGAAATTCTTGAGTTTTGGCAGGATTTGGGTAGTAGAAGTGCTAGTTTTCGTAGAAGCATTTTTGAGTAATTTGAAGAGGATTATTGTAGCCTCGGACCATTGGTTCATCTAGAGGAAATATTTTATCATAGGATGCTTTTTGGATGTGTTGGGGCCGATTGACCAAGGATGTTGGGGAGAGTGGTTTGTTTATTGATCGTGTAGTTTGTTTTGAAGTTGTGATCACTACAATGATGTTCATATTTGGCGACGGAAGTTTTCCGTCGCTAAAATGGTGTTTCCGTTGTCGTTTATATTTACCGACGGATCAGTTTCCGTCGTATAATCTGTCGGCGTAGCTGCCGTGGGTATAAATTCACATTTTTCCCCACGGAAAGTAAGTCCCCGTGGCTAAAATATTATATTTTTAGCCACGGAATGTAAGTTTCCATGGTTTAAGTTGTTGATATTTACCGACGGTAAAAGATATTCCATTGGTAAAAATATCTATAATTACCAACACGTTCTCTATTACCGTCGAGTATAATACCACATTTTTTCCCACAGAAATTTAGATTTCCGTGGGCATAAATTTGTATATTTACCGACGAAAATATAATTTCCGTGGGTAAAAATATTATTTACCAACGGATATTTTTTTACCGTCGGTAAAAATAGTCTTTTTTTTTTTTTTATTTTCCCAAGCAATACGTATACTGAAATATTCCTGTTATAAACACTGAAAACTATATATCCTGTCATAAAACACAAAAAACTAGAAAAAAAAACTAGCAACTGATATTCCAACCTTTACAGGGAAATAAGCTAAGTTAAAAAAAAAAAGCATTGTATACAATAGCATTCCAAAATCTTGTAACTCCAATCCACCAAAATGCTTCTCAGCTTCCTTCCCTTGTCTGATTCACACCATACCACTTTTCATTTCTTAGATACAAAAAGAAGGCATTCAACCATTTCAAGCATCCCATTGAACTTCTTCAAAAACCTAAATCATGAAATGCATTGAGCAAACAAATGTCAGTCTTCCATGCTTGCTGTTTGTTAAAGTCACATAAAAAAAAAATAAGAAAAACAAAGTAGTTATATGAGATTCTACATGTACCACCACAAACTTTAGAATTTCAATATACCAATGTAAAAGATTACGAAGAACAAATAACAGATGTCCAGAGTGTAAAATTAAAAAAAATAAATTGGCTAACGACAAATTAGTTCTCAATCAACTGGACCAAAGAGTCATGAATGCTCATGGTTTCATAATTTTATCAGTTTCATTCTAAAGCACCTATTTTCATGCTCGTACGCACAGATGCAATCAAAATGTTGAAATGCATTGATTGTGTGGTCTGGGCATTATATGAACATTTGTACTATGCTCCCACTCTGAAAGGAACATACCAGTCAATTTTCATACTACCAAATCTCCTCTTATTCAGTGGTTGTAGGTGGGGGTAGGGATCTTCCAAGTGCACAAGAAAATTAATATCTATCTATTTGTCTACAAAACCCAGGGTTAAAAAGTTTGAATTCAAAACAAGAAAGGTTGGCCCTTGAGACTTAGGCACAATCTAAAAACACTTAATTAGTAGCTGCTAAAAATGTTAAAACATGGAACAGGGAAAAGATATTTGCTTTGATTAATATACCTTTAAGTTACTTTATAAATGGTTGTTCGTAAACTGCAATAAAGTGTGCAATGTCGCAATCTAAAACTATCATAATTGTATGTATTCTATAATATTCTTTTATCCTTTCGAAGTCCAGGCTCCATACAATTTTCCTGGACTTCTTGTACTTTCATGTTAATATGCGGCATGCCATTGTTCCAATTGAAGGATAGACAATGTGAAACACCGCAGGTTAAACTGCAAAGTACCATTTGCATGTTTATTATCTGAAGCATGAGTTTTTTTTTTACTTCTGTTAACTTCTTGTAGTACTCCATATGAGGAGATTGAGAGTATTGTCATGCTCTGATATAGTTAAAGGAATCTGATTTTGAGTGCATACAGATGCCAAGATGATAGAAATTTGACTGAAATGGACAGATGGGCAGGCCTATCATTGGCAACGAAGATGAATGACTGCATGAATGACAATCTATAGGGTATAAGTTTGAGGCTCTGAAATACTTGGCAACTTAATACTTACCAGTGTATGGCCTAAAATGGACTCGAATGGCAAAACAATGTGGTTGTAGTCACTTCATGATGATTGAGATAAGTCTTAGTTGACTTGAATGTGGACTTTCAGTCTGCTCTAAGGGAATTGATGGACCACCTAAGTACACAAGCCACTGTTATCCTCCTTAGATCTGAGCCCTAAAAGCTTTTACCTAGGTAATTGGAAGTATAGAATGTGGCCCCTCTGTCAGGGTCAGCTCCTACAGAAAAGCCAATGAAACTGGAATTGGAATCTATTATTTCAGTGCATGAAGGCTACAAGACAAGCTGTGTAGCCTCATCCTACCCTATATACCGCCTAGGTAAAATCTTCCAATAAATGGAAAGGCTAAGCATAATATATTAAATATTGCCTTGAGAGTTCAGAGTTGAGACTCAGATTTCCAGTGACTAGCTGTCTAGGATTGCAATAGCAATGATGATGAAATATGGTTAATTTGGGCTTTACTGATGCCATCTTTTAGCTCTTGAGAATTGAAGTGACTTGTTATACAGAATTGGAATAGGCATCCAAGCTTTTGATACAAATGGGTATCTTCTCTCCTATATCTTCTTCTAGCTATCCTTACTTCCAATTAAACCTTGGCACTGTCATAAACCCTAAACCTTCTTCTAGTTATCCTTACTTCCATCCAACCAACCATGATACAAATGGGTATCTTCTCTCCTATATCTTCCAAACTCATGCCCAACCCTAGTAACTAATTGAGTTGCCACCTCTTTGAGCTTTACATAACGGATGGCATATGGGAATAAAACTTAGAAGGTGAGATGGTCATTGCTGACTTGAATGATCTAGATCTTCCATACTCATATGGCACTTGATAAACCGTGATGACACTGAGAGGGGGGGGGGTGAATCAGTGTGAATAACTTTTCCCTTGGTTTTTCTTTGCTGCCCAGTGATGTTTATAAAATAACCTGTCCCAAACACAATCGTATGCAAATCTACCTCACAACCACTCAGTGGCCAGGTCTACCAGATTTGCACACCCATCCTGCAATTCATTCCACGCACTTCACAAAGCACATAAACAAGCAAACCACAACACACAAAGATTACGTGGTTCACCACCACAGTGAGTGATGGCTAATCTACGGAGTAATGCCCAATGGGCTTCATATTTACTCAATACTCAACTTTTAGCCCTTTACAGGACAAGGATGCTCACCCTAAATTTTCCCAGCATAAAACTGAGAGGGCGTAACAACGCCAGAATTCAGGCATAAAGCCAGTGTCCAACACCCACTGAACACACCACAACAGATACAATTTTTGGGGCTTATAATGATGCCCTACAATTAAATCCCAACCTAGCAAGGCATTCAATATTTTTCTTCTCTTTTTCTTTACCTAATGCTAGCATACATTAGATTCCCATGCACCATAGGCATTCAACATCATTAACCTACTTTAACATATAATGAATTGGTTCAATGAATAATAAGAGAGATAAGAAAATCTCACAACCAATTTTTCTGATAATTGACGATGTTCTTCTTCATCTGGTAGTCAATAAATCCCTTGCCATATGCAATCAAGCTCTTCCAGCCTTCAAGAATACTTCAATATATCGGCATCAACAAGAACAACGATGGAGAATGACTATCTTCAATTTCCAGAGCAAGAAAGATAAAAAATCATAAGGTTTTTCCCTTTTTCTTCAAAAACTCCCTTTCTGCTGTGTTTCTCGCGGCCACCGGTCTCTCTTAACATTCTCAATAGAAAGAGCATTAAAAACCTAGCTCGGTGCAATTTGGATCGTCGGATTTGGCCACCGGATGGCCGAGTTATGGCATAAACAAGTTTGGCCTCTGAAAAAATTCCAAATGGAATCTTTCGGCATCATTTGGTGCGCCTGCGACACACCGTAGCCGCGCCCTGTCGCTTGGGTGTCGCGCTCTGATTGGCTGAAGAAGGAATCAGAAAATTTGGCCGTCGGATCTCACTTAAAAAGGCGGGATTAAGTTTGCGCCACTGGATCTGAATCTGTTGCGTCAACGAACTTCGGAGTTAATCCAAGCCATACGATCAGGATCACTTGCACGCTGCACCATCTACGCGTCACACGGAATCAAGGTTCCGCTTCAGTGTAATGCGCCGCAACTTATTAAACTGCATCTGACCAATAAAAACAGTCGCGATAGAATCTAACGCTGACGACTCTGATACATGCAATCCCGCATTCTTCTGGGCCATCCGATTTGAATCTTGTATACGCGGCTTCATCTGAGCCGCCGATCTTGCATCTTCAACATTCTTTTCTTCCCAAAATACCCCTAAAAATCCCAAAAATGGCCTCTGTAACCAAAGAAGTTTTGTTAAACTTCTGCCAGAGACGATTTTCCAGAAAGCTTTTCTCTCTCCTGGAAAATCATCGAACATATGGTGGGCGTGCGGACTTGCGGCAGGGCATGCCTGCGGGCTGGCTGGCTTGCGGGCTTGCGGCAGGACATGCCTACGGGCTGGCTGGCTTGCTGGCAAGGCAAGCCTGGCCTGCTTGCTGGGCTGGGCTGCCTTGTGGCTGGCCTGCTGGTTGGCTGCTCGGCCAGGTGGGCTGTCTAGGTGGCATGCCTCAGAAGGTGGGTCCCACCTTCTCTCTCCTAGGTCCCACTTTCTCTCTCCTCTTTCTCTCTCCTCTTTCTCTCTCCTCTTTCTCTCTCACCTCTTCCATGCTTTACATTACCTGTAACAAAGCAGTATCACCTGTATCACTGCCATTTCACCTGTAAGGTCCGCAGACACTCTCTCTCATCAAACTGGACCCAGTTAGCCCAATTTGCCAACAATTACAATATATAGGCCAACAATCTCCCCCTTTGGAATTGTTGGCAACTACTCAATCCACAGACATTTCTCCCCCTTTGACAACAAGAACAAAGGGATTTCCCACATTGGAGTGCCCACCGCATCTTCCCAATCCTATGGGTGCTCCAAAGCATAAACATATCACCATAGCAGCACAAAAAAAAATACCAACAGACTCCCCCTGAGTCCTACATAGGGAAAAAAATAGAACATGCAAACCTTGCTCCCCCTCACTCCAAGCTTCTCAATGCTTGGGAAAGATAATCACTCCCAATTTCTGTCTCAAGTAGTCAAATTGATCTCTGGGAAGTGGCTTTGTGAAGATATCTGCAATCTGCTCTGCTGTAGGAATGAGCTCTAACTGAACTTCTCCTTCCAAGACCTTTTCTCTCAAGAAATGATATCGAATGGCTATGTGCTTTGTCCTGGAGAGCATAACTGGATTTTTTGAGATATTGATAGCACTTGTGTTGTCACAGAACATTGAAATAGGCTTGTCTGACTCACTGCCTAAATCCTTCAACATTTGTTTCATCCACAAAACCTGTGTACAACAAAAGGTGGCTGCAATATATTCTGCTTCTGCTGTAGACAATGAGACTGATTCATGTTTCTTACTGTGTCAAGCCACTAAATTTCTACCCAGATAGAAAGCACCTCCACTAGTGCTCTTCCTATCATCAACACAACCTGCCCAATCTGCATCTGAGTAGGATGACAAAACTAGATCCTTGCTTTTTGCATACCAAAGACCATACTCCATTATCCCCTTCGTGTCTACAAGATCCTCTTTACTGCTACCACATGTGTCTCCTTCGGGCCAGCTTGAAATCTAGCTACCATGCCCACAGACTGAAGAATATCTGGTCTAGTAGCAGTCAAGTAGAGAAGACTTCCTATCATTGACCTGTACATAGTATTATCAACTGAGGGAGAGTCATCCTCTTTACTTAGCATACAACTTGTCATCATTGGAGTGCTCATTGGTGTACAGTCTTCCATTGTGAATTTCTTCAACATTTCCTTCACATATTTGGCCTGTGATAAAAAGAATCCATTCCTTAACTGGCTGATCTGAAGACCTAAAAAATAAGATAACTCTCCAATCATAGACATCTCAAACTCATCTTGCATTCTCTGAGCAAAGTCTTGACATAATTCATCCTTTTGGCCTACAAAGATGATATCATCTACATATACAACCACAACCGGCCGATTGCCATCCATAGATTTAACATACGATTGCTATCAACCAAACCTTTCTTAAAGCCCAACTTACAAAGATAAGTATCCAACCCCGAATACCATGCTCTTGGTGCTTGCTTCAACCCATACAATGCTTTCTTCGGTTTACACACAAGTGTAGGGTCCTCACTCGCTTTGAAATCCTTCTGGTTGCTCTATATACACCTCTTCTTCCAAGTCTCCATTCAGAAAAGCTGACTTGACATCCATCTGATAAACCTTGAAGTTCTTATGCACTGCAAAAGCAAGAAACATCTTGATAGCTTCCAGCCTAGCCACAGGAGCAAATGTTTCTTCAAAGTCAATTCCCTCAACCTGAGCATATCCTTTGCAAACTAATCTGGCCTTGTTTCTTACAATTTTTCCATCTTCATTGAGCTTGTTCCTGTAGACCCATTTAGTGCCAATAACATTCTTGTCTGTAGGCCTTGGCACCAATTCCCAAGTTTTATTTTTCTCTATTTGATCCAACTCTTCATTCATTGCCTTGAGCCAACTAGCATCTTCACATGCCTCTGCAACTGACTTTGGTTCAATCTGAGATAGTAATGAAAACATTTGTTTTGGTTGTCTCACCTTTCTTGTTTGCATACCAGCAGATGGATCACCAAGAATTAATTTGTCTTGAACCACTTTTGTTCTGCCTATCTGCCTCTGAACCTGACTGCCCTTCTCTGTCTTCTGTATCAACCACTGTTCTTTGTTCTGGCACATTTGTAACAACCTGCTCCTTTTCTGTTTCAATGTCATTCTGCTCACTGTCCAGGTCTTCAAAAAAAGGAACCTCATCATTTGATCATGTAGGAGAATTCTTGTGCTCATCAACTCTCACATCTGCACTTTCAACAATCTTGCCAAGTTTTTTATTGTAACATTTATATGCTTTGCTTGAGGTAGAGTAGCCAAGAAAAATTCCTTCATCTGCTCGATCATCAAACTTCCCTAAATCATGATTGGTGTTTTTGATATAACATTTACTACCAAACACTTTGAAATGCTTTGTTGTGGCCTTTTTACCAAACTATAATTCATAAGGAGTTTTGTCTTCATGCTGTCTCAACATACACCTGTTCTGAACATATATTGCTGTGTGCACTGCTTCTCTCCAGAATTTGTTCCCCATGTCATTTTCTGTCAACATAGTCCTGGCCATCTCTTGAACAGTTCTATTCTTTCTTTCTGCAACACCATTCTGTTGTGGTGTTCTAGGAGCTGAAGTCTGTCTCTTCATGCCATTCTCAGAACAAAAATCTGCAAAATTGATCCAGGTGTATTCTCCTCCCCTGTCAGACCTTAAACATTTAATTTTATTTCCTGTCTCATTTTCAACTTGAGCTTTGAAGATTTTAAACTTAGCAAGAGCCTCTGACTTATTTTTCAAGAACATTACCTAAGTCATCCTGGAGTAGTCATCTATGAATAGAATAAAGTACCTCTCTCCTGAGATGCTCTGAGTTCTCACTGGCCCACATAGATCTGTGTGAATAATCTCAAGTGGTTGAGTAGTATGGTAATCTTTTGGTTTAAATGATACTCTTGTCTGCTTCCCTTTCTGACAAGATGGACATATGCCATTGGTAGGCTTCTTCAAAGATGGGATATCTCTCACAGCATTTTTATTGGAAATCTTTACTAAATTTTCAAATCCAATATGCCCCAGTCTTTTGTGCCATAGCCATGTTTCTTCTTCTTGGCTCAACATGCAATTTTCTTGAAAATCTTCAGACAATGTATAAAGATTTCCTGAAGTTCTCTTTCCAGTTGCCATCAATTTACCACTGTCAGTTCTTCGAATCTCACATCCTTGATAACTGAAAATTAATCTGTGGCCCTTATCATAAAGCTGACTAACACTCAATAGATTATGTTTCAAGCCTGAAACATAGAGAACCTCATGAGATTTTACCTTCCCATTGTTGAGGCTAATGCTTCCTTTCCCAACAATCTTAGCACCAATATCATTACCAAACTTGACTGAGCCTCCTTCATAATGTTGAAATTTCTGAAGCCTCTTACTATCTCCTGTCATATGGCTTGAACATCCACTATCAAGAATCCATGGTGTAGAACTATCTTGAGCCTTGAGAGCTGTCTGTACAACCAAAGAGCTATTTTTCTGAACCCATACCCTCTTATTTGATTTAGATATTTCATCTTGCTTCTGTCTTGGAATCTTGCTTCTAATTATGTCATACTGTCTCTGTGAAGGTGGCATAGGGGGAAAGATGGTTCTACAGTTCCTTGCTATATGCCCAAAATTGTTACAGTTATAGCATTCAACAAAATTTTCTTCAAGAGGGGCAAACTGATTTCTGCTTTCAAATCTAACTTGACTCATATTGAACTTGCAAGTAGCTATTCTGTGACCATAAGTATTGCATTTACAACAGTAACCATGAAAATAAGATCTTGACCTAGAAGGAGTCACATAACTCATCTGTCTCTGCAATGCATTGGGATAATCTCTTCCATAGGTGTTAGTCTTTTCAACTCTCCTACCTTGCCTTGCATTGTTGGTCAGTGAAGTAGGAATATGATTTACTTTTTGATCATAAACTACAACAGCATTGCCCTTTTCACTCTCTTTCACAAAAGAGATGGAACCCTTTCTATTTGAGTTTGCATTAGTTGAAGTCTCTCCCTTATCGAAACCAAGACCAAATTTTACATTGAAAGGTCTTTGAGAGTTTATAATCCCATCTAGCTTTCTGCTACTAGGATGTATTGTAGAGTTGCTTGGCTCATCAGATTTGTTCAATTTTTGTTGTCTTTCAAACTCTTCTATTTCATATTCACTCACCTTTGCTTTTAACAAAATAAATTCCTTCTCAAGCTCTTCAAATTTACTCATCACCGGGGTTTGTGTTTCAAGTTGAGCTCTCAAACTTGTATTCTCAGTCATTAGTTTGGAGTAATCTGTTGATACCTGTTCAAGCTGAGTCTTGAGATCTTCAACAATTTTCTTGGATTCTACCACTTGAATTCTCAAATCTTGAATTACCTTTTTCTGTTTTTTAACTTCTTGTGAGGCAAGCTTGTTATATTTTCTTTCTTTCTTGAGTTCCTTCATAGTCTGCAGAAACTCTTCTTCAAAATTTACCTCACCTTCTTCATCATCACCGGAGCTTGAAATTTCATTCCCCTTTTCCTCTTCACTTGCTTGAGATAGATTCCACAATGCCTTCTTCATTGTTTTTTGAGGAGAATTTCTCTTTAGCTGTGTTCTTCTCTTGATCTTCAATGTAAACCATGAACAAGGCCTCACTAGGCTCATCTTCTGAGATTTCATCAGAGTCATCATCTGAGGATTCAATGCTTCTTTTAGAGATAAAACTCTTTCTGTTTGACCTGTTTTTCTTGAAGTTGTAGTTTTTCTTTCCCTTAAACTTGTTTTTCTATCATCTTCATCATCATCATGTCAAACTTACTCTTCATTGGGCACTTTGCAAATAAGTGTCCAACTTTACCACAATTAAAGCATTTGAATGGAAGCTTGTTTTTATACTTTCCTGTACCTTTTCTTAATTTCCTAGTGAAATGAGCTGTGGCTTCATCTTCACTTTCTTCCTCATTTTGTTTTTCAGAAATCTTCAACTTCTTCATAGCCTTGAAAGCTACCTGCTTATCACTAGTGGTTCCTGGATCAATCCCCATCTCAAAAGCTGTTAAAGCTCCATGAATTTCATCAATAGTAACCTGTTCCAAGTCCTTGGTTTCTTCAAGAGCAGATACCTTTGACTCAAATTTTGGGGTGAGAGACCTCAAAATCTTCTGACAAACAAAATGACCTTTCAAATCTTCACCAAGTCCTCTAATAGAATTGACCACATCATTAACCCCTGTTCATGTATTGATCAATGGTCTCATCTTCATTCATCTTCGATTCTCAAACCGACCTCCCGAATGTCCCGTAACCTGACGTCTTGATTTTCTTATCTCCTTCATATATGTTGATCGGTCCGTCCCATACTTCCTTTGCTTGTCTTGCAGTCCATGATTTTAGCCAGTTCACTATTTGTCAGTCCCCCTTGAATGGCATTGAGAGCTTTTCTATTATTCTCAAAATTCTTTTTATCTACAACTGTGGGAGCATTTGTATCATGTGGAGTATAGCCATTCTCTACAGAAGCCCAAATATCATAACCAAGAGATCCTACATAGACCTCCATTCTTCTTTTCCAAAAGACAAAATCCGTCCCATCAAACAAGGGAGGCTTGTTTGAACCTTCTCCTGGTGCCATATATTTTATTCGATCTTCTCGATTCTTGATTAAGCGTCACCGAGCCCGGCACTCTGATACCAATTGATAAACCTTGAATGACACCGAGAGGGGGTGAATCGGTGTGAATAACTTTTCCCTTGGTTTTTCTTTGCTGCCCAGTGATGTTTATAAAATAACTTTGTCCCAAACACAATCGTATGCAAATCTACCTCACAACCACTCGGTGGCCGGTCTACCAGATTTGCACACCCATCCTGCAATTCATTCCACGCACTTCACAAAGCACATAAACAAGCAAACCACAACACACAAAGATTACGTGGTTCACCACCACAGTGAGTGATGGCTAATCCACGGAGTAATGCCCAATGGGCTTCGTATTTACTCAATACTCAACTTTTAACCCTTTACAGGACAAGGATGCTCACCCTAAATTTTCCCAGCATAAAACTAAGAGGGCGTAACAACGCCGAGTCGAGCATAAAGCCGGTGTCCAGCACCCACTGAACACACCACAACAGATACAATTTTTGGGGCTTATAATGATGCCCTACAATTAAATCCCAACCTAGCAAGGCATTCAATATTTTTCTTCTCTTTTTCTTTGCCTAATGCTAGCATACATTAGATTCCCATGCACCATAGGCATTCAACATCATTAACCTACTTTAACATACAATGAATTGGTTCAATGAATAATAAGAGAGATAAGAAAATCTCACAACCAATTTTTCTGATAATTGACAATGTTCTTCTTCATCTAGTAGTCAATAAATCCCTTGCCATATGCAATCAAGCTCTTCCAGCCTTCAAGAATACTTCAATATATCGACATCAACAAGAACAGCGATGGAGAATGACTATCTTCAATTTCCAGAGCAAGAAAGATAAAAAATCATAAGGTTTTTCCCTTTTTCTTCAAAAACTCCCTTTTTGCTGTGTTTCTCGCGGCCACCGGTCTCTCTTAACATTCTCAATAGAAAGAGCATTAAAAACCTAGCTCGGTGCAATTTGGATCGTCGGATTTGGCCACCGGATGGCCAAGTTATGGCATAAACAAGTTCGGCCTCTGAAAAAATTCCAAATGGAATCTTTCGGCATCATTTGGTCCGCCTGCGACACACCGTAGCCGCGCCCTGTCCCTTGGGTGTCGCGCTCTGATTGGCTGAAGAAGGAATCATAAAATTTGGCCGTCGGATCTCACTTAAAAAGGCGGGATTAAGTTTGCGCCACTGGATCTGAATCTGTTGCGTCAACGAACTTCGGAGTTAATCCAAGCTATACGATCAGGATCACTTGCGCGCTGCACCATCTACGCGTCACACGAAATCAAGGTTCCGCTTCAGTGTAATGCGTCGCAACTTATTAAACTGCATCTGACCAATAAAAACAGTCGCGATAGAATCTAATCCGATCTTGCATCTTCAACATTCTTTTCTTCCCAAAATACCCCTGAAAATCCGAAAAATGGCCTCTGTAACCAAAGAAGTTTTGTTAAACTTCTTCCAGAGACGATTTTCCAGAGAGCTTTTCTTTCTCCTGGAAAATCGTCGAACATATGGTGGGCGTGCGGACTTGCAGCAGGGCATGCCTGCGAGCTGGCTGGCCGGCTTGGGGCTTGCGGCGGGACATGCTGCGGGCTGGTCGGCTTGCGGGGCGGGACTGCCTTGGGGGCTGGCCTGCCTTGCGGGCTGGGCTGGCTTCTTGGCAAGGCAAGCCCGGCTTGCTTTTCGGGCTGGGCTGCCTTGTGGCTGGCCTCGCTGGCTGGGCTGCTCCCGGCCAGTGGGCTGTCTAGGTGGCATGCCTCCGAAGGTGGGTCCCACCTTCTCTCTCCTAGGTCCCACTTTCTCTCTCCTCTTTTTCTCTCCTCTTTCTCTCTCCTCTAATTCTTTCACCTCTTCCATGCTTCACGACTTTTGCTAACAAAGCCGTATCACCTGTATCACTGTCATTTCACCTGTAAGGTCCGCAGACACTCTCTCTCATCAAACTGGACCCAGTTAGCCCAATTTGCCAACAATTACAATATATAGGCCAACAGCACTATCAATTGACTGTTACCTTCCTGCATCCCCTCCAACAGTTCAGACCCAACCTACTAAAGTCCTACAATCAGACATACCTACACATGATACACAGTCCAACCAAAGGCATCTTTGAATTGTGCTCCTTTGCACTTGCTTCCCAATTAGTAGTTTAGTAGTACAAATTACAAAACACCACCCTTTCCCACATTCTTTCCTTCCTTTGCTTTTCCTTTTGACATTTTCTTTTTCTCTTTGGGTGGTTTCTGTGTTTTCCCACTCTCTTATCTTTCCATCAATGGCTGTGTTCTGGCCATATTATTTATTCTTATTTTAGTATTTGCATGATTCAATGGATTATAAGTGTGAGTTGAAGGGAGAATGAAAAAAGAAATGAAAAGGGAAATAGGAGTTAGATAAAACAGCCACCCTCATCAAGTCTATACACTATGTGCAGCCATATACAGAAAGTTAAAAAATGAAATTTTTTTACTAGAATATCAGAGGTATCTCAGGCCCTATTTCGAGACCAAGATTAAAGATGTTGTTGAATGAAATGAGTCCAGTTATTTTAGGGGTTGCTGAACCAATGGTGGACCCTAGTAAATTTCTGGCTTTACTTTTGGATTGGAAGGGATATGCTGCAGAGTTAATTCATAATATCAAACCTGGTAAAATTCCTTCTTTATGGGTTTTTTGGAAAAAAAATATATCTAAACCTTCTATTGTGTGAATGAATGACCAGTAGCTGACCAGCAGCTGACTGTGGAGGTTATATTTGGTGGAGTGCGTCATTATATTTCTTTTATTTATGCTAATAATAGAAGAATCAATAGGCGTGTGTTATGGACAGATTTGATTACTATTCCAACTCAAGAAATTCCTTGGTTGGTATAGTGGGAGATTTTAATTGTTGTCGGTTTGCATATGAGAAATCTGGTCCGGGCGCATTTTCAATGGGATTTGCTGAAGAGTTTGAAGCTTTTGCAGATTCGGCAAATTTGTTGGAGATTCCATCTTCTGGTCCAAAATATACTTGGACTAACAACAGAATGGTTGGTTGTGTTTCTGTTGTTTTGGATCGAAGTTTTGGAAATAATGCATGGTTTTCAATTTATGATAAGGCTTTTCAGTGTGTGTTGCATAAAGTGGGATCTGATCACTCCCCTATTGTTGGTTGTTCTACTATTCCAAAGCCAAATAATGTTCCATTTAAAATTCAGCACTTTTGGATGGATTACACTGCATTCAAAGAGGTTGTCAAGCAGGTGAGGAATATTCCAGCTTAGGGTAATCCCTATTATGTTGGGGTGTCTAAGTTGAAGAAGTTGAAAGGATGGTTACTGAGTTGGTCCAAAGAGGTCTTCCCAAATATTTATAAGGAGGTGATTCAGTCGAGAATTCAGCTGGAGGATATACAGGAGACTATGGAGGTACTGGGTTATAATAATTTTTTTTTTTGGGATCAAAAGGTGTTGGTAGTCAAGCATGATGATGCTTGTGTTTTACAGGAATCATTGTCAATTGGTTGAAAATGGGGACAAAATTCCAAGTTTTTTTTCTTTCTTTTTTTTATCAATATGCAAAGGGAAGGTGTAATAAAAGCATGATCAGAGAGCTTAGGACTGAAGAAAGTGTGTTACTGGATAACCAGGATGCAATTAAGGAGTATGTAGTACAATATTATGAGGAGTTTCATAAAAATCTGGGTCACTTGCAAATTCCTCAATGTTTGGATGTAATACCAACCTTGGTAACATTAGAAGATAACATTGCTTTGGATATAATGCCTTCAGATGATGAGATAAGAAATGCAGTATTTGAAATGAATTAGCATAGTTCTCCAGGTCTTGATGGATATGCTGGAAAGTTTTATTCTATCTTGCTTGTTTTATAGATAATGGTGATTGGAAATTGCCATTTGTGGAGTTACAAATGTTGCAAGCATGTTTAATGCTGCCATGAATATTAAATTATCTATGGGTCGGCCAGATCAGCTTATTTGGATAGGTGAAATTTCTGGGAATTTTTCTGTAAGATCTGCATGGATTTATTGCATGATAAGAGGGAAAAGCCATGTTGGGCAGCTACTGTTTGGCATAATGGTCTAACACTGGGTGTGTCCTGGTTTGCTTAGTGTTGGTGTAAGCATCGGTTGCCTACTGAAGATGTGGTGATGAGCTACAAACACACTCAATCAAATCGAAAATGTTGAGCAGTCAAAGTACAAGAATTTTCACTGTATTGTCTGTTCATGTTGTAGAACAATCAAATGAATAAAACTGTGTAGTTTGGTGAAAATACTAGGCATATGGGCAAATGGGCAGTCCAGATCTGGTATAGTATGAGACCTATCTATCAATATGGATAGTTGAATCAGCAAAGACCAGTCCCAACTGTCCAAGTACACAACCATAAGAATGTAAGATCCCAAGCCAGATCTATCAAGGACCCAAACTTTTTTTTTGGGGGGGGGGGTTGGTACAGAAAGCTCCTTTATTCTGAGTAAAAAAATGGTGACCATACAATTAATCAAAACATTACAACAGATGAAAACATTACTAAGTTAGAAAAAGGATTAATGAACCTTCCTAGGTTCCCCTTTCATGATCAAATCCCAATGAACTCTCCCAGTTTCCCCATGAATTTCAAATCCCGAAGGACTTTTGTAGGTTCCCCGTTCCACCACAGAGAATTATTATTTTTGTATCCCAAATAATTTCCATAATAAATCAGAACAATCATTTTTGAGATTTAATGATTCCTAAGTTCATCCTTTCGATCTGATTATTTGAGCTGGTAATGGTAATAAAGAGAATAAAAAATAAAAAAGAATTGATGGCTTGAACCCTTTATCAATAGCCAATCTCCGGTAGAAAGTTCTATTAGAAACAATGATTTATTTCAAGGTATCTTGTCTCAAGAAATGTGTGAGAAATGACAAGAAGATATTGGAACATCAAATTACAAGAGATGATGGACTCTTTCATGATTTAAAATCTCTGGAATGGAAGGTTAAGAACAGTGAACACTCATGGAAAGCACAATTGTAAAGTACCAAGGTCTAAAAAGGTGCATGGCATGCTAATCTTAGATTAAGGGCTGAGGACAAAGTAAAAGACAAGGAAATATAGCAAATCTAGAGAATATAACTGTAAGTACATGCATAAATAAAAAAGAAATGCAACTTCCAATCACATAGCATAAGGAATATCATGTGGAATTAGGTGACCTTTTTTTTACCCAGGAACCAGGAAGAGGAGAGGGGGGGGACCATATTTCATATGGAAAATGAGGGAGTTGAATCTGTTTTTGGCACAAAAAAGGCACACTAAGATTCAGGAGTATATCAAGGTGCGATTGCATCAGAACCTACTGAAGGAAAGAAGATTGGATTCAGTTATTACCTTCTAATAATAAAATGGAGGGTCTGGTCAGAAGCTTCTCTTGAACAGCATTGGTTTATAGAGAGAACAAACTTATCGGTTACAATTGCCTGTCAGAAAGAACAGACTTGTACCCTTTTTTTCTCGCTGTAGCCACACTTTCCTAACACTACATGTACTTTTTCTTCCAACAGGAGGGTGAAGATAAGAAGGGAAGAGAAGTGGAGAGAGAAAGTTAGCCTGTAGAATAAGATCTTATGTGTAGTGGCTTGAAGAGGAAACATAGTTAAAGTTGCAGCTCGGTGACCGCCTACAGGAAAGCTCTATACACACGTACAAGCATGTCCTTTCCGCATTAGACACCAACGAACAAACCATACCCTTGCTGTGTAGTAGGTCATGGTGAACAAACCCTAGTGTAGATATCACGCACTATAAGAGTGAAGGAAGCTTTATGAGGCAGGTATCAACAAGACTCTTAACAGCCTATATAGCTGTAAGAACTTGATTCATTCTCAAACTACCAAACGCCTGACTTGGTATCAGTCCCCCCGCCCTCCTTCGCGCCCCCCCGCCCTCTCCAACACACACACTACAGTCGCCCAAGGGCCCCATTACCATATTCTTGTGGAATTCACAACTGTCGTGTCCATATAGATCTCTTGCGAGAGCATCTTAAACTTCATAGTATGTCGAGCAATCACATTGGCTATTTCAGGCAGCTATTTCCTTGAGTTGGAAATGACAATTTGTCCATTTGACATGAGTTAGGTCCTGTTTAAAAACTTGCTCAATCAGCTCTCCAATGTGATCTTGTAAAACGGAGCTTTTTTCGGGGAAAGTTCTACTCAATTTTCTATGACAGAATCCTGCCGTAACAAGATTTAATTTTAGAAATCTATCAGTAATTCTAACTCACATTTTTTTTTTTTTTTTTTTTGCTGAGGATTAATGAATCATTGTTCTTTGTATAACTTTAAGGTGAGCTTCATAGGTGACAAAATTAGGATGTCTAAGAGTTTGGGTCTTAAAAATTTACAGAGTCTAGACAGTCTAAAGGAGGGTTTCCACTTGGCCAAAGAGGGAGTGGGGAGTAAGTCTCTCTCTCTCTCTCTCTCTCTCTCTCTCTCTCTAAATCACTGTAGTCCCTTTGATGGCAAGGTCTCACGGGGCTGGCCAAGCTATGAAGCTGGCTTGGTATTTGCATTGTCAGACAGCTTCTATGGACACTCAAGGTAACTTTTACCCTAAACCGTTAATTGTGAGAAGGAAACTTAGTTCAAAGTACAATGTCTGGAGCATCGAGATCTACTGTTGAGTACACAAACCAAGTTGACTCCTATCTGGTACATTTGGAAGAAAAAAGAAAGAAGAAAACAGTAAGGGAGGATGTAGAGTGAGGAAGAGAGAGAGCTCAGTCTAAGTATTATCTGTTGGGCTGCAACTCAAGGCTAAGAAAGGTTTCTTTTTCGTTCTTTCTCGTTTCGGTTGAAGGGGATGAGGAGCAGCAAGAGTTGCTGTCCTTTAGAGTAGGTTTGATTGAACCCAACTTTAAAAGAGTAAAGTAGCAGATCTGCAACTTGAGGAGCTGTTGCCGCTGAGAAAAACTAGTGGTAAAGACTGAACTATTCTTACCTTGTGTTTGACCAAAAAAAAAAAAAAGTAATAAAATAGAACAGGAAATGGATATGAAGTTGTGTTGCAGCTGAGATTTTTGCCAGTATAGGGGTGCTGACCGAAAATACTCTTGCTCTCTCTGTATTCTTTAAAGATCAGCAGTAGAGAATTGAGTGAGATGATGACCCTTATATTAAGGCTGTTAAAAAAAAATTACCTAAATAGAACAACGAAGTGCTGTGTTTTGTGAACTGAATTAGTGATGGACAGCGGGCCATGTTGATTCAAAAGAGGGGAAGGAGAACTGTTGGATAGAGATAATAGCTAGAACCTATGGACTGAAATAAAGGATAAGGATTTAAATGAAAATGAAATGAAGTAATGGGTTGTAGGACTGAAATACATAAACCTTATGAACTGAGATGTTGGAACATGAGTTAAAGTGAATGGACAGCATTTACTTTAGAAGATTGAAATGTTATGTTAGAAAAGAAAAAAAAATTGTCTAAGAAATTATTTCCAGACAATAATTGGTGAACTGAAATTATTGTCATGGAAGTAAGGAATTGGTGGAAAGTATATGAACTAAATATACAAATAACAACTATGAGAACTCTAACGTATGAATAGAAGAAATCTGTTACACAAATGGTTGATATACCAGCTTAACCCAGTCTGGAAGTCTAGACCGAGAAGATCTGGGTCCAAACTCACAGCCGCTGTCCATTATCTCTCTCTCTCTCTCTCTCTCTCTCTCTCTCTCTCTCTCTCTCTTTCTCTCTCTCTCTCTCTCTTTTTCTCTCTCTCTCTCTCTCTCTCTTTCTCTATTCTTCTGTGTTTGTGTCTGTTTCTGTTTTAGTTCTTTAGTTTCCAGTTATAGGAAGGCAAGCTGAGATGGAGTGCAAAAGGCAGTGATGTTGGACAGCCTAGGTTTAGTTCTCCTACACCTACAGCGAAGTTAGGTAGCAAGTTACCTAATAGCTGGCTAGTTTTTCAAGTCGTCCTTCCGATGTTGGCCCATCTTAGAGAAAAATGGATGATCACAACAGCAGTATACATGACATGCAATTTAAATTTTAGAGCTGATATTAATAACTAATGAACAATATATACCTAACACATAAGTTAACAACTAAACAATGATAAAAAGCATAAGAAGAATTACAACTGATAAAAAATTATAGACATGGCATACCTTATACAATGCGAAAGAGGTGACGGTGGTCATTGAGTCTGTGATGGTGATTGAGTCTCTGATGTTCTAAATCTGTCCGAGAAATCGTGGAATTGTTGGGACAATGCCGCCAAAACTTGGCCTTGCCTTTCGATATGATCTTGCTGTTGTTTTAGTAATTCTCTCATTTCTCGCATCTCCTGGGATTGACGCTCAAACTGTTGTGCCTTCGTACCATATACTTGTGTAGGTTTTACTGTAGGGCCCATGAGCCGAACTCTACTATGATGTTCCGGTCCCATTACCTCTATAAATACTTCTTCATGAACTTTTGGATCGGCTTGACTATCTTGGCTCCTTTTTTGAAGTCCCTCATATAGGTTTGCCTACAAGTGTTTAGGCAACATATAAAGTCATGTCATAAGATATCAGTGATGGTCATTAACTAAAAAAAAATGTAAACCTATTTTCATACTATTGTTGTTGCAGTTTCTTCATTTGCAAATCTTCCAGTCTTTTTTGATTTGTGGGTGACTTCGAACATTTCAATTCGAGTAGGAGGTTCATGATTTGGATTTGCACGTTGATGTGTCCCAAAGAATAAAATCAAGAAATGAATTGTGCACTTGTAATTTACAAATTGACTTAAACCAACGTAGGTCGATTACCATTTCCTCGCGTACTACATATGTCGAAGATGTTGTTTGCCTCTATTCTCCCTATTTCTTTGACATATGGCCTACATAAATAGCAAGAATTGGAAAAAGCAAGTGGCTAATTTTAGACAAATACGATCAACTAAATCAATGCTAAGTGAAGGAAGAATATTTGATAAAAATTACCTTCTTCTCTGGCTTATCCCACATAGTAAACATAGCATACCACTTCTCTTCTGGCATAATCGAAATGTCTATATTTGCTTTTCTTTCTTCATCAGTGTCATACTTTTCATAGTAGTCAGTCTTTAGAGAATGTTTATATTCTCTCCATCTACTATTAAGCTCTGATATGACCCATGACTTACTATCTTCTTGTAGAACAAATTTTTCCTGCAAATTAGTATTATGTTAATAAATTTAATATTAGGTAAAAGGAAAGAAAACAAGGTGGTGATGTACTGTGCATAAGAGAACTAAAATGTATACCTATTAGAAATGAAAGACATATATAGGTGTTACCTTGACTCTTTTCCATGCATCTTCCTTTATATGTTTAGGTAAAAGCCTCCAATTGTCATAGTCCCAAGGAAGATATTTCAAATCTCTTGCTACACAACCAATCCATGTAGCGACTTTGTTGGATGTCTCCCTACTACACGGTTGGTGGTAAGCATTTACCTCTACATCAATGGGCTCTTTACGCATAAGAGTTGATGGGCCCAAGGTTTTTCCCCTTTGGCCTCTCTTCCTTTTCTCTAATTTGATACAAAAAAATAATGTTATTCTATAAATGAAACATTACACAGAGAGATAAGCATAGAAAAAAGAAAAAAAATATAGATATTTTACCGTTTCAAACGTAACAATTTAACTGACTTACCTCCTGCTGGTGCTATGCCAATACTGGCATTGTTTCCCTCCTGACTCATTGATAACAAAGTTATCAATGAAAAATTCCAAACTTGTTTTCAAATAAATTGTAATCAAATGGTGCATAAAAATTAGTTTATCCCTGACATATACCTTTTTCTATATAACCTGCCATTTCATGCTCTTAAAAGAATAATCTAGGCATACATGTAGACTAAGTAGAGCACGAATTCTATGGCAGGAAACATATTGAGCTCTTCCATCACATTCTTCTCTAGCTATTGGTAACAATTACTAGTAGTAAGAGTAGATCAAATTGGAGAATAAACAGAGAAAATATAATAATAAAGTCTTATCTCAAATCTCAAATCGATTTCAATTTTTTATTACTTTTTGAATCTTATTGGCCTCATTTATCACCGATCTATATTGATATTGGATTGAATTGAATTAGACACTTCGTCAAGTTTTATATGTTAGATCGTTGCAATAGAATCAAAATTTAAATTGTTCTGCACCAGGGATCAACTGAAAATATATGCCCTATAATAACCTTCAAAGCACATCTTTTAATTCTTTCTTGCCATAAGGAGAAACAGTTTTTGTCTTTGCCTTTATAGTGGGACCCTCGGTTTCAAAGTTGAGGGCTTGGGTCAATGGGTATAAAGAACCAAGAGCTGATGCTCATTGATCATGCTCTGTGATTGTGAACATAATGGCTCATTCCTTGTCAGATTGGAGTTATTATCTAATGGAAACAGCTGATGCTTTCCTTGTTCGACCTGAACAAATAATAGTTCGTGGTGTATTGAAGTGCAAGTTATAAGATTTGCAGGATGGCAACTAAAATATGTAGCAGACAAACGTCTGATTCGAGCACTTCTATGTTTTTTAGGCAGGTGCGCTACTCCTTACAAGGGGAAGAGTATTCTGTAGACTTTGCAAAGATAATTAAAGAGTAAGGAAATGTAAAATTTTCAAAGATGAAACTTTTGTTTCCATTGCCCCCCACATGACTTTTTTTACTAACTAACATTCCATATTTGGTTTTAAGGAATTTATGATGACTTTAAATTCAAATGATTTTGTAAAATAAAGTTACCTTGCTCCTGTTGGCCTACGTATTGTAATTGTTGGCAAAGGTTGATGAGAGAGAGTGTTTGCGGATCCTACAGGTGATATGGCGGATCCTACAGGTGATATGGCTGTGTTACAGATACTGTGAAGCATGAAAGAGGAGAAAGAATTAGAGGAGAGAGAAAGAGGAGAGAGAAAGTGGGACCCAGGATAGAGAAGGTGGGACCCACCACGGAGGCATGCCACCTAGAGAGCCAACCTGGCCGAGCACCAAGGCAGCCAGCCAGCAGGCCAGCCGCATGGCACCACAGCAAGGCAGGCCCAACAGGCCAGCCGCATGGCACCATCGCGCACAGCCCGCAAGGCATGCCGCCCACGTTGGTTGCCCCTCTCCCGCACGCCCACCAGGTGTTCGACGATTTTTCAGGAGAGAGAAAACCTCTCTGGAAAATCGACCCTGGCAAAAGTTTAATAAAACTTCTATGGTTACAGAGGCCATTATTTGTATTCTCAGGGGTATTTTGGGAAGAAAAGAATGTTGAAGATGCAAGATCGGCGGCTCAGATGAAGCCGCGTATATAAGATTCAAATCCGATGGCCTAGAAGAATGCGGGATTGTGTACATATGAGTTGGCCGCGTTAGATTCCATCGCGCTGTTCGTGAGTGGCCAGACGCAACCTATAATCATGCACCGCGGTACATGCAAGTGTAGCCGCGATCCAGTGTGACGCGCCTACGGTGCCGTGACACCACTGATCCAGATCCTACGCTTAATATGGGATCTGAGGTTCGCTGACGCGATTTGTTCGGATCCGACGGACATCAAAAGATCCCGGCATTTCTTGTCAGATCCAACGGCAGATGGCCTAGATTCCTCTCTAAGCCAATCAGAATGTGACAGCGGCGCGGCGCGGCTCGGCTACGGTGTGTCGCAGGCGCACCAAATGGAATTAAAAGATTCCATTTGGAATTTTTTGAATGGCCGAACTTGTTTTCTTCATAACTTGGCCATCCGGTGGCCAAATCCGACGATCCAAATTGCTCCGAGTTAGGTTTTTCATTCTCTATCAATTGAGAATGGTTTGTGAGACTAGTGGCCGCGAAATATAGATCTGCAGAAGGTTTTTGAAGGAAAAAGGGGAGAACTTCATGATTTTTTATCTTTCTTGTTCTGGAAATTGAAGACAGTCATTCTCCATCTCTGTTCTTGCTGATGCCGATGCACTGATGTATTCTTGAAGGCTGGAAGAGCTTGATTGCATATGGCAAGGGATTTATTGATTACCAGAAGAAGAGGAACATCGTCAATTATCAAAAAAAATTGGTTGTGAGATTTTTTCATCTCCCTTACTGTTTATTGAATCAATGCATTGTATGTTAAAGTAGGTTGATGATGTTGAATACCTATGTTGTATGGGAATCTAATGTATGCTAGCATTAGGCAAAAAAAAAAAGAGAAGAAAATATATTGAATGCCTTGCTAGGTTGGGATTTTATTGTAGGGCATCATTATAAGCCCCAAAAATTATATCTGTTGTAGTGTGTTCAGTGGGTGCTGGACACTGGCTTTATGCCTGAATTCTGGCGTTGTTAAGCCCTCTCAGTTTTATGCTGGGAAAATTTAGGGTGAGCATCCTTGTTCCAGCAAACTCCGTTTGCAGCTTCACGCCCTTGAATTCTTATTCACGAATGAGGGAAAGCCAACAGAAAGATTCGATTCTGACTTCGTAGAGCCGGTGCTGCTGCTGCCTGCGCGTAGGGCCGTCCCCCACTCCCGTCCCGGGGCGCTAAGGGGCTTTTGTTTTTGGAACAGACGACAGTGTTTTGCTGACGCCTCGAATCAAGCTTTTGTTGCGACATGCAAAAGTTGAGTATTGAGTAAATACGAAGTCCATTGGGCATTACTCTGTGGATTAGCCATCACTCACTGTGGTGGTGAACCACGTAATCTTTTTGTGTTGTGGTTTTTTCAATTATGTACTTTGTGAAGTGCGTGGAATGAATTGCAGGATGGGTGTGCAAATCTGGTAGACCTGGTCACTGAGTGGTTGTGAGGTAGATTTGCATACGATTATGTATGGAGCAGTTTTATTCATTATAAGCAGTGGGCAGCAAAGAAATATCAAGAAAACGTATTCACACTGATTCACCCCACCCTCTCAGTGTCATTCAAGGTCCATCAACTGGTATCAGAGCACCAGGCTCAGTGACAGTTTAATCAGCAACTGAGAAGATCAGAATAAAAGATATGGCACCAGGAGAAGGTTCAAACAAGCCCCCCTTGTTTGATGGGATGGATTTTGTCTTTTGGAAAAGAAGAATGGAGGTCTATGTAGGATCTCTTGGTTATGATGTTTGGGCTTCTGTAGATAATGGCTACACTCCACATGATACAAATGCTCCCATAGTTGTAGATAAAAAGAATTTTGAGAATAATAGAAAGGCTCTCAATGCCATTCAAGGGGGACTGACAAATAGTGAACTGGCTAAAATCATGGACTGCAAGACAGCAAAGAAAGTATGGGACAGACTGATCAACATATATGAAGGAGATAAGAAAATCAAGACTGTCAAGCTGCAGACATTCAGAGGTCAGTTTGAGAATCTGAAGATGAATGAAGATGAGACCATTGATCAATACATGAACAGGGTTAATGAAGTGGTCAACTCTATTAGAGGACTTGGTGAAGATTTAAAAGGTCATATTATTTGTCAGAAGATTTTGAGGTCTCTCACTCCAAAATTTAAGTCAAAGGTATCTGCTCTTGAAGAAACCAAGGACTTGGAACAGGTTACTATTGATGAAATTCATGGAGCTTTAACAGCTTTTGCGATGAGGATTGATCCAGAAACCGCTAGTGACAAGCAGGTAGCTTTCAAGGCTATGAAGAAGCTGAAGATTTCTGAAAAACAAAATGAGGAAGAAAGTGAAGATGAAGCCACAACTCATTTCACTAGGAAATTAAGAAAAGGTACAGGAAAGTATAAAAACAAGCTTCCATTCAAATGCTTTAATTGTGGTAAAGTTGGACACTTCACTGCAAAGTGCCCAATGAAGAGTAAGTTTGACAGTGATGATGAAGATGATAGAAAAAACAAGTTTAAGGGAAAGAAAAACTACAACTTCAAAAAAAATAGGTCAAACAGAAAGAGTTTTATCTCTAAAAGAAGCACTGAATCCTCAGATGATGACTCTGATGAAATCTCAGAAGATGAGCCTAGTGAGGCTTTGTTCATGGTTTACATTGAAGATCAAGAGAAGAACACAGCTAAAGAAAAATTCTCCTCAAAAAGTAATGAAGAAGGCATTGTGGAATCTATCTCTAGCAGTGAAGAAGAAAAAGAGAATTAAATTTCAAGCTCTGGTGATGATGAAGAAGTTGAGGTAAATTTTGAAGAAGAGTTTGCTGCAGCTATGAAGGAACTCAAGAAAGAAAGAAAATATAACAAGCTTGCCTCACAAGAAGTTAAAAAACAGAAAAAGGTAATTCAAGATTTGAGAATTCAAGTGGTAGAATCCAAGAAAATTGTTGAAGATCTCAAGACTCAGCTTGAACAGGTATCTACAGACCACTCCAAACTAATGACTGAGAATACAGGTTTGAGAGCTCAACTTGAAACACAAGCCCCTGTGATGAGTAAATTTGAAGAGCTTGAGAAGGAATTTATTTTGTTAAAAGCAAAGGTGAATGAATATGAAATAGAAGAGTTTGAAAGACAATAAAAATTGAACAAATTTGATGAGCCAAGCAACACTACAATACATCCTAGTAGCAGAAAGCTAGATGGGATTATAAATTCTCAAAGACCTTTCAATGTAAAATTTGGTCTTGGTTTTGATAAGGGAGAGACTTCAAATAATGCAATCGAATAGAAAAGGTTCCATCTCTTTTGTGAAAGAGAGTGAAAAGGGCAAGGCTGCTGTAGTTTATGATCAAAAAGTAAATCATGTTCCTACTTCACTGACCAACAATGCAAGGCAAGGTAGGAGAGTTGAAAAGACTAACACCTATGGAAGAGATTATCCCAATGCATCGCAGAGACAGATGAGTTATGTGACTCCTTCTAGGTCAAGATCTTATTTTCATGGTTACTGTTATAAATGCAATACTTATGGTCACAGAATAGCTACTTGCAAGTTCAATATGAGTCAAGTTAGATTTGAAAGCAGAAATCAGTTTGCCCCTCTTGAAGAAAATTTTGTTGAATGCTATAAATGTAACAATTTTGGGCATATAGCAAGGAACTGTAGAACCATCTTTCCCCCTATGCCACCTTCACAGAGACAGTATGATAGAATTAGAAGCAAGATTCCAAGACAGAAGCAAGATGAAATATTTAAATCAAATAAGAGGGTCTGGGTTCAGAAAAATAGCTCTTTGGTTGTACAGACAACTCTCAAGGCTCAAAATAGCTCTATACCATGGATTCTTGACAGTGGATGTTCGAGTCATATGACAGGAGATAGTAAGAGGCTTCAGAAATTTCAACATTATGAAGGAGGCTCAGTCAAGTTTGGTAATGATATTGGTGCAAAGATTGTTGGGAAAGGAAGCATTAGCCTCAACAATGGGAAGGTAAAATCTCATGAGGTTCTCTATGTTTCAGGCTTGAAACATAATCTATTGAGTGTCAGTCAGCTTTGTGATAAGGGCCACAGATTAATTTTCAGTGATCAAGGATGTGAGATTCGAAGAACTGACAGTGGCAAATTGATGGCAACTGGAAAGAGAACATCAGAAATCTTTATACATTGTTTGAAGATTTTCAAGAAAATTGCATGTTGAGCCAAGAAGAAGAAACATGGCTATGGCACAAAAGACTAGGGCATATTGGATTTGAAAATTTAGTAAAGATTTCCAATAAAAATGCTGTAAGAGATATCCCCTCTTTGAAGAAGCCTACCAATGGCATATGTCCATCTTGTCAGAAAGGGAAGCAGACAAGAGTATCATTTAAATCAAAAGATTATCATACTACTCAACCACTTGAGATTATTCACACAGATCTATGTGGGTCAGTAAGAACTCAGAGCATCTCAGGAGAGAGGTACTTTATTCTATTCATAGATGACTACTCCAGGATGACTTGGGTAATGTTCTTGAAAAATAAGTCAGAGGCCCTTGCGAAGTTTAAAATCTTCAAAACTCAAGTTGAAAATGAGACAGGAAGAAAATTAGATGTTTAAGGTCTGACAGGGGAGGAGAATACACCTGGATTAATTTTGCAGATTTTTGTTCTGAGAATGGCATCAAGAGACAAACTTCAGCTCCTAGAACACCACAATAGAATGGTGTTGCAGAAAGAAAGAATAGAACTGTTCAAGAGATGGCCAGGACTATGTTGATAGAAAATGACATGGGGAACAAATTTTGGAGAGAAGCAGTGCATACAGCAGTATATGTTCAGAACAGGTGTATGTTGAGACAGCATGAAGACAAAACTCCCTATGAATTATGGTTTGGTAAAAAGGGCTACTCTACCTCAAGAAAAGCATATAAATGTTACAATAAAAAACTTGGCAAGATTGTTGAAAGTGCAGATGTGAGAGTTGATGAGCACAAGAATTCTCCTACAGGAACAAATAATGAGGTTCCTATTTTTGAAGACCTGGACAGTGAGCAGAATGACATTGAAACAGAAAAGGAGCAGGATGTTACAAATGAGCCAAGACAGAAAGTTGTAGTTGAGACAGAAGAAAGAGAAGAGCAGTCTGATTCAGAGGCAGATAGACAAAATAAAAGTGGTTCAAGAAGGGTAAAAAATAATCATCCTGAGCAATTAATTCTTGGTGATCCATCTACTGGTATGCAAACAAGAAAGGTGAGACAACCAAAACAAATGTTTTCCTTACTATCTCATATTGAACCAAAATCAGTTGCAGAGGCATGTGAAGATGCTAGTTGGCTCAAGGCAATGAATGAAGAGTTGGATCAAATAGAGAAAAATAAAACTTGGGAATTGGTGCCAAGGCCTACAGACAAGAATGTTATTGGCACTAAATGGGTATACAGGAACAAGCTCAATGAAGATGGCAAAATTGTAATAAACAAGGCCAGATTAGTTTGTAAAGGATATGCTCAGGTTGAAGGAATTGACTTTGAAGAAACATTTGCTCCTGTGGCTAGGTTGGAAGCTATCAGGATGTTTCTTGCTTTTGCAGTGCACAAGAACTTCAAGGTTTATCAGATGGATGTCAAGTCAGCTTTTCTGAATGGTGACTTGGAAGAAGAGGTGTATATAGAGCAACCAGAAGGATTTCAACTGAGTGAGGACCCAATACTTGTGTGTAAACTGAAGAAAGCATTGTATGGGTTGAACCAAGCACCAAGAGCATGGTATTCAAGACTGGATACTTATCTCTGTAAGTTGGGTTTCAAGAAAGGTTTGGTTGATAGTAATTTGTATGTTAAATCTATAGATGGCAATCAGACAGTTGTGGTTGTATATGTAGATGATATCATCTTTGCAGGCCAAAAGGTTGAATTATGTCAAGACTTTGCTAAGAGAATGCAAGATGAGTTTGAGATGTCTATGATTGGAGAGTTATCTTATTTTTTAGGTCTTCAGATCAGCCATTTAAAGAATGGATTCTTTTTATCACAGGCCAAATATGTGAAGGAAATGTTGAAGAAATTCACAATGGAAGACTGTACACCAATGAGCACTCCAATGATGACAAGTTGTAAACTAAGTAAAGAGGATGACTTTCCCTCAGTTGATAATACTATGTACAAGTCAATTATAGGAAGTCTTCTCTACTTGACTGCTACTAGACCAGATATTCTTCAGTCTGTGTGCATGGTAGCTAGATTTCAAGCTGGCCCGAAGGAGACACATGCGGTAGCTGTGAAGAGGATCTTCAGATACCTGAAGGGGACAATGGAGTATGGTCTTTGGTATGCAAAAAGCAAGGATCTAGTTTTGTCATCCTACTCAGATGCAGATTGGGCAGGTTGTGTTGATGATAGGAAGAGCACTAGTGGAGGTGCTTTCTATCTGGGCAGAAATTTAGTGGCTTGGCACAGTAAGAAACAGGAATCAGTATCATTATCTACTGCGGAGGCTGAATACATTGCAGCTACCTCTTGTTGTACACAGGTTTTGTGGATGAAACAAATGTTGAAGGATTTAGGCATTGAGTCAGACAAGCCTATTTCAAAGTTCTGTGACAACACAAGTGCTATTAATATCTAAAAAATCCAGTTATGCACTCCAGGACGAAGCACATAGCCATTCGGTATCATTTCTTGAGAGAAAAGGTCTTGGAAGGAGAAGTTCAATTAGAGTTCATTCCTACAAGGAGCGGACGACGATATCTTCACAAAGCCACTTCCCGAGATCAGTTTGACTACTTGAGAAAGAAATTGGGAGTGATTATCTTCCCCAAGCATTGAGAAGCTTGGATTGAGGGGGAGCAGGGTTTGCTTGTTCTATTTTTTTTGGTCCCTTTATAGGACTCAGGGGGAGTCTGTTGGTATTTTTTTTGTGCTGCTATGGTTATAACTATATGTTTTGGAGCACCCATAGGATTGGGAAGATGCGGTGGGCACTCCTATGTGGGAAATCCCTTTGTTCTTGTTGTCAAAGGGGGAAAATGTCTGTGGATTGAGCAGTTGCCAACAATTCCAAAGGGGGAGATTGTTGGCCTACGTATTGTAATTGTTGGCAAAGGTTGATGAGAGAGAGTGTCTGCGGATCCTACAGGTGATATGGCGGATCCTACAGGTGATATGGCTGTGTTACAGATACTGTGAAGCATGAAAGAGGAGAAAGAATTATAGGAGAGAGAAAGAGGAGAGAGAAAGAGGAGAGAGAAAGTGGGACCCAGGAGAGAGAAGGTAAGACCCACCACGGAGGCATGCCACCTAGACAGCCAACCTGGCCGAGCACCAAGGCAGCCAGCCAGCAGGCCAGCCGCATGGCACCACAAAGAAGGCAGGCCCAAAGAGGCCAGCCGCATGGCACCGGCAAGGCAGGCCCAGCAGGCCAGCCACCATCGCAGGCAGGCCAAGCAGGCCAGCCCGCATGGCACCATCGCGCACAGCCCGCAAGGCATGCCGCGCGCATTGGTTGCCCCTCTCCCGCACGCCCACCAGGTGTTCGGCGATTTTCTAGGAGAGAGAAAACCTCTCTGGAAAATCGACCCTGGCAGAAGTTTAATAAAACTTCTATGGTTACAGAGGCCATTATTCGTATTCTCAGGGGTATTTTGGGAAGAAAAGAATGTTGAAGATGCAAGATCGGCGGCTCAGATGAAGCCGTGTATACAAGATTCAAATCTGATGGCCTAGAAGAATGCGGATTGTGTACATATGAGTCGGCCGCGTTAGATTCCATCGCGCTGTTCGTGAGTGGCCAGATGCAACCTATAATCATGCACCGTGGTACATGCAAGTGTAGCCGCGATCTAGTGTGACGCGCCTACGGTGCCGCGGCACCACTGATCCAGATCCTACGCTTAATATGGGATCCGAGGTTCGCTGACGCGATTTGTTCAGATCCGACGGACATCAAAAGATCCCGCCATTTCTTCTTAGATCCAATGGCAGATGGCCTAGATTCCTCTCTAAACCAATCAGAATGTGACAGCGGCGCGGCGCGGCTCGGCTACGGTGTGTCGCAGGCGCACCAAATGGAATTAAAAGATTTCATTTGGAATTTTTTGAATGGCCGAACTTGTTTTCTTCATAACTTGGCCATCCGGTGGCCAAATCCGACGATCCAAATTGCTCCGAGTTAGGTTTTTCATTCTCTATCAATTGAGAATGGTTTGTGAGACTAGTGGCCACGAAATATAGATCTGCAGAAGGTTTTTGAAGGAAAAAGGGGAAAACTTCATGATTTTTTATCTTTCTTGCTCCGAAATTGAAGACAGTCATTCTCCATCTCTCGTTCTTGCTGATGCCGATGCACTGATGTATTCTTGAAGGCTGGAAGAGCTTGATTGCATATGGCAAGGGATTTATTGATTACCAGAAGAAGAGGAACATCGTCAATTATCAGAAAAAATTGGTTGTGAGATTTTCTCATCTCCTTTACTGTTTATTGAATCAATGCATTGTATGTTAAAGTAGGTTGATGATGTTGAATACCTATGTTGTATGGGAATCTAATGTATGCTAGCATTAGGCAAAAAAAAAAAAGAGAAGAAAATATATTGAATGCCTTGCTAGGTTGGGATTTTATTGTAGGGCATCATTATAAGCCCCAAAAATTGTATCTGTTGTAGTGTGTTCAGTGGGTGTTGGACACTGGCTTTATGCCTGAATTCTGGCGTTGTTAAGCCCTCTCAGTTTATGCTTTGGGAAAATTTAGGGTGAGCATCCTTGTCCCGTAAAGGGCTAAAAGTTGAGTATTGAGTAAATACGAAGCCCATTGGGCATTACTCCGTGGATTAGCCATCACTCACTGTGGTGGTGAACCACGTAATCTTTCTGTGTTGTGGTTTGTTCAATTATATACTTTGTGAAGTGCGTGGAATGAATTGCATGATGGGTGTACAAATCTGGTAGACCTGGCCACTGAGTGGTTGTGAGGTAGATTTGCATACGTTGTGTATGGAGCAGTTTTATTCATTATAAGCAGTGGGCAGCAAAGAAATATCAAGAAAAAGTATTCACACTGATTCACCCCCCCCCCCTCTCAGTGTCATTCAAGGTCCATCAGGTCCTGCACTCTCTTAAATACTGCAACCAGTTTTGGATTGTTTCTGCTCTCTGTTGTCCAAGCAAAATAGTTAATAACTTATAAGTGAGCTAATTCCTTGAAATGATTGACAGCAGGGAAGGGATATATATCTGTTTGATGTTATACTTGAAATTTCAAATTAGTGAATAGTCAGAGAAAATATAAATAAGATCTACTTATTAGTAGCGGAGGTCAGAGCAAATTGCCGAAGCTTATGGAAGATGAAAACCCATCTCTCCAACCTGTTAACAGAGATGCAAATTACAAATCTATTAAACAACATACAGTTCGGTGAGAGCTGAGAGGAGAGAAATGGGAGAGTAAAACCGAAATACATGCACCTGCGCAAATTTGAGAGAGATGGGAGAGAAAACCTTCGATCAACTGCTGGCGGGAGAGGAAGAGAAGAGAAACATTCGATATCAACTGCTGCCGGCGGCGGGAGAGGATGAGAAGATAAAACCTTCGATCAACTCTAGAGGAAGAGAACATGCAGAAACCAACGAGAGTCTTGAAGTAATTCAAGAGTCTCCCGCGGGAGAGGAAGAGACTCTAGAGTGCTAGGAGACGGAGAGACGTTGGCACTTTACAGAAGACCTCATATCTTTTCCAGGAACAGAATGTTGAGTATGCTGTTGAGACTAATTTGTTGTCTTCTGAGACTATTTTGTTGTTTCTCTATGTAGAGTAGATCTCAATTTTCTTTGTTTCCAATACCACGAAACTAAGAATTTACTTGTAGAAAACCTCTCCATTTAGCATTGTGGAACTGGAAGCTTAAGCATTGTGGTGGCAAAGGTATCAAACTCTGGGCCAAGATTAGTGAATAGATTAAATACCTAAATTTCTCTGGTCTGGTACAACCTTTCCAATAGCACTCAATTGACGGAGAGAAAACCAATGATCTGTTTAAGCTTAGAGTGCTGGGAGACGGAGAGACGAGATGGGAATGGGAGAAGAAGAGACGGGATGGGAATGGGAGAGGAAGAGATTCGCAAGAGAGAGAAACCTTTGAGAGAGAGAAACGTTGCAACTGGGAGAGGAAGAGACGTTGCAACTGGGAGAGGAAGAAACCTTTGAGAGAGAAGCAGTCGACTGCTTCCCGGAACACTGTGCCGCGGGTTAGTGAGACGGGATGGAAATGGGAGGGAACCTCTAAATTTCGGCCACGGTAACCGAAATTCGTTGGTAAATACCTATTTCGGCCACGGGTAATAGGCGATGTTGGAAAATACAAATTTCAGCCACGGGTTTTATGCTCCCGTGGCCAAAACAAGAGTGAGTGTATAGGTGATTCCGTTGCTTTTTAGCCACGGGAATCTAATGTCCGTGGCTAAAACTATTTTTCGCCACGGAATTTTTTTAACCGTGGCCAAAAAGTACCATTTTCCCATGAATTCCGTTGCTTTTTAGCCACGGGAATATAATTCCGTGGCTAAAACTATTTGTGGCCACGGAATTTTCTTTACCGTGGCCAAAAAATACTTTTTTTCCCACGGGAATTTCTTTTCCGTTGCCAAAACTAATTTTGGTCACGGGAATTAGGATCTGTCTCTGAACTCTGTATTTTTAGGCCCGAAATTTTGAGTACCGTGGGCTAAAATTATTTATTGCCACGGAAATTTTTTTTCCGTGGCAAAATTCTGTCGCCATAAATGAATATTCTTGTAGTGGATGGAGTGTGAAATTTGGGTGTCAGGGACGAGCTGGGTAGAACCTCTAACCACTATTTGATTGAATTGGGTATCTGGTTGAATGGATGAAGATGAAGATGGAAGAGGTTAGAATAACCTGTTTTGGATTTGATGACAGACTCTGTGGTTCTTTTGGGGGAGCCATAATGAGTGAAACTGTCTTGGGGCTTTTCCTGAAGAAATTCACAAGTGATGAAATCAGGAATAGAATTTGATTCGCCTTTGAGATAAGTGATGTCAAAATCAAAATTTGAAAGTAAAGCTTGCCAATAGGAAAAAATTTGTTTTGATGCAATATTTTGAACATCATTTTTTAAAACATGTTTGGTGGCACTACAATTGACTCAGATAAAAAAAATTTATTTAATAAATCGCTTTGAAATTTTTGAATACAAAGAACTATCGATAAAACCTCTTTTTTGATAGTACTATAATTTTGTTGGGCTGGATTCCAGACTCCTGAGTAAATTAGAAGAGTTGTTCTTTGTCATCCATGACTTGTTTTAAGATGCCACCATATCCTAAATCAGAGGCATCCGTTTTTACGATTTTTGGTAAATCGAGATTTGCCAAGTGAAGACAAGAAATTTCTTTTACTAATTTCTTAATGGTTTGAATGGCTTTGGTATGCTCATTTTTTTATGGGTTCAGTTGTTTTTTAAAACGTTGATATAGAGGAGCACATACTTTTGATAATTGGGGAAGGAAATCTCAAACATAATTCAAGTTTCCTAGGAATCGTTGTAGTTGTGTTTTATCATATATCTGGTCAGAGAATTTTTCAGCAAAACTAATTGATCGTTCAATGTGTATAATTTGACCTTGGTGGATATAATGTCCTAGAAATCGGAATTTGGTAAGGAAGAGTTCCATCTTTTTTCGGGATAAAACTAAACCGCTAATTTTGATAATTTTGAAAAATATTTTGAGGCATTTGAAATGTTGTTCAATCGTATTGGAGAAAACTAAAACATCATCAATGTAGACGATGGTGAAGTTATAGAGGTTTAGAATATCATTCATTATATTTTAGAATTTGCTAGGGGCATTTTTGAGACCAAATGACATAACATTCCATTCATAATGGCCAAAAGGAGTTGTGAAACCAGTTTTATACTGATCAGAGGGATGAATTTGAATTTACCAAAATTCAAATTTCATATCAAATTCGGAAATTTTCATTCCCTCTTTAAAAATAAACATTGAACCATGTCTTTTGTGATACAGTCAGATATCTTTGGGGTAGGTAAAGAACAACTTTACATTTTTTTTGTTTTTAAACTAAGTGTATAGGCGAGTAAGATGATCAAACCTGACTAAGGATAATATCTCTGCAAATTGTTTAAGTTCCAAGTCCAAGGTATGGCTGTTCCATCCATGTTGGCGAGGTAGTAATCGATGGCCACGATGAGGTACTTCATTTGTTGTTGAGCTTTTGAAAATGGTTTGAGTATGTCCATGCCCTATACAACAAAGGGGATAGGGTTGGTCACTAGTTGGAGATGTGCTACTGGCAGGTGAGGAACGGGTACATAGAATTGGCACTTTTTGCATGCTTTGACATACTCGATGCATTGCTTTAACATTTGCAGCCAGTAATACCTGCGGCTGAGGACTCGGTGGCATAGGGTTTGGGCTCCTACATGGCTGCCGCAAATGCCTTGATGTACTCATGAATGGCACGGGCAGCTTCTGATGGATGAGGGCAGTGCAGATAAGGTAGAGTAAAAGATCTTCGAAACAGCATACCTTTATGTATAATATACTACCGTTATTTTGCCTAAATTTTTTGTGCCTCTTTTTAGTCAGTAGATAGTTGGTTATCTTGTTAATAAGAGATGATAGGATCCATCCATCTCGGCTCAGGTACAATTGGTGCAACTATTAGATTTGGGGCTATGCTGGCTGATGGCACTTGGTCCACGTAGTCTATGCCATTCAAGTCAGTGAGGTCGGCATCCACAAGCTTTGCTAAAATAATTACCTCCAAGTTGTCTTCACGAGAAATATGGCGAATTTCAACTCAGTTGATTTTTGCGAGAGCTTCCCGAGCTTTCAAGAGATAGGCTTAGAGGTGAGGTTATTCGACTTCATATTCTCTTGTGATTTGTCAAACAACAACTTGAGACTCGTTGTACATTATTAGGTGGTCGACCATCAAACTTTCGGCTAGCTTGAGCCCCGCCAACAGAGCTTTATATTCAGCGGTGTTGTTAATTGTGGAGAATTTGAACTGTAATGCTATTGGGATTTTGAATCCTTCAAGGCTAACTAGGATAAGCCCAGCTCCTGCGTGTGCTTTGTTTGAGGATCCATCAACATAAAGTGTCCATGCTGGGGAATCTGAGTGTACAGGTGGCTGGGGAGTATACCTTTGGATCACCAGGTGGAGCATTCACCTGTGGTGCTATCTGGTGGAGAGTCAATACGAGAAATGAATTGTAAGACCCGCACTCTGAAAACCCGGTCTAAACCTTGGTTTTGTGTCGTGACAGGTCTTTCGATCATCACCGAGCCAGACGGGGCAAGCGGATAACAAACAGGTACAAAATCGGACCAAAGTCGACCAATATATCTGATTTTAGGTATACCGGTCGATGGTACCGGTCTTGGTACCGATCGATCGGTATGGCCTGCGCAGCTATGTGCGGGAATCTGGAGATTGGTCTCTGCGGGTCCCGCCTTCCTGATTTCGAATCCTAGAAGTTTCCTAATCCTAGTAGGGTTACTAAACCCTATTTCTAGCCTATAAATACACCCTTAAACCTCCTCAAATCCTTTCCATTGTCTCTCACAAACCCTAGAGAAGAGAAAGAGCTTGGAAAGGAGAAGGAGCTAGGAAGAAGAAGGAGGTGCCGTCATTACCGTTCGACGAAGCTCTCCTTACGCCAGTCAACGGTAAGTGTTTGAATCCATCTTCTTACCCTATGTTAGTTGTGTGGGTGGATCAATACCATGCGAAGTAGGTATTGATCTAAAACCCTATTTTGGCCAATAAACCCTAAGTTGCCGTCAAACCCTAGATTCAAGTTTCGAGATGATATTCATCGAAACGAGACTTGAATGAGTTGGGGATAACTCTAACTCAAAGCCTAGACTTAGAATGGACAGGAGAAACCCTGAAAATCATGGAGGATGATCGACGGCAGTCGAAAAACCCATGTATGGTCTTCCGGAGACATACCGGTCGACCGGTACCATCGACCGGTATACCTAAAATCAGATATACCATGGAGAAACTGGCCAGAACGGTGTGAGTGAACCGTCATCGATCCAACGGTTCACACCAGGATCTCGAATAGGCCGTGTCCACCCATACAAACCAATTACACATAACCACAATCAGAATATAAATATACAGCGGAAGACTTTAAATAGAATGAACTGAGTATCTACTGATAATTTAAATAAGTATTCAATTATTCAAATCCAAACATAAAATAAATATCTTTTACATCCCTTTAATATCAAACGAAAATAACTGTAACAACTAAATAAAAATCCATCACAAGTACACACAGAAAGGGCACTCGCATGAAGCATCATGCTCGTCCTCTCCTGCCTGTACATCCAGAGCAGCTACACCTCCATACGCCGGAGCGTTCACATAATCGTCCACAGTATAACCTGTATCCAAATCTAAAACAAGATGTGCACAAAGGGTGAGCTCACAACACAGCTCAGTAACACAATCAGACAGTTTCACAATATTATGCATGAGTAACAATCATTTTATGCTGTGGTCTGGTTTTAAGTTTGCAATGTGCTATAGAAAGGTTTGGTGGCCCCCGCACCTCTATACACGAGTGTGTGGCATCGCACAGTAGATCACACTACCACCAACCCACATGCACCCATCATGGAATAGCTATAGAGCTAAGGTATACCCACATCTCCCCTGATACTCTACCCATACCAGTACCTAAGCCCCTACTGGCCAGGGCTCACAAACTGGGCTCGCAACTAACCAATCCTATATGTCAACAATGTATGCTCTATCCCAGCACAGCCGTCTACGGCATAGAGATAGAGCTAGAGCGTGCAGGCCGGGTCGGAGACCACAGTACCTCACCTCCCCCTGATACCCTATCCGCAACTAACCCACTAGGATAGAAACAATACACAGGTAGACCCTATCCCAACATAACTCCCTACGGCATAGAGATAAAGCTAAAGCATCGAGGACAAGCCAGCGTCGACTCGGAATCCTCAGTACCACATAACAATGGCCGGGACAACATCAATATCGGAGACCACCGTACCACGACCTTCCCCTGATACCCCACCCGTACCAAGCATGTTAAGACAGAATACTACAAAAAGGTGCTAGTGTAAAGAGCGATCCCAGGCCCATGCCCCACTCCACACACCAACGAAAACACTCACATGCCTAACAGTCACATCCTATCAATGCATGAACAGTAATAATAACTAAAGTAAAGGATGGCATGTGAATATGCACAAACATCATATCATAGATATTCAATGATTAACAACGATTTACTGTCCATTAATTATTAGGTTTAGGTCAGATTCCCTTACCTGACGCTCGTTCGATCACTTGCTCCATGTCGCAAGATCCAAACGATAAGTCACAAAGTCCTACAATATTATTAGGGTTTCATTAAAATAACATTCTTAGAGTTTCATGTTGGTCGGAAACCAACATGGATTACAAAATACCCTCACAGAGCTAATCGGTGGCATATACCGGTCGCAGCTCTGTGGGAAAGACTGGCGAACGCTATGGTCAGCCGGTCCCCACAGATAACCTCCCGAGAGGTAGCGGTCGCAACATACCGGTCGCACTATGTGCAACCGGTATAGTCGACCGGTATGTCTCCGGAAGACCATACATGGGTTTTTCGACTGTCGTCGATCATCCTCCATGATTTTCAGGGTTTCTCCTGTCCATTCTAAGTCTAGGCTTTGAGTTAGAGTTATCCCCAACTCATTCAAGTCTCGTTTCGATGAATATCATCTCGAAACTTGAATCTAGGGTTTGACGGCAACTTAGGGTTTATTGGCCAAAATAGGGTTTTAGATCAATACCTACTTCGCATGGTATTGATCCACCCACACAACTAACATAGGGTAAGAAGATGGATTCAAACACTTACCGTTGACTGGCGTAAGGAGAGCTTCGTCGAACGGTAATGACGGCACCTCCTTCTTCTTCCTAGCTCCTTCTCCTTTCCAAGCTCTTTCTCTTCTCTAGGGTTTGTGAGAGACAATGGAAAGGATTTGAGGAGGTTTGAGGGTGTATTTATAGGCTAGAAATAGGGTTTAGTAACCCTACTAGGATTAGGAAACTTCTAGGATTCAAAATCAGGAAAGCGAGACCCGCAGAGACCAATTTCCAGATTCCTGCACATGGCTGTGCAGGCCATACCGGTCGACCGGGTACCAAGACCCGGTACCATCGACCGGTATACCTAAAATCAGATATAATTGGTCGACTTCGGTCCGATTTTATACCTGTTTGTTATCCGCTTGCCCCGTCTGGCTCGGTGATGATCGGAAGACCTGTCACGACACAAAACCAAGGTTTAGACCAGGTTTTCAGAGTGCGGGTCTTACAACTCCACCACCCTTAAAAGAAATTTCGTCCCGAAATTTGCATGTAGGTTCTACAACTCCCCCACCCTTAAAAGAAATTTCAGCCTCGAAATTTGAAAGTACCTTGATCGTCAAAGAGGTTAGGGTACTCCTTCCTCATCGCGTTCTCTTCTTCCCAAGTAATTTCCTCCACATTTTCGCTTCTCCAATGCACCTTCACATAGTGGATATCCTTGGTTCGAAGTTGCTGAACTTTTCGGCTTGAGAGCATAACAGGCACCGCTTCGAAAGTTAAGTCTTCGGTCAAGTCCGGAGGATCGGCGATCAAGATATGCGATGGATCTCTCGACATACTTCTTCGGAATGATACATGGAACACGTTATGAACGCTAGACATAGATGGTGGTAGAGCCAATTGATATGCTACATTACCACGTCGATTCAATATCTCATATGGTCCCACATACCCGGGGCATAGCTTCCCCTTCTTACCAAACCGTTTCGGACCTCGCACCGGTGACACCTT